>JAQQRF010000111.1:0-379762 GCA_030523145.1 Trissolcus brochymenae
TGACAGTAGATGCTGCATAAATATATAAACGTCAATATTACGAGCGCAATTTTCATCGCATGCAGCGCGGTTCTTTTTTTTTTTTTTTTTTTTTTTTTTCCCTGGTGTATTGAATATCATAATGAAATTACGTCCACATGATGAAATAGTTTTAAAAATGTTCTCGCTCATTGGTTCGAAATTCAAACAAATGAAGCTAGCGTCTCGTGTAAGACAGACAGTGCGAGGATTCTCGTGCTTGAAATTGGGTCGAAAAATTTGGTGACAGATGGAGTCTTCGTCGCAAGCCTTATCCATCTTAGGGCGCGTTACTTAACGTTCCCCGACACAAAGAGGGATAGTCTCATTCAGCTTCATCTGCTACGCCCGAACCATGTAAGTCCTGTTGTCTTAACTCTCAACTTTCCACGATTTCAATGTTTCAACTCCAATGATCAAGACTAAGTCTTTTTTAACGGCTTATCAAATTGAAAGAAGTGGAAAGTACGCCAACCTTGCGCGCCTGGAAAAAAAGGACCGGTTTACTTCATTCATGCATTATTGAAAAAAAAAGTTCGTACTTTTTGCCATAACAATTTGTCGGTGAAACTTCGTCATCCATATTCATCCATGACGGTCAAATGCGTTTGTAGATGCTTATCTGGTCTTTTTGATATTTCATTTTATTGGAAGCCACTTTCGGTTGTAATTTTATGCCAACGGAGTAGAAATTACCATTACAATTAATTGAAATTGTGTATTATTTTTTTTTTATATACATTTATGAATACTCTATAGTTATTTTATAATTCACATAAGGAGCTGATGACCTCATTTCGATGGTGCCATATGTGCGCGAAATCGTATACATGCACATTTCTACTATACTGAAATACAAATGAAAAAGATAAAAAGCAAGAAAGACAGGTCCCTCTGAGACAACATTTCTCCGCCGAGCTCTCGTTTTTTTATCTCATCTTTATAAATAACTTTAATTTTTCATGTGCGTTATTTTGATGCCGCGTTTGACGTTCATCGTTGAGCCAGTATAGGAAGAATGTAACGTTTGATCGAACAAAATTAGTTACGCCAGTGTTTTCCGTATTGATTTTTAAAGCTCGCACTTTTTTTTCATACTTTATAATCAAACGCTTTGCTGTTTGCATTTCGTTGTGCTTTGTTTATCCAGCTGTGCATGGTATATATTAGCAATGCATGGCAATTCTTTTTTTCTTTTTTTTTTTTTTTTTTTTTTTTTTTTTTTTTTTTTTTTTTTTTTTTTTTTTTTTTTTTTTTTTTTTTTTTTTTTTTTTTTTTTTTTTTTTAAAATGAAGAACTATAATTGTGTCTGATGCATATTAACCTTGCTACTGTAAATGTTGAACTGTTAATTTCATGATTTCCCTCTGTTCGACTCGCCGCAATCTCAGAAAAAGGAGACAAGCGGTGCGAATCCTTTGTTTGTATTTTGTCAGCACAAAGTGAATTGTGCCGGCTGGTATTATGCAAATGTTGATATTACTTAAGGTGCCTTCGGCAAAGTGTCGTTGCTTATACGGACTGAGAAATGCAACTCTTGCGTGTCTGTCTTATCAGTTGCTGAGACAGCGTGCTTTTCGAGTGCACGAATCAAGTGAGTCCAAACGGACCTACACTGTCTTGCTCCTCTCTCATTGTTTCAGTCTATATGCTGACACGCAGGATATTGTTTCGTTTATTGCATTTGCCAGACTTTTATATTTTCAGTCTGCTGTATATATTCAAGTATAAAATATTTTTCCTCGTAAATCTATTGAGATAAAACAAAAGAATTCGCTTAAATACTTAACGATTTTTTTTTGTTCTTAGTATTAAAACTAATTTAACTATTAGACGCATTTCGATCCATTGAATTTGCATTTGCGTTGCTTCAAACGATCAATTTAATTTTTGTTCACTTGCTCATTGAACAAGAAAAAGTTATTTATACAGCGAACAAATACAATTATAATGATTCTTCGTAAAAGAAGTCTGTGCACGTGTTCAATATTCATTTAATCTTAAATTCCGTTGAAAACGAAGTAGATTCGGTGAACAGTTCCGTTCATTTTGCGACTGCGTTTATTATACGAGCCAGAATACTCGTGTCTTAAAGCTCTGTCACGACTCACGAGTTCTCTGACCATAGCGTGGCTTCGTGATTGTTCTTATGACTATACCACCTTTTTTGCAAACACAGCGCTGTCATTAAAAATTCGATCTTTGTTAACTTCATTAAAAGGATTTGACTCTTAACGGTTTTTTTTGTCTCAAAGCGCTCTGCATTTTAACGCTGCGAATATTCATAGGGACGAGCGAAAACAGCGGCATATTGTTTTACATAAAACCAACTTCGTAATTTACCGTATCGCTTCGATGTACCTTTTTTTGTTGCTAATTTATCTCATTTTGTTTCAGATGAAGTTTTTTTTGCTAATTTTGTTTACGATGAGTGTACTTTGTTTGCCGATGTAAGCGAGTACACATTTTTCAATAAGATAATAAATTCATCGAGATGTTAAACAAGATGATGAATTCTCTCTAAAATACTAATTATGCAATGGAATTAATTACTTTAACGTTGTTATGATTAATACATTGAATCTGGTAGCCACTTAATCAGCACCATAATTTGCAAGCGAATCTTTTTGTTATTAATAATTTTGATATATTGTAAATATTAAGACCTATTTATATGAGTGAAAAATTAGTTGACTTAAAGCAATCTTGTTAATAGCCAATCGTTACACTTGATCAGCTAAATATATTTAAGATCAACTTCGCAAGTAAACATTTCCAGTCGATGTTCAGCAATCCAGAACATATTGTTCACAAATAACACTGTAACGAATTTGTTCGAAAGTTTTTGAACTAAAAAGAAATCAGATTCTGCAATAGTAAAGTATAACGACAGATATTATATGGTCCGTCAAATCTCTATATATTCTAATTTGTTTAAACACGTTTTAATAATCATCTGGGCTCCCAAGACAGTTTTACATATTTGTATAGAACAATATAAATAAGAATTATCAAGCTTTCAAATGGAAGCCACAATGTCGCCACCTCTATCAATGTTGCACTGTCACAGTTGGCGTTAGATTTCGTGCGGTTCTGCTATTCAAGACGAGCTTCCAAGTTTCTTGTTTTCCTTGTAGATATATATAATACGTTCCGCGTTAGTTTATACAGCGTTCGTTTAGAAGCTGCTGGAAAACCAGGAAATTTGTCACGGAAGAACGCAAGTTAGTTTTCGATGTTACCTATAACGATTCCACTACAAAGATCTTACCTGGAATTATTTGACTACTATACTTCGAGTCGTATGTCAATTATGCATTGTAATCACGCTATATCTCAAATATACAACAATTGTGACCTATCACAATATAGTTTTTTTTAATCATAAGTTACTAAATTTATCAAGTTGTCATTTTTATAACATAAAAATGATACAGTCCAGAACTGCTGCATTAAATTATAGACATCTGAAAATTGTGAAAAACTTTAAACTGAAGTATACACATAAAGCAGTGGGTGGTTTTTTTGGTCTACGAAAAAAGGTAATGTTCTCCTTGGGCTGGCGCGTATGGTTCTGACAGAATTTTTGCAAATATTTTGCTACAAGCATTAGAACATATGATTCCGCATAAAGTTTATAGTTTGCAACTTTGATAAATCTGCGAGTAAGCTGATTCAATGACTTTAGTGAAATATTGCTCCAACTGCGGAGCTATTCGAACGATTTTGTGGTAATTATACAAAATTGCATCGTTTATGCAGTAACTTAAAGAAAACCATTATGCTAGGTAAATTTGCAACAATTATCATATAACGACCATCGATCGAATAATTTCTGGGTCTCGGTTTAGGCGCTGTCTAAGTATTATAAGACTCATCTTACCTATATACTGTCGTATGCGTGAGAGCTTGTTTGATGATTTATTCGAAGATCAAAATGAAGATGAAATTAAAAAAATGATTTGTTATTAATGACGACGAGTAATTGATTCAAACGAATGTGTGTATTCAAAAACGACATACTTTGCTCACTGAGGCGGTGCATGATTATTAGTCATCGTTTGCTGAATCATTGATTTTGTTCAGTTTTGATTTAAGTCTATGGAATTCGCAATCGTATCGTCATTAATAAAATTGGTGCCTCGACAGGCACTGCTTGCGAGGTTACGGGCCAGGTGTCGCGGAAGATATTCATCGCGAATGGGATTACATGAATACTGTTATCTATTAGATGCTTTATCACCTGGTACATTCATAACGTCATTCTATCATATTATATTTTGATCCTACCAAATTCCTTGTAATGCGCTGTTCAGTGACAAAATTATCACATCGTGAAAAAAGTTTTTTCATATAATAATAACCTCTAGTGGCCACTAAAGCTAGTTCCGGAAAATAAGAACCAATAATGTTGTCAACAGAAGGCGAAAATCCTTTAAAATTGAACTTTTCTCATTGCAAGCTCATTTCGTGTAGCCGAAGAATTCTCAATTCCTGAAATCGTAAATTGAGAAGTAAAAATGTTTTCTTAATTCTACTTTTTCGATTCATTTAATATTAGTAATTACTATTATTACTATTAAATCGGTAATATACAAATTAAAATGAACAAGAAATGTCTACTAATTATGCATCATAATGGTATTATTTTCTTGTTTCCTAATGATCTGATCTAACATCCGAAGAAAGATGGTTTTCATTCCAGCCATGAAACCGAGATTCAAATATTTTGAAAAGTTTTGTGTCCTTTATAAAGTCGATGTTTAAAATGCTTGGTAACTCTTAAACTTGCGGCCGGTGATAAACTTTCACAACTAGGTTGCTTTTGAATCGTTTCGCAATTTCGGCGCTTGCGAAATGCGCCAGAACGTAGTAGCACAGTAATCTTTATACTTGCGTCTGCAATAATCAACCGAGCGTGGCTCGCCAGTATTCCTGAAGGTAATTCGAACAAACTCTCCGAGCCCGGTGTAATCGCACAGTTGGCTCGTGAAACTGGTATGGGTAATAGGTGTCTTTGTGTGCCGATGATTGGCCATGCACTGCTGCAGGCATCGGTACCACGATACTGATTCCCAAGCCAAGATTCGTTCGAGGCGACACGTGGAATCGCAAATCAGAAGCGCATCGAAGTGATCGAGGACCACGAGCACGTTACCTGTCACACGTTGTTTCAGTGAGTTTTTTATCTTCCAGTTCCGTTGCTATTTGTAGGCTCCCACCGTTCGTCAGATCCATGCAACCTTTTTTTGACAGTACCACCGGCAGATTTGCATGTATTGTACTGTCACCTTGCCTATCTACTTTCGACATTCGAATAAACTTTTTTTGTCCTGGACGAAAATGTACCGTTTGATCGTGCTGCAACATCCTGCAGACGTTCCTACAACTTGAACAAATTTCGTCTGCTCCAAGAACCTTGGACTGTATTAAAAACAGCCGATGAATCATAATACATTAATTCATTGTTACCGTAGAAAAATAGGTTTTAGGTAAAAGAGACATTCTTGATTCATACTCCGAAATGGGAGCATTAAAAGCGTAAGTCAACTTATACCAGTTGACTTGGATAATTGCACTCTCTGCAACGAGGATCAGACGGCAGAATGAGTCTAACGGAACTAGCCCATTGGCCTATTATCGCGAGTCAGCGCTCCCGACTCGGGACTTAACAACTTCCTGCCTCCTTTCCAGCTCATCAGCCTTCGGCTTTTGGTATCTTCGAATCGTTCGACTCTTATTTCGTAATCCCTGAATGGAAAGTCTTTCACTGGAACGTTGCACCTTTCCACCATCCAAGACAAAACTATATAATTCAAAGTTCTCCAGTGGTTAATTAGCTAGGATTTTACAATCCTTTATCCAATGCTTCGCGCCGATTAAGTCCTTTCGATCGGTGCTCGTTTATTCGTCGATACTCCGAGAGACGTCCAGGCCAGATTTGGCTTTTCTCACGCCAATTAAACTCACGCAGGGCGAAGCGAATCAAACTGTTACGCGATATCAGGCTAATTTGATGAATCGACAGGTGGAATTGAACGAAGCGCCCTATCCATATCAATCTTCGTTTTTTTAACACTTTCATTATGCACGATCATGGATCTTCATCTGTATTCAGAGCATCAAGAACGCGTTGCAAGTTCCTTTGTTAAGCTTACCCACTTAATTGACTTTATCCGTATTATTTTATTATTTATCAAATTAATCAACTTCTGGTCTTTACAGAATAGATAGATACTTTGAACGATTTTTTTTTTCAAGTTTTTCACATTGGTTGCTTTTGAGATGCGATTCATTACGAAATGTCAACGTAAATACAGATAATTTCATCTTCTGTCCAATCGTATTTAGTGAGCTGTAAACCTTTGTACGCACTTCACAGTCTGCAGTCACTCTAATGTTACTAATCAACAAATCGTACCAGGTCCCGATGGCACCGATTGTGTCGCATCAATACTCGCGTCGTGAATCTGGAACGACGGTTCCATACCGTCCGCTCGTATCTTACAATTAACCGATTGAGACTAAATTAGGATTGAATATTGAACAGGATATATCATGACGGATTTTAGTTGTCGGATGGTGACGCTAGTTCCCAAGATGGATTTGCAACGGATAAAATTACCCTGATGATGATTTACACTGTTGGCCTAGTTCAATGATTACGGATGGAGTCAAATCATGTTGATCTACCAAGAAAGGCCAGATTCAAGATAAAATGATAATTTCAGATTTGCAAAATTTTCTGTTCAATTTCACATTTTGTAACGTCGAAAGAAAAGGGTTGGCAAAGATAAGTATCTTCATTTTGCTGTTGAAGAACCGAAATAAAGGTTGAAACAAAAATAATCTAGAATATACACTATTAGCCATGGCAAATCCACGTGATACCAATCGGCAAAATGGCAAAGTAGATTAGCTTTGCAGGGCGGAAAAAGCTGAGTTGAAAAAGCTGAAATTCAGCGAGAAAAGAGAAACAAGCTGAAACCCAACAACGAAACAATTACTCGGGCAAACCCGTGCAAAATCAATTACCCGAAGTTCGCCCGACACGTAAAAGCTTCTGCCGTGCATCCCTGCTGTGTCGGAAGCTCGAGTGCAGAAATTCAGAGTATTAACGCTAATGACGGCACGAAAAGCAGTGCCTTTGATCGGATGACTTTGACGAGTTGATGATAACCATTGATGCACGATTTTTTTAACTTGCGAGAGCTTTTTACATGCGCACTCTTTCCGCCGTGTGGCAATCACTTTGTAGCTGGGCGCGCCACTTGGGTTGTCGAGTGCCGCTGCACTTTGCGTTCTCTAATCTCAACCAAGTACAGAGCTGCTTTTCCATCTGTACCATTCGACTGGGATCCACAACAAAAATCTCCTGTTTCCCCCTTTCCGCTTTATCGTTACTGCAATTGATCACGATATTGTCATTCATTTCGCTTCATTTTCGATGAGATTCTTAAAAAGAAATTGTTGCAATCTTCAAAGATTCGCAAAAAGATTTAGCGACAAAAATTATCATTCAATGACAAAAATGTTATCTTTCTGATATATAAAAATGGCATGCTTAAAATGTGCATTACTTTAAATGAAAACAGAAATGCTTTTAGTTATAATGACAAATTTTATATATAAAAAAAAAAAAAAAAAAGAAATCAATTATTACAAATTTTATATCGTAGCGCGAATATAAACCGAGTAATCAACCGCTTTACATATAACACTTGGAACTAATCGTAGGCGAGGTACGTGACAGATCATGAATAACATTCTACTCCGGAGGTTTTGAGTAGCTTAATGATGGTACATTGAAGCCGTAAGTGTTTGGTCTCGATAAGCCAAGTAGCGCAGGTGGATTCTCAAACTGGAGACCTCTCTTTCGCTTTGCCACATTACGGAGCTACACTTCAAGACGACTGATTGTTCAAAATCGTGTTCCGATAGCGCTTTTGTTAGTACTTTGATTTTTTGTTAACCGACTTTACTTTTACAGGATGTAGAAAAAAAAGTTGACCGGAGGATCAAAAAAACAGCACTTTCTCTAGCTACACAACGTGTTACTGAATGTAACATGATGTCGTTGTTCTGCTCGCTGCTTCCACAGCAAATTCTTATATCACGAGCTGGACAGATCTCTCGGTCCAACTAAAAGGCGTGCGAAAAATCAATGGCTTTGTTTCGGGAGAAATCGTAATCCACAATTTTTACTGCGATTCCAAATTGAAAGGAGTGACGTGCAAGATTTTGAAACTATTTTTCCAGCATAATCATTATGAACTCATTTTTCGTATTTTAATGGGATTTATAATTAATGTTAATAATAATGATTCTTATTGTGATTTTTATTATGACAAATAAACAAACTAAAATGTGACGTTCGATGGAAAAATGTTCAAAAAATACAAACAGTGATACGAAGTTTGATTTTTTTTAGAAAGTAAATGTTCAATGCGAGTTAAATTATCATCTAACATCGTCTTTGTAAAGCGTTACAGAGCAATGACATAATCTTTATCTTTTTTGCCTCGCGCGTGTCTCTTTGCAGATAATTTACAATTTGGCGTTAATGAGCGGAAAACAAGAATGCAGGTACACGTTAAAGTGATTCAACGTTTTTGTCGGAAGCGTGGGATTTCGCGCTGCGGGTTCAAGTGGTAGTCGCGACTGCGGAGGCAACCCAGTTTCGCCTTTTCACGTACCCCGGCTGAATGTGTATTAACACTCGCACGGCAATTAAAGTGTCCTCTTAATCTTATACTTGATTAAGAGAAATATTAACTTCTCATAATTTCAAAAATTAATTTTATCGGCTGACTTGCGATTTGTTTTGATGCAATGACGGAGCACTTTTTGTTTATACGCAAATTTTATTGTACGAGGCAAACAAACGCGAAATTGAAAAATTTGCACGTCCTAAAACGTCGAAGTTGTTATCATAAAATTATTATTTGTCACTGAGCTTTGAAATATCGTGAAAAATGGGTTGCAGAAGTTTGGCACGCTCGGCTTGAATTTGCATCGCGGCCATGATAAAAGTTCGTTTTATTGACACGTAACGTTACGACCGATTTATATTAGAGGATTCCGGGACGCACGCATCAGGCTGGCGCTTATTTTGACGCACGAATGATTCTTCTGAAAAGTTTGGTCGCACTTCATCGGCGCGGCATTTATTGGTCGCTGCTTCATGAAAGTGTGACGATGATAAATGGGCAAAATTTTTATAAGCTTGTTTCACATTTGCTATTGAAATGCATGAGCTTGAATTAAAACGCCATTTCCAACTCTGAGTTGCAACAATGGCCTGCGCAATTGAATTTAGATTAAAACGTTTGATTCGCTAAGTTATATACTGAGTTAATTTACGGTTATAGTAAGTAGCCATTTTGCGTTTACGTCGTGTTTGCTTTAATGTATCAGGAAATGTAAGGGCTGAGCTCAAATTGATGGTTAGATTAAACGAAATGATACAGGACAGTATGTAATAACCCTTGAGCATAAACGCAAACAAATCCCTGATGCGTTCGTTTCTTATCCTTCAAAACGAACAATATCATTTTGATTATTTCCGAGTGAACTATATTTCAAATGTTTCTTTCTAGAATGCATTTAAAATGAGGCCTCCGGTAATAGTCATCGTAGATTTTCTCGCGACATCTGTTTGAGGTAACATTGTAAATTTGACAGAGTTAATGAAGGTCTTAAATACAGGTTACTTTTGAAATAAGTTAGATTGCCGGTTTATCACAACGGACGATAGCATAGGACGAAAACGATCCTCTTATTACCATTTGTCCCGACAGTTCGTCGACATTATTATATCCTCTTGCGTGTCAGTTGCAGGGTCGATAGACCGTGCTCAGTGCCTATTCGAGTTGGTCCGCGTATTATTCGTATATCTTCGCCGATATAAGGGCAAGCTACATCTGCACGGAAAGCCTTCAATTTGCCTGACGAGAGGTTCAATGTGGGCCGTTACCTTCCTTTTTTACCTCCCTGCTTTTTTCGCTTGCTATTTTTTTCCGTCTCCTTCATTTTTTATGAGCCGATCCTCTTCGTTTTGGCTTCAACCCTGCTTTCATTTTTAACAGACGCCCACCGCTGGCAAGCGACGGCTTCGGTTCGGTTTGCCGTTTTGGCCAGCAGCCAAGCTCGCGTTATACTCCTCGCAGATTGGACGTCTGAGTCCGACTTGATCCTTTTTAAAAACATTATCAGCTTGCTGCGCACCCAAGCTAAAGGATTTCCTGACCGAAATTTCTCCACCATTTTATCAGCAATTCGGGCATTTGAATTTATTAAGGCGAATGCACTTGTTGAACGCACCGCACCATGCCCAAAATCGATCAAACTTGTGATCTATACATCATGTTTTCTCTCCGTAATTGATAACTTTTCTTTGCTAAGAAACAATTTACATCGATAATGTACAAGCGGTGTGAATTTAAATAGCAGCAAACTCTTGAAACATTCGTTTGTTTATTGATTATGTGTTTATTTATATAAAGACTAAGTTTATATGATTTTATTGATTCGAATTATTCCATAACAGAAGGTGTTAAACCACACAGTTTAAGCTATTTTATGGATCATATAATGTGATTTGTCGTAGGTTGATCATGTTAAAGCCAACTTGTTAAGTAACTTAATTTATATCAAATTCTGTTATTTCCTGTGGCATATTGCGTGTAATATATTTTTTGATTTTATTATAATGAACTCAGCTCGATAAAATGCATTAATTTTTACGACAGTGTCGACTCGTGTATTTTTCGGTTATATGACACAAAATTAAACGATTTTAAATATCTTACGGAAAGTAGAGATTTCAAGACTGCCGAGTTTTCGAAGCCACTCATCATAAAGCGCAGCAGTCAACGATTTCCAACCGATAATTTGATTAGCCGGACTACCAGTTAAGTCATTGGTTTCCAGTTGTAAAGTCAGATCCAAATTTATCTTCTTTTAAGAGCTTATATAGCTTGGATCCATACAGTATTATTAATCGGATTTCGAAGCTAAAAATGTATTTAAGATGATCTCAATTGAAAAATTTATCGTTCACGTTTTAATGTCGTTTCGTCGTTCTATCAACCAGCAATTTTACTCACAAAGTAATGTTAAAAAAATTATGCTTCTTTTACAATTAATTCACGAATTTGATTTTTTGAAAACAAATCGCAGATACGTATTCAAGGATCAGATTTACTCTCAAAAATATACAGTAACTAATTGTATTAATTATAAAAATAAGTCTTAGATCGTTTGAACAACGTGATTTTGTTGTTATCATAAAATGTGTATATTCTTATATTAGGTGAAGAATTTTAATGGTTGGATTATTCCGAACAAAATGAGAATAAAAATGGGAGACATAAAAAGGGCATAAATAAGAAACGTTAAAAAAAGTGTATGTGGCGAAATATCAGGAAATGAGGTCCAGAGGTATCGTGGAACCGGACTTGAAGGGAGGATCTTGGATCGAACGGTGAATCCCAGCAGGGCCTCTTTCACATCTGCACAAAGCTACTCGAAGTCGAATCATGCGTATGAGTTACTCGTTCAAGGTATTCCTGAGAGGATTCACCGGATTCTCGACTACGTCGTTGCGACATAGATCGTCGAATACGGATGCATCTCTTGGGTATAACTCGAACTTGTCTGTCGAGGCAAGATGCCTATATAAATCCAAACACAATCGATCCGAATTGACGTGTTACCCTAAATCTTCTGCTGCCTCATCTTGAATACACCTCAGCCACAGCTTACGCAAACCTAAAGATATTTCGAAAAAATTCATTCATTAATTTATCAATTTACTATTATTTTTGTATATCACTCGTTGCAAGCTCAAACAATAATTGAAATGGATTTGTGCCAGGGGAATATTTGTTCGTTTTTATTTCATACGTACCAAATTGTAATTTGGTGATAAAGCAAATCCGTATCAAATTGAACAAAATATTGACTTTATTGTTTGTAAGTATATTTAACTCAAATAGACATGCTGTTTGTTACTACTCGGGTTCGATTTTCATTCATTTGTTTTAGCTTGTTTATTCACGGAAATGCAATCATCTAGTATAGCTTTCCAATTAGTTAGGTTATTTCAACTTTGTAAAACATGATTCTATCGATATACAGCATGACTTTTAGAAGTACGCATTTTTATTCCCCCTTCGATGTGAAAATTGTTTAAAATCAACAATTTTTTGAGACAATTTTTGAAACTCGCCCGTCAACAAAATTATTTTTGACTCTATTTCAAATAACACGAGCATAACACATTCAAAACATGCTAGAATGTTTCCGTTCAAACCTTTGTAATGGTTAACCGAAATAAACACACGGCACACAAAACTTTCCAACAAAATTTTTTTATTTCTCTTCAGTTAAGAATTATGACTGACAGTTTCGTCGTTTCGTCATAAAGTTTCGTGCGTCAACAATGCAGTTTTACGGCACACCCAGACTTTATAATTTTTTGTTACAAGTTTAACTATTACAAAAAATTCATGATTCACGTGCAAAAATACGAACAAATAAAACAAAACCAAATCGTTTGAAATTTATCAGAAAAAAGAAATCTAACTAATTATTATATTATCAATGTTAATTTTCAAATAGCATAAATGAAACAATTCTCGTAATTTTAAATTCAATAACGAGATAAAATAAAAAATAATGAAAAATCGAAGTTTATCTTAATCAAATTAAAGATTGATTGAAAAACATCATTCGATATTACAAACCGCCACCACTTGTCTGGATGAATGCCAATAAAAAAAGGGCGAAATAAAAAATTTTATTTCAAATAGATTATTGTCTCGGATGATTCCATTTGCGCAACACTCATAGCGTGACGTGCAAGTGGTAATGAAATTTTTGTGTGAAGCCTCCTCTTGAAATAGTTCGAGTAATTCAAGATGTATTCAATGCTTAATTTACGAAAAGTGAGATCGTATTATTATTTGCCACCGCTGGCAATCTTTTCACATCCTCTCATCGCTCTGCACTTCGTACAAGCCGCAGCTCACTGTGAAATCAAAAGTTTGGATCATTACGTCTCGGGCTCAAATTGTCATTACAGCTGGCGTTTATTTGAGTTTTTACTGCCGAAACCACTGACCAGTCTAAGTCACGATAATAGACGGTAGAGTTTTGAGGTTGCGCCAAGCTTGACTCCAACGACGGCCAAGTTTGTAAATTGCAGTCAACTCGCACCGACGAGTCGCGTTTGCCCGATAACCTCATTGTATCTATTAGTGCTTCAAGAGAGGACGGTGCCTTCCACAGCGGATATTCTGAGCTATCATCTACTTAAATACAAAGCACTCATATTAGGCGTGATCACATTGCACATTACGATATGGCAAAAAAAGCTCGCCAATTTACCATGTTCTGAAAATTGGCACTTCACGGTGAAGTTTAATGCATTTTTTTATATAAATTTAGTTTGAACAAGTGCAAAATGAAACTTTGTACAATGAAAAATTAAAACAAATGAAATTATAATATATTCATGTTTAATTTAATACTGACTGGAATTCTAGTTAGAATTGCACTAATCAAATTATTCATTTCTGTTTCAGGTAAGTTTTTTTTTCACTCTCCAGAACTTTTTGCTGTATGTGTAAGTACACAAATTTGTATAGTATAGAAAGGAAAGTTTGTTTATTTTGAAAGCATTGAATGTTAGTCAAAATGTTGTATTTTTACTAGCATATAAGAGGATTCTACGAGGGAAATTATAGTATAATATTTTTACGCAAATATGAAGTTTGGAGATATTCGTCTCGCTAATTACACGTTATTATAATGACTAGGCATACACTGATCGATTTGTATATACTTTCCAAATACCCGAGCTCGATACAGCGTGTATAACATTAGAGCTATAATTTTATTTTGTTCATGTTATGAAAAAGGTTATTCGTAAACAGCAATTTTAAAATTCGTTAATAGATAATAAAAATTTTGTTAATTGAAACCAAAATTACGATCTACAATTTTGCCTTTGTATTCGTCAACTTTCTTCGAACTACAAATTCGTAAAATACAGAGAACAACATGATAAATCACATAGTTTATAAAGTTTTAAACAGAGGCTACAGCAAAATCGCTTTTTATCCTTTATCATTTATTTTGAATTCAAATAGTTGTTTTATTATAGCAAATTTGAATATTTTTCTGCATTAAAAAATTGTTCATCCAATTTGTATTCCAGTCCAGTCTGAAAGCAGTTTTTTTCAAAATGAGTCGCGTTGTGTGATTCTCGATTTTCATAAATTCATTACGAGACGCGTGCCCACGCATCGTTCGATTAATTCGCATATTCCCACGAGTAGCGTCGATGTAGTATCGGTAGCCAAGGCGAGAGAACGGGAACAAAAAAAAGAGTGAGATAGCATATATGAAAGAAAGGCGGCTTCGGCGTTCGCAACGTCTACCAAGCAGACCTGGTAATCTGCTGATCGTGTGAGAATCGTCCGCTCTTGCGATTTCTACGAAAGCGGCAGATCCACCGGGAAGCCGGTTTTTCGAGAGCGTCTCTTTAAATTTGCAACCTAAGTATCACCCGAAGGCCTGGCGCTCTTGCAAATCCCAGCTCGCGCATTACAATCTCGCTGAGCAAAAAAAAGAAAAAAAAAAAAAAAAGAAAAGAAGACGCCTGGTGACACCTACGCCCGACATACATTTATGTATTTAAAGACGCATTTGCTTTTTAATCTCGTTGACAAACGGCAGAGCAAATACAGATATAACTTTGTGCCGTTTCAATAAAATTGCTGATTCTTGAGTGTCGAACAGCGCGGTTTGGTGTCGGATGAAGACGCAACATTATGCTAATATTCTCTCAGAGAAAGTCAACGATCGAAAGTCTGTCCGCCTCGGATAATATTATTACAATTAATTTAACTCTTCGTGTTTTCTTGTTCAATCGTCAAAATGTTGACACAAGGAATGACTTTTCTCACGAAACTTAACACCATGTAAAACTTGTTCAAACATTTTATTTTTTGTTGCAAATATTATATGATGACAGACGAGGCAAAATGGCCGATACTTATATAATCATCTCTGTGAGTAAAAGAATAAATTGACACTCTTACGAGGAGTGATAATGATGAATGCACAAAAAAAAAGTTTCGTCGTAATAAATTAACATAGAAAAGAGAATTCGTGCCTTAATGAAATTGAGTAATTATAAGTGGTATTCATGAAAAACTTTGTCGCCGACAACTCGCAGACTTTGTTCCCTGATTAATTTGAGCGAAAGAGTGTCATTATTCGAACTGACTTCCCATTTGTCGGACTGTAATTTCAGCGGCGACAATGTCGAGGATTCAGAAAAGTCGTCGATTGGTCTCTCTCTTTCTCTCTCTCTCCATATTTTGGTAACGTAAATGGAGATTATAATGAGAGCAGGTTGGAGATAACTCGCGAGGAATGAATTTGGCGACAAAAACGCTTGGAAATAAGATCCGTAGCCAATCGGAGGACTAGATCTTCTTCAATATAAAGCGATCCAATTAAAGGTAGCAGCGCAAATAAATGGTCCAATCGGACTGAAAATGTGGATAACTCGATATAAACGGAGCGGTCTCTCTTCTTATTATCGGTCTTAAATAGCTTTCGTACGGTCCAACTGGGTCTCGCAAGTGATGGCATCGCGGGAATAATGGCTCGCGACAAATTCATCGAGATGGGAACACAAATGGAGATGTTCCACTGCGATTGTCGCTGTTTCTTGATAGACGTCGCGACTCGTCGGCGCAACCTTTTGTCATGTAGTCGACTGGTATTTACAAAAGTCTGAAAGCCTCTCGCGAGAGTACCCGCTCTTTCCAAGGACCTCTTGGATCCTTATCAAACCCTCTTTGACCCTAACCTGCCTTTGTTAAATATTGTATCTCCAACCACTCAAGTTACCTCCCTCTGATTCGCGAGCTTGATAAGTCCAATTTCAGCATTTTCCTAGTTTCGAACGATCACTAAACTTCTGTCTAAATTAAAATGTCTTAATGAACATAATATTCGCAACATCAATTTTTCATCGTTCTATTTTTTATTCACTCCACTGATAAAGAAATAACAAGATTAAAGTGCTAATAATTTATTATCAGTCGTAACATATGAATATCCTTTTTCTACGGCTTCCATCATCCCTATGCTTTTAATGTGTAAGCCGAGGGGTAAAACATAAAATCAGATCGGTTGAAGTATAATAACTACGGTTCGGAGCCGCGGGGCTTTTTAAGTTGAAGAAGAGGTTGCTCAGCTACGACATGTATACGTACACGATGCTCACTGCTCGGTAAAGGGGACAGCAATCGAAGGCAAAGGAACCATTTCACACGCAATCTCGCGTGATATTCGCGAGGTTGTACTAATATGAATGTGCGTACTTACATGTATATACTATGTTCACCACGAGCTCACTGTACGCGTATTAAATGCACCAGGTGTGTGTGTGTGTGCGCGCGCGCGCGCGTAGTTATATTTTATTCATTGTTTTTTTTTTGTCATGTATCCATTTACCCAGCCAGGCAAAGTTTGATTGTATTAATATTCAGTTGTATCGCTCTGGGTTAATTGCAAAAAATCAATGAGTTCACGAATATTTCAAAGTATGTTTACTCACGGACATTATACGGGTCAATGTTTAGTCATTTTTATATTGCAGTATGCGGTTTTGACTAATGATTTAAATAATTGGTCGAACAGACAGTTTGTAATTTTACTTGAACAATTTTTGGTTAAAAAATTCGATGGATGATTATTGTTATTATTCTGTTTTCCATCGTTTTATTTTTCGAACCTAGTTTGAGCACCCCTGGTACTGATACCGCACTGATACCCGATACTATCCCCAGGTGCAAAATGTACTGTATTCTTTACCTGTAAAATAAATGAATTGCTTTTTACAAAACTTGTTATATACAACATCTAAAGTAGATTTATCACTGATCACACAGCCAAATTAATGCTGAATATTGTTATTACTCATAATATAGCTAAGCTTTGTTTAAAGTTTGCCTGTTTGTCCAAAGTTCGGGTTAGATGAATATTGTAGATATAATATTAACACTAAACCACATATAAGTTGGTCTAAAATAAGTAGCTTCTGAAGCTACGATAAGGCATTTTCCAGTACGATTTTTGTTCTCTTAAAACGCGATAAGAGTTCGATAAATTTTACCATCCAAACGTACAGTTCTCATATATCTCAGAGGCATATTAAGTTTATACTGAAGATTGTAACTTTAGCAATAAACGTTAGCGAGTTATTATAAACATGTGAATTTGCGCCTAAATATATTCGAGATAAAGAAATGCTGCATGCGCCTTGTATAATTCGTCGCTTACGACAGTCGACTTTGCGAATGTTAGGTGCAGTGATTTATTATTGCATATTCGTATCGGGGTCAATTGAGCGAATAAGACACTGCTACTGAAGTTTTATATTTTCGTTCATAAAACGCAAATATGAAAAAAGATAACGGACGAGCAAAAATATTAAAAAGAATGCTTCAACGCAGGATGAAATAAATGCAACGTTGTTTTTTTTTTTTTTTGAATTCTTATTGTTAAAATACGGCCAAAATATTTAGACTGAAATATATCCGGCTAATGTGTGAGTTGCTTTTTTTTTTTTTGATTTTTTAAAAATCTCATGAATATATTTCTTTAATATTCTTTTCTACGTAAAAGTATATAAGCGTTTATATTTGGGGGTCAGAAAGTAAACGTCGGAGGAGTTGGTATTTAAAAGCTCGACGGAACAATGGATGTAGTTAGCCGCCCTTTATTTTCGCCTGTCGGATGGTTGTTGTCGGAAAGAATTTTCGTAGGCAAGGACATGCGTAAGTGCGCACTCTTATTTAGTCACCCTTGGTGACAATCAGGGCCTTTTGTAACACATGACTCTGTCCTGTTCCGAGCGTTGACGAAATGAATGGACCGTTCCAGTAAGTACGGCAAAGTCCGCCGCGGGCAATTATGCGGTGGATACGCAACCATGTAGAAATTTCCGCTGTTAAGCCAAACCATATTCTACTCTTTCTGGAGTTTCATCCTATAGATCCACCAATGTTGGATCCAACTTTGGCAGCCAACATCGGACTTATATTTGCAACATTGGTGTCAATGTTGGGCCAGACATAAATTTCTACATGGGCAGGTGTTGTTTGAATAGAAAAGCAAGTCGCGATACTCTATGCTATCAGAGCGAGATTTCGCCACGCGCTATGACTTTATAATACGCGCACCACGGCATATATTCTGTGTTTTGCACTCGAAGCTATGTCACACGGTATTTTTTTTTGCACACGGTTTCGCTTTTTCTATCGACTACCCGCACCTCGATTCACTTTAATTTACGCGAGAGAATGATAAAAAAAAACCGTCGTTTTACCCTGTTAAATAAAATATAGCCAATTATAACTCTTGTTGGGACTTTTGCGATCCACGAAAAATTGCTGGGGAACATTTCAACACATTTTTTATCAGATTTTTGCAAAACGATCATTTGTTTGAAATTATTTGTCACGCTGAAATGAAGGAAGCCATCATCGAATATTAGATAAAAATTAAATGAACTATCAGTTTATCTATTTTTTTCTCTTTTTGTTTTCTGTGTTTTTGTCCGAGAAACTTTTTGTACTACAAAAAGTCGTTCGATAAATTTCCGAATAATGTTGTATTTGAGTTACACCTTTGAGAGAAAAATTAAATTTTGCAATTGGATAATCGATGTAAAAAAAAAGAAACGATGAATTATTGAAGCCCTTATCAACGGGAAGATAATAATTGGTGTGACGTGGCGTACATAATTTACCAGCAAGGCGCACCCTTAGGTTCTAAAGAGGGAGCGCGAATTTTTCGTGCCCTATAACAATGCATTATTTATGATCCAAGTTAATCAATTTCCAATAATATACGCTGTATATGCTTAGCCATGAAAATGAAAAAATCCGTTTGACAGAACCGAAATTGAGTGAAAAAGTGTCAGTCTTCTTGATCAAGTGTGTGTATGTGATTAAAAAGTGACAATTCGATTAATGGTTTCACAGTGGTTTCACAAATTTGCATGCATTTTAAATGCATTTAAATTATATATTCCATGAAAAAAATAAATAATAAAAAAGCAAAAACATACATTACGCTATTAAACAAATTAATTTAAAATTAAAATCATTCTTAAAGACAAAGATGAAAAAGCAAAAAATTTTCTTTCCCGATTCACTTTAATAAAAAGTATGACTTTAATTAACGGGGAAGGTAATGTTTTATAAATTGCAAGTTCTCGTGAGTGTATAATTGAATATCAGATATTCCGTTGTCCTATAATGCGTGTAATCGTAGTAATGCGAGGACACGGGCTCGATTCTGGATTAAGCGGCACTAGTACACGATAGCTTTGTTCCATTATAATCTTCAGGCGGATTGTTAATTTATGCGCCGATGCCACTCACGCTCCAGCACCCAACGCGAAACACACTTACGTCGCTATCGTGATAAAATCATAATTCAAGACCGAGTTTCGGTGGTACTGGAACGGATTTAAAGACAGCCATGAAACTGCTCCGCTAACCAGTTTGCACTTTTTATCGCTCCATATCACGGTCGTTTATTTTTTGGTCAAAACTTTTCGCTTTGACGCGTACAAATGCGCGAAGGAACAAAGAAAGTCAACCTCGATAAGATGTTTAAGTCAATTTATAAGATGTTTCATCGATCGATATCATAGCCGCCGCCGATACTAAAATGCTTCTGTTTATCTTAACGGAAGCAATATTGTCATGCGTGCGGTCTCATCCGAGTGAATAATTACAATGGAATCAGTCTTGCTGTGACTAGACAAAATATACTTCGCACAAAAATTGACGAGATGATTATGCATCGGAATGCATTTATAAGCGTTCCGCTATAATTATTGTGCGTAACTAAGTAGAACTGAAAAGGCATCGCGGAGCCCATTTTATTCATTCAGATTTTCATCAGACGTATTTACATCGCGGAATTAGCCCCCAGGTTTTAGAGTTCACAATCCATTTGCATGCTCCTGGTGAAAAGAAAACTTGGCGTCTTTCAATTATTCGGACGGGATTGCGTTCGCTAAATTTCGCCCGTGCGAATCGTACGGAAATTTGACCTTTCATCACATCCGGGGGTTCATTCATAGTTCAAGCCCATACAAAATCATCGGCTAAACTATAATGGCCACGATTTCAGCAATCCTCCGAGCATATTGAAATCAAGTGAAATTGGTATCCGATTGAACACAAACTAGACGAAGCTGTGAATCAGCTGAAAATCATTCGCTTTTCATATAGACTGATCTCTCTTTTGGTTTTGAATAGGACATAAATACACAAATGTATACTTGTAGCTCCAAAACGTATTAATGTTGCAACGTGTGCATCCTGTTGTTATTGTTGATTACATTGTTTGATGTTATTAATTATGATTTGGTATCCTTTTTTGAGGAACAAAAATACATGTTCTGTATTGTACATCAAAAAAAAAAAAACAACAACAACAACAATCTGAATATCAAGAAAATTATGAATGAATGTATAATTAATGAAATATTTAGTTGAAAGTATCGAATGAAATCATTAGCAATGACGATGACGAAAAGGGATTAAATAGAATGAATATTCTCTACTGTTATCAATATATACATCAATGGTGTAATTATTTCAAAAGTATATATTGTTGTGTTAAAATTTTGAAATTGATTTTCATTATATAAATTGAATGAATTTCAGTTCATCAAAATGCATTACGTCGTAAACTAATGAGATTCGTGTACAAATCATTGACGCGGCATCCTTTTATAGTATTAATAAAATTAAGCTTTTGATATCCATTAAAATATTGTAATTTGCAGATTTGATCTTTGTCCCCGTTCAATGTTTTTAAAGTTAATGACGATAATTTATGTTTTTTGATCAAACAAATGTTAAAACCTGGGAAACAAATAATGTTGCACATAAACAATGGTTATGACCGATGGTTTTAAGACAAAAATCTAATTTTGAAAATAATGTCTCAAATCCAAAATAGAGCTTACAAAATTCGACATCAAACAAAGAACCGGTTGGCGATAGTTTACACAGATAATTACAGCAATATACAGTGGAAACACTGTAAAGTACGTAATCGGATTATCACTTTGACCAACTGTTAATACGATTGCGGCGTAAGTAGAATGATTTCGGGCTTCAGTTCTGTTGTCTCTTTACGACGAATAAATTCGAACTTTCGCGCTCGAATTTGCCGTCAGGTTCGACCCAAAAACGGGACAAATGTATATTCGCAATTGAACGTTATCGGCGGCTGATGTTAACGCCGCAGAATTGGCTTGTCCGTACGCACCCCAGCAACGATTACATCGCTTGCTCGTTAGGCGGACCAATTCATTGCGGTCACCGAGTGCCTCTTGTCCTCTATTCAAACTTTATTCTGTAGCTGTGTGTGTCGTTCGATGAGCATTATTAGGAAATAAAAGGGCCTCTTGGCAAAAGAAAATGATAAAACACGAACTCGCAGTCTCACAACTGTGACTCACTCGTGACTAAACTTGTATAGAGGGGAAAGCCGAGTGCCGACTCAGGGCTGCGTAAGACTCCGTGTCCAGGAAGCTTGTTAATTTAACTGTACAATGCATATATAAAGCTCAGTTCAAATTATTTATTACGCGTACAAGAGTTTTACGAAATTTCATTTTAAAAATGTACTAAAAACTTATTTAAATTTAAACATGTCTTTTTTTAATCTTTTTAATTAATGAATTACAATTATTGGTTATTCAGTTTGTAGAAAAGTTAACATGATTTTAACTTTTCCACTATTTAAATACGTGAAAACAAACAAACAATTCCAAATCCAACGAACCCCGCTCGGTAAATTAAAGATGACTTTTTCTCTAAAGTGGCACACGAATTATCAAATAATTAATCTTGCGCGAAAAGCTGAAGGAAATTGGTACGCAAGACGTTAAGCTGATTATGCACGATGCTAATACACTGAACTTGTATCACAGCGCGCAACGCACTTTGATTAACAAGAGAACAAAAACTAAGCGACAGCATAGAGTCTGGAGTAATTGAAACCAATAATTGAATTTTGCATCCGCAACTTAACGAGAAGTATGATTAATACATAAAAGTCTTTGAAATAATCGATGATATTTCCCGTTAAACGTATTGTTTCTTAAACTCTCCGACATTTCAAAACTCATCAGTTTAACTTAAGTTATAACTGTTGAGCTTAAGACGCTTTTGTATCGTGTGGTCTAGTACGTAGGTAAAGTGCTACGATGAAGACAAAAAGCTCTACGGCATGGTAACGATGCAATTACAAAGTCTAGTCAAAGACGAAATTGTTGGACACAAGAAAACACCTAGTTTCCAATTGAACCTCACTCAATTTGTCAGAGACATCATCTTTGGTTTACAATGAGCTTCAGGGATGTTTCTTGAGAGATTCTACGAAAAGGGTCTGCCTCAGAGACAACATATTGTGCGCGATTACTTTTTCCAGTTTTTTCCTGTTTTTTTTTTATTATTATTATTATTATTATTATTATTATTATTATTATTATTTCTTTCTTTTCAGGTCACACTGTCATTAACTTTTCATGCTAATTTAAGATGAGCACAAACAGAAATCTCATGAATGAAACTTGGAAAAATGAACAAGTTGAAAAAGAAATGAACAGATTGTTTTCGAAGGTAATTTCATTCTGACTAATTCGTTACTAAGCACAGCTTGCGGCAAAACATTGTAATCACGTTCGTGCAATTTTTTCATGTTGGAAAGTCGTTTCTTCTGTTTTACGCACGTTCAATTTCCGTCTGTATTCGCCCTGGAGAACAGAAGCCCAGACTAGAACGTTCGTTATTTAATGCCTACGTTTGCCACCCTCTTGTCTAATGGAGAGAAAGTTGCTTTTAGATCTGATGTTGTCCGTTATTGTAATCCCTATGGCCCACCCTTTTTGTATCGTGTGAGTACCCTGTATTGCATTCGCAGATGTGCGCTGCAATATGAAGCAAATTAAAGCCGCTTCGGACAACTCGTATACTCATCGTGATAAATTCATCAGTTCTCAAAACGCTAACTCTGCACACCGAAAAATATCCTAACTTGAACAGAATTGCATGATAAACGTTTTACATGACCAATGCGATATGTCAAAATTGCCAGTAGGGATGATAATAAATACATATACATTTTAGATGTTCCGAATTTGAATTCAAAAATAGAACTTATAAATTTGTGCTCTTTTTATTGTTGGAATTATGTTTTTGACAGTTGTTTATGAATTGAGAGTTGGATTAGATGATTAATAAGTTATCATCATCAAAATTATTGGCTAGTAAATTTTGGAAGATGGATGGATGGAACTTTTGGTGATTGTCATTCTTTTACCGAATGGAGTTTGTGTAATGTTAACAGAACCATTAGACTATAGTTGCCATTGAGTGTTGTTATTTGAGTGAGTGTATACGTGCGTTGAGTATCCAGCAGCTTTGTCCAAGGTTTCCGTCTCAACGTCTTTCACAGTACAGAGGAACGAAGCCAACTGCTTAACGCAACAGTATAATGGCCTGATCGATCATGAAACTCGATATATCTCATTCAATTGTCTGCACACGAAAATATATACACATCGGTAACAAAGCGGCGAGCAAAAATATTTAATTAAGGCGTTTTTGACAGTCACCAGCTCTCCAGAGCTGGTGCTTAGAAATTCCGCTCGCGCCGTCCTCGTTTATTATTGTTGCTCATTTCAGCACTCCGAAGTGGTAGAGCCACGTTTATTCTGCTGACTTTTTCCCAGCTAAATCAACGGCACGATTCAAACACAATAAATTCTCGTGACTAATGCATTTCATTGATGACTGCGACGCTTTTAGACCAATTCAATTTGTCACACTCATGCGAGAATAAAAAAAAAATCTGAGGAAAAAAAATTGAAGAACAATAAAAAGTAATGGACATTTTTTGTTCGTTTTCTTTCGTGAGAACAAGTTCGTCATCACGGCGTGTTTCCAGTGATGATGGTGTTTGTGATATTTGGAGCACGGCTGTACGAAAAGTCGTCTTAGATTGTGATTAACGACTTACAGGAAGTTTATTACACGGAATAAAACGTAAACCCCAAACCAAATGTGATTATAATTGCAAGGATATGGCTCTTCGATTAATTATTCAGCTGTCGCAGATAATACGGCGTTTCAAGTGAGCTTAAACAAATGAAACGTCAGCTGGAGTTAGGATTTCAGGTATAGTTAGGAGAACGAAACGTTATATATCAACGAGCTATCGTATGCAAAGACGTCAACGTCACTCTTCTATATCGCAGTTTTGGTTGTAAAACCCCACAAGACGAAGCGCTCGATCCGTCATATAATGGTTTCTCCGGACAAATCGCTGATACCATTGGATTAAAATCAAAAACTTTGAATTCAATTCAAGTCCAAGATTTTTTGTCAGAAGAATTTAATTTGTGTATGTAAAAAAATTTGCATGTGAAAATGTTATCTCCATTTTAAAGGGAAGGAGAAAAAAAAGGAATACTGCGATAAGGAAAAGAAGGGTACGGAATAGAAAATGAGACGCAAAGCCCTTGTGCACGTTCTGCACACGACGATGAGTTTTACGTGACAGCGCACGAACGAATGGCAGCGCTCAGCCTCAGTGACCATAAACAAATTTTTATCAACGACACACTGCTCAGTCACAAATTCGAAAGAGTAAAAAAAAGGTCTAGGTATTTTTCCATCACTTTATGTTTTTTGGTACTTTGTTTTCTCGAGGACGAAAATATTTTGAAAAAGGATTTTCGTGTAATTTGTTGACACTTAGCTAAGAAAGCAATCTTAACATTTTCCTTCGTGTCTATACCACTCGAAACCGACACTATACTCGTCGATTTTGTCGTCTATGAATGACCACAAAAATGTGAGGCGCCAGAGTGAAATTTACATATATCACACCGACGAATATTTTTGAAACGTTTTATAAGATTTCTTTCTTACATGAATTTGTTGATACAAATATTTTGTCTACTTTTAAGAGTTCTTCATTTGAGAATTTCATGCTACAGGTCGGTATTGAAAGAATAATCATTTGGCGTAGAATAGTTGATTCAATTATAGCCATATAATTGATAAACCTTAAAAAGTGTACGTATCGCTTTTTATGGAGTTGAAATGCTCTTTTTTAGGAATCTTCTTTAATATGTTCAAGTTAAGTACAACTTAACCGACATGGAACGTCACTTAACTAGGGAAAGAATTTTTTCTTTTATCGACTTTTTATGGATCTGAAACAGTTTCCACGGAATAAACCTTTTAGTAAATGATTTTTTTATAACTTTCAAATCTATAATCTTAGTTAAATGATTCGACTTCGATTCGTTCAAATTATCCTCATAAAATATCAATTATGATGATTCACTTGATACGCCACAGGATATATTTCTGAGGAGTAGAAAATGGCTAATGTACAATTTTCTGAATGAATATTCAATTAAATGCCGCAAGCAAAAATTGCCACAAAGAAATCACTTGCTTAACAAAATTTAAAGAAAACGTTGCAAGTGTTTTGCTGCTTTTATCATTATTTTCAACACATGACCCGAGTTTGCCAATATCTCTAGCACAACACTTTGAACGATAGAACAGAACAAAGAAAATCCAGCAAAACGACGAATTCCTCTAAATCAATTGACCCGAATCCTTCTCAGACTGAATAACTCATCTGAGAAGAAAACAAGAAGTCGCCATGGGTCCGTCTGAACGAAACTGCGCGACTCTTCCATATAAAGAATAAATCGACTGATCGGTTTTTTTTATTGTTGCAAGAACGAAAAACATTGGCTGGAATTCGACAGTACGAAAACTTTTATATCGGCAATATTATTGCATTTTTTATATCGAATAACGGAAATCTCAGAATGAACTGAAAACGTTTTTGCGAAAAAACAAGTAAAATAAGCTCATTGCATTGGGATACAGATTGTTTTTATTTCCTGGTGCGCGCTTTTCAACGTACATGTGATTTCGCGTTTCTTTGTTTTAATATAATTGGAAAAGAACTGTTCTTATATCATATGGAACACGAAATTTAGTAACCGAAGTCGTGCCAGTCGGCCAGTCACCCGTGTAGAAATTTACGTCTGGCCCAGTATCGGGCCAACGTTGCCAATCTTTTGGACGACAACAAATTGACGTTGTTTCAAAACTTTCGTACATAAATTTCTTATTTAAATGGCTTTTTGTTTGGCTAACGCGTGACGATTCAGAAAGTGCCGATTCGCATCGGTCTTATCGGTATCGCGGATCCGCAACGATCCACGTCGCGATTGACCTTTCGCAGGGCCTCGCGTGCCACGCATCGCGCAGCCTGTCGACGACCGCTCTCATCGCCATTGTACGCGCGGGTGCCTGACTCGCGATCGGCTCGAGATGTGCGAGCGCTGTACATACGAGACAAGCCAGTCGCACAGAAAATAATCGCCGAGGGCAATTAACGTGTTGCGTGAGCACGCGAGAATAACAAAAATGTTCCACAACTGCACGCGCGCGTGTGAAGTGCAAACAGAATGACATTTTTTTTTTTTTTTGCATCCTCCCTGTTTTCCTTTCTTTTTCATTGAACAAAATTCCTGAATATATTTCGCACCATGAAACGAAACATTTTTACGCCGTTTTATCGATAGATCGATATAATTGCTACCATTCATTCTCAAAATCCCACAATCAGAGCTCGCACAGCTGCTAATAGCGTGGTGACGAAATAAAAAGGAGCTTTATCGCCGGAAATGCGCTGTCGATGGGCTTGATTACCTTTGAATCGTGCGAATTAACCTTTCAACGTTGTTTGGTTTATTGCGTGGCGTGCAGTAAAAGCTGTTTTGCGTGATAATAAGAAAATGTCACCTGCTGGGCTTTTCGTAAACAAAATATATATTTTAATTTTGTTGAATCAATTTAGTTTTAAAAGCGATGTAGATCGAAAGAGAGAAATTTTTCGTGCATCAAACTTCATGTTTATCAGAAAAACGCTGCAGCGCGGAAATAACTATAAAAGATGGTGATGAAAAAACAATAGAAATGAATGGAATAAAAACAATGCGCTGACAATATGGAATGTGGGCTGAATTTATTTTCTAACGATAAAACAAAGTTGATGTCGAAAAAGTGGAAAATGGACCGCTCGCATATATCTTTTGTTTTGTGGAACAAATTATCAACGGCTCATGATATACGTCAATGTTATACATAACGTGCTTGATTATAAATTTTGGTTCGTCCAAAAATTTTCCAATCAAAGCAGATCAACAATTAATAAACGTCGATACTTTTTGCTTCGAATGTATATTTTTACGTTCAGTGCGCAAGCTTGAACACGTCATGTTCAAACCATCTCTACTTTTCTCGCTCGTAACAAATGAGTTGAACTCGCAATCGTTCCGTGGAAATAGCGCACCAGTCTGTGAGGAGTGAAAAGGAAAAAAAAATCACAAAACAGGAAGACATATTTTTGTGTGTTTATATGAAAACGCGAGTTGCTTTTAATATCCGCTTTAGATGCATTAATGTGTCTCCTGTATTTTAGTACACTAATGCACTTTGAATGCGCTGCTACACATTACCGCTCCTACGTATCCACGCTGATAATTCAATATCCTCTTTGCACGATTTGATATGACGTGCACGCAGACATGCTGTTTCGACGTTATCTTTTAATCCACTCAGTGAATCATTTCGATGCAATATTCATAACCCGAACAATAAAACGTTGAAAAAAATTAACACCCTATTTTGTGATCAACCGCACATGGTATCATATATCGACACATAATTAGCCAGACATCACGATGTTCTTTTTTGGCATAAAATTTAATGAATGTATGTTTATATAATCTATCTCATTATTCTCAAAATCGAATTACATATTGTTGATTTAGCATAGCTTAATTATTGTTTTATCAGAATATTTTTTTTCTGCACAGTTTCGCAAAGTTGTATTAATGTCATTAGAGAATGAGTTATTGTTTTTGTTTTTTTTTTGTTAACTGTTGTTCTAAGTTTTTTCTTCGTTTTGCAGTACATGGTTCATAACTTTTGCAGTAGCAATAAACGTGACATGCATCAAGGAAATCGTCAGTAAATCGATCATGAATATATCAAGAAATCATAAACTACCGACCTAACAGTTCCGGGACATTCGTGTGTGTATCATTGTCACAAAGATCGAGAGTCACGCGAAAAGCGCACTTTGGTGCCGATTGGTACGCAGATTTTATATTCCTGATCATCCTGACTGTGGGTTTAACTAAAGGCACCATCTCGTGTTCCACCCAGGCTTTTACCGTTTCAGACGAGCTGCGCGATTTTGATTTACGACCTGCCGCATCTTCGTAGGCGGGGTGGAAAATTTGTGAATTATGATGACAGAAGAAGGCGCATCGTCTGCGATCCATGTTTTCACTTGTAGAATTAGTTTTAATGTTTGTTGAAATTGTAGGGATCTGTTTTGCACAAACCGGGGTTGAAAAACATTTTGTTTCTCGCTCAAAACATCGCATGAAACGTTAATTTCAATGTGACAGAACACATTTAATGTTATCGGATGAACAACATGTATACATCGTGTGTGTGTCATATTTTGTTCGATCAATCTATAGAATTATGAAGAGTTCGATTTCGTTTATGCTAATGTAGAAAAAATTGATTAACATTTTTGCATGCATGTGAAATCGTCGTTGGCTGGCGGGCACCAATTTCGGTGCCTATTAACGTGCTCACAATATTCATAACAGTTTTTTATTTAGCCGACGCTATCATGCTAAACCATCTCCGATGGCCAATTGCGACATGAGCTCACATAACTCACACTGATTTTGTCCCTCACATTCTCATTGCATGAATTAATAAATGATATCAATCATACAACGGTCGGCGAGGCTGCACTCTCACATTCGATTTCTCAGAAGGACAAAAATAGGCTCACAAAAGTCCCTCGTCTGATGTAAATTTTGGAATTTTTACGAAAACCATTTTTAATTGATTGACTTTTTTGTAGCAACATTTCGTTGGCAAATTCAAAAATTAAAAAGTTACGTGCAATTAGTTACGCGCTTCATACTTTTTGGATGAACTTTTGAATCTTGATTGGTTTAATACGCGACATGAAATATTCAGCGTAATAATTGTGATTGCAAGAATTTTTGAACTAAATTGTATAAGTTTGTCACAGGACAAAAACCGTCGACATTGACCGGAAATTATGCTCGTTAGCGCACGGAAACTTTTTCGAAACTTTTTTAACGGTAATATTGCCGCGAACAATGTGCAAATTTTGACTTATCAACCGCATTATCAGGGCTTGAGAGTGAAAATGGCTCCACTATAGTCCGCAAATTCATCGTTGAAAACAGCACTTCATTTTACCCCAATTTCACGCCGAATTGTCAACGTGAGTTCCCATAAATAACGCAGTCTGCAATCAGTCGGTCGCTTAATTAGCCGACTAATACTAGGTATAGCCATCGTAGAGCGTTGTGTGGAATTGATTAGTGTATAATGTATCTTCTAATAAATTGTTCAACTTAACACTGTGTGTACTAAGATAAGCACACGGTGTCAATTTTTTAGTGATAATTTAGATGAATTTTTGGCAACACTCGAGTTCTTAACAAATGTTAAAATTAAAAAAAAAATGATCAAATTTTATTACGAATTATAATACAAATATTCGAAAAAGAAATTGTGCCTTTCCCTGGTGCGAGATCAGATTCGTTTTATAATTTACTTTTAAATTATTCAGAGCAATTTAATTGGATCCAATGAAATATGCATCGCAGCAATCATTTACACATTGCGCGTGGTGCACGCGAAAAAAGGCGCAAAATTAAAAAAAGAAAAAGAAAAAATAGTCGGACCAAGTTAAAAAGAAGCCACGGCCTGTTTCTCCCAACGTCTCCGTACATTTTCACATTCAATTATTCAAATTTCGTTGCCTGCAAAATGTGCTTTTATTCCAAAATGAAGCACGCCTTGTCTTGTCGCTTGAAATATAATCCCAGACGCTTTTCTCACCTTTCATTTTTCGCAGAACACTTCAAACATTCAAATTTGTATTTGCAAAAGATCCACTTAAAACTGCAAATGCGCGCGCAAGCATTCAAATTGTGACAATGTCGAGAGACGGAACAATTTTTTTTCTTTCTCGTTATTTTTTGATTCGACCCAGAGAGAGTCTGTTTAATTTTATGTGTTGGTAGTAAATATTTTTTCTATTTTTCCACAACCCAGAAAAATGTTTGTACAAAAAATTACGTCGAAAAATTAAATTAAAGAACAAATTATTTCCAAATTAGAGGATTAATTTCGTGATAACGAAGGATGACGAGCCATACTGACCAAAATAAAGTCACTCATCGCAAAGGTCATTACAACTGTCAGTTTGTGCTGTCGTTTCTTGTTAGTTTCTTTGCAGCTTTTCTCACCTTCTTCAACTCCCGCCATGTTAGTCTAGATTAAATTACAACCACTTAAGCGTCCTCTTCTTCACGTTACCATTCCAATCGCCCTCATTTTCCCACGAATTTCATAAGCTCTGCAAAGACCACTTCTTGTTAGTCCACGTTTGGTTTTTGTTGCTGTTTTTCATTCTGATTAAAATTTGCTACTTATTCAATTGTTTCATTACAAAATAACATTGTTGTTACAATTTTGTCAACAGTAAATAAAAAATGTATCGGTAAATAAATCAACCAAACAAATATCGAAGAGGATAAAAAAATGTTATACTTTTACAGTAATCCGATCAGTGCCAGACAAATTTTGAATTCCCACACGAAATACAAAAGCGGCTAATAAAAACATAAAAAAAACACCGAAAATTTGTTTGGTCGATATCAGTTGTAAATTGATCGAGCTTAGAGTGAAAGAAAAAGTGAGCGCATGAAAAAAAGTGCGAATTTATGATTGCGTTTGTTTTATGATTGGGAGGCCAACGTGTCAGAGTTGTTAAAAAGCGCGCGATGACTAGATCCGAACACCAATCGTGCTTTCGCGTCAAATGATAACGAAAACGTTCACAAATATCCGCGGTGGCCTAAAAATCGTGAAAAAGTAAAACGAATCGAGTGACTGATAGGTGCACCATCTATTCAAGTTTATCATCGAACCACAATTGATGATAACTCCAGAGCAACCATCAGTCTGGCCAGAGAGCTTGAAAAATTACAATATTTACCAACTGCAGATTATTTTTGTGTGAAACTGGAGCGTAATCAAAATAAAGGCATCGCTATATTTTTTCGTTTATTAGTAATTTTGCTCTTCATTTGTTTGCTTGTTTGTTTGTTTTTTTTATTATTTTTAAATTTTATTTTAACCTTTATTTTATCTCATTGTTGCAATTTTCGAAATTCGATCTGATATTTTTGCATCCAAAGATATTGAATGGGTATAATCGAATTATATGCCGGTACTTTTCAGCGTATTGTGCAATTTTTACAGTTCGACCATATCAATTATTGTAATCCCTCGCCGAAGCAACGTGAACAAAAACTCAACATTTCATCCGTACGCTGGAACGATAGATCGATAAATTATACAGCTCGCACGTGCAAATAACTAAACACGTCTTCGTATGGTGTGAAGTTCGCACCTGAAAAAAGAGGAGCGAAAACAATATAACGCTGTGCATGCACGAGGCTAATCTTGGACGGCAAATAATATTTCATCGTAACGTTTCATTCGACTTGACAAGGCCATGTATAACATATTGTGTCAATAAATTGAAACAAATGGCTTCGACGAGTCCAGTAAATTGATTGTCAAAGTTCGCCCAGGCAATAATATAATATCGCGATGATCGAATTTCTCAAGCCTCTTTTCCATTTTTTTTTTTTTTCGCACAGATCGAATTATGAATTAACATAAACGATGGGATGGCAATGAATACTCGGACAAAAGTTTAGGAGACAATGAAAAAAAGATGAAGGAACGAGGTAACAGAAGAAAAGAATAGGGGTAGCAAGTTGGCCTAAATCGAAGTACGCGTCGGGGAAGACATGCGGGCAGGTGAATCGGTTGGGACAATAGCGTCGCGCACAAAAGAGGCCAAGAAAAGGGACGCGATAAGAAAATGTAAGAAACGAACTTTCGGACGAGGACGATAAAAAATGCGATATAGTTGGCAGTGTGATGATAATATTTCTGCAACAATCTCGCGCTGAGGAAGTTTCAACTCGTTATATACGCTCGGAGATAGAATTCGCATGAAGTATTTTGAATATTTTTCATGTTTTGCTTACAGATAAATTTCGTTTTGCATACACAATTCAGAAAGATTTTGTTAAAAAAAAAAAAATACCTTGACTTGAGAATAACTGACAGCGTGAAAATAAGAAAAAAAAAAAATATGTTTTTAAGGTAGAAATGACAAATTCAAACGAAATGAATGAGTAGAAGTTGTGCAAAAATAATGAGTTGAAGAAAAATGTTGGTTATTTGTACCTCTGTTCGAATGTAGCATTTCATCCGAATTGGCATTTATTATTCCGCACTTGTACTGCACATTCTGACTAAACTCTCTGCCCTACAAATATAATTAAATTTCTTTAACAGCCTCTTCTGCGGCTGGCGATATTTATCATTCATAATACAAGTTTAACTCGTGTATACTACAAAGAGGAATTATTTAACACTCGAGCCTCTAAAATTTACGCAACGCAGAGAGTTTATGCGTATATAATTAATTATACATTAATTAGAGACGAATATTAATATTCGTTTCAAGAACATGACAAGATGTTAATGTAATTACGAGTCCACAGCTGTTACCAAACGGATTACAATAAAAAAGCACCACCTAATTACATTTGAATAATCTATAATCGACTGAATTGTGGAAAGTGATTACTAAATTACGATGACTTAATTGAGTGTTTCATTTATTAATAAAATAGATTGGATTTTCTAATTAACACAATCAATTATGATCAATTTTAACGAATGATGCATTGTAATTACAGTTATTAGATTCATTGCGTTGTGCGAGAATATTACAAACTCAGTGCCCATAATAGGCGTATGCATTTCGTAGCGAGAGTTTCGATGCATAGTATGATGAAGCTCGGAATTTCAAAACATGATAACAATAACGCAAACAGCCACAGCAACTCCAATAATTCTTATTTTTCATCAAAAGCGTGTGCAAAACCAATAGTTTCGTATTTTACAAAACTACGTGCAACGTTTATTTAAAATATGAAAGATTTTTGCATTTTATTGGTGCGCGCACCAAAGTCCGAACTTATATGCTGCTGCCATGGGTGCTTACGTAATCACAAATGTCTCGAGTTTCTATCGGAAGGGGAACTTAAAAAAATACTCAGATCCCTGAAAGGAAACAGATGAAGCAACTTGAAACTACCAGCGATAGCGATTTTAAGGTAATTTAAGGACGCCTCTGACAATGAAATATATATATATATATATATATATTTTTTTTTATATTATCATTTTTTATTCTTACTGTAAAGCTCTTAACTCGTTTTTTTTGTACTATCGTTAAAACCCTGTAAAAAAACAGGGACTGCGACTTATGTTTTTAATATATTTTCAAATTTTATTTCAATGCGCGTTTTAACCGTGATTTTGCAGCGAGTAAATTTGCTCTAAATGGGCTTGGCTTTCATTCAATTATTACGTCTGACAATGAACAACATAAATAATTAATTACGAACGTGTGACATTCTAACATGCATTCAGTGTTCCACGGTAGAATGATCATCGAGCAAAACATATCTCTCGCTAAATGATGATCAGTGTGCGATTTCATTTACATAGACCTTTCGAATCGAAAATTTGACGTCAATACAACTTGACAAAAAGTATTTGCATAGACGATGAAAATAAGAGCGCACAGGTGCGGGTAGCGTCGTTAAGCCGACGCAATTTAACGAGACGCCATTTCATTGGTTATACAGTCGTGCTAGTATATAAAACTTGTAACGCCGCGACTAGTGAAAAGCAAAGAGTGGATGAGGAAGAGTCAGGTGCGCTACTAAATCACTTGAGGTTGAGAAATAGTGCTGATGCACTTACACACGTGTTTGTAAAGCGGTCCTCCCCTCGCACACCTCGCACGATAAATATGTACATAAAAATACAATAAATACATATGTTACTTAGGGTGATCATATGCGCCCGCTCTGAATATTTTTCGTGCATCTCCATTGTAAAATTCTATGCATCTCAGAGTATGCAGCTTCGTCACGTTAAACTCTATTTCCCTCTGGACTATGAATCATAAGAATGTACTTCTGTTAAACCTTATAATATACACTGTATTAGATTTTTTTTTCTTCTTTTTTTTTCTGCTTTTGATTCGAACTATTTACATTTTGATTGGAATTTCGTTTAAAAGGAAAGTTGCTGTTTGTTCAGATTCTCATGGCTTGTTTCATCGCATTAAAATTATGTTCGAACGAAAAACAATTAACAAAATCTTCCAAATTTGAGCTTTTAAAATATTGAAGTAACCGAGTTTTCTAGAAGCTATTAATATTTATTAAAGGTCGATTTAGCTTCCGATAAAATATGTTCAATAATATGAGGAACTTATTTAAGCCACGTAATGTCCAATATATTCATCTCGGCTCTAAAAACTTATTTCATTTTAACTTTTAATGACGTCTTACGCGATACGTTGCCATTTTTATTATATGGTAAAATCACTTGCAACAACTTTTCAAAAATATCTATAAAAATTGAATGGTCTTAAGTTTGTACTTTTAAAACAAGTCATATTAATCGGTATAAATTAAAACCTTGAGGTAGACACTGCATCGATTTTCTTTTTCCTGATACTTTTGCGAAATCATTTTTTGCAACCTTCGATTTTTAGTCTTGGAATGTATTTTATTCCACGCAACAAGAGTCTTTGACTGAGGAGTCACGACAATGAATCTCTTCACATTTCTGCAACTACTTAAGAGAATCGTTATTTTTTTTAGTATCAATGGCGATGAAATCTTGCGAGATATCATTGCAAAAATAACAAACATAATGATCATACAAAAAAAGAAAAACAAAAATTCTTGCAAAACTCTTTGTAGCAAAAAATATAAAGAAAATTAAACATCATTTTTTTTTTTTGGTTACAGGCGATGTGGTTGGACAGCGATTCTTAGGCAACGAGAGTCACGTGGAGCATTTCAAACTTCTGCAGCGGGGACCCACCTACATCCTGATTGGCGCAAGGTAATATTTAACATCTTCTAACCAAATTATCCTAAGTGCTTTCACATAAATCAAAATTTTTTTTACGAATAAAAAAGTCATTTACATCGCAATAGATTCTTTGGTACTCGCGAATATAAAAGTTTGTACCAAGCATTAACCTGTTTTCTTCAAATTCAATGCTTTTTTTGATATGGAAATTGAATAGCAATAATTTATTCAAACGATTCGTTGAAGTCACTGTTGCAAATGGCATAAAAAATCAATTCACCTCTGTTTATTTGTTCGACTTGATTTAATAACACTACGAGAATAAGACGATCGAATGAAAAAGTTTTGACGAACAACATTTAAATCCATTATATGGCGAGGAAAAAGGCCACAACGAACCATTTGACAACCGTCTTTGTGACATCGCGCAAAAACAAAACGCGACGCAACTAAATAGATAGTTTTTTTTTTCGTCGGACGTTTCTCCACTCAAACGAAAGTAAGTGGACATTTTTCCAGCCACACTAAAACTCTTCGATCGTCTTGCTAACGTATAAAGAAGGCTGATGGCGAAAAAATGCTTGCTGCTTCGGCATTTCTTTCACTCGATCCACTTTTTTCACCTTTATTTCTTTCGACGATAAACTTCCGCCACGTCGAACTTATTCATGTTGTAAATATATTTTTCGCAAAACAACATTTCTACATTCGCTCGGCAAATTTCACAATAATCCTGCTGAATTTAGACGTATCATCTTCGTAATAAACTTTGAGACATCAAAAACAATTATTATCCGTTCGTTTCACAATTTTTGTTGCAAAATTCTTATATATTATGTTGTAAAACAATCGATCGCAATTGCAATTCATTCAAATAATTTGTTCTGACACAAAAATATTGTTCATTGATAGTAATTTGATAATGTGCTTGGAAATACCTGTCGTTAAATGTAAATGTGATCACGATTCTTTTAAATTGACCATCTTGAATATTGATGTAGTTAATAAATAATTTACGTGTGTGGCCAATTATATCTGTTACGGTTGTAAATAATTAATGTACGTGAAACATGAGTGATTGCTATCTGAATTCGATACCTTTGATTATTAGAAACGGGTTCGTTCCTCATATTTTGATCAGATAGTTGAAAATGATTAAAATAAGCGAAATCATGAAAGAAAATGTTTATCAGCTAAACGAGTGCGTTAATATGATTTCTATATGCTGGATGAATTTTCTTTGTGAAAATCAGCGTATACATTAACAGTTCCTGCTATTTTCGCATTATTGCATCGCGGGAGAAAATCCAATAATTGAATGGATTAATTAAATTGCGACCAGAGGAGTTTATTATGAGCTTGTATTATACTGTTGTCAGAAAAATGTATGAACATCAAGTTCAAAATAAAAAAAAAAAAAAAACGATCTCACCGAGGCGGTTAAACAAAAAAGCAGTGATGATCAATTTTGTATGCAAAATAAAATTGAATTATTTTAAGTTTTGAAGTTTGAATTTATTTAGTTTTGTTTCTCGTGCTGTGAAAAGTTTCATCAATCAATAATTTTTCTGAATGTTTTTATTTAGTCTTGGACCTGGAAAAGAATTATTGTTGTTCCTGCTGTATTAAACTCTGCATCTCTTACTAATTTTTTTTTTTTTACATTTTTGTTGCAGGAATGCTATTTACAATATAAGTCTGCACGATCTCGTGGAAATCACGGACCAGGTATGTCACAATTTTTTATTTCATACAAAAATTTGTCCGAACAATCACGGGTGGATTTTTTTTATATTTCAAATCCCTTTTTAGTCAGTTCATCTTTTTCTCTGCGTATTATTATTATTTTAAAAAATGTTTGTTCTTCAATTTAACGTTTATTCTCTTCCTAAAATTTATAGAAGATATATATTTTAGGTATTGTAAAAAAAAAAAAAGAAAAAAAAAAAAAAGATATTACACCACATCATCATCAGGTAGCTTTTTGACGAAACTGTGATTACACAAAAGTCAATGATCCGCATACTCTCCAAATTTCAATTCAATTGAGTAGTGTTTATCATCAACATTGCACCATCGAGTCAAATCAAATCTGCAATCTAAAAGTAATGAATTCGTCATGATAATAAACAGTGGCAAACTTTATTTCAAAATTTTTCGCCTCGAACCAAAATGCATCGACTGTCAAATTTCCATAAATTACTGCTAATTTGCCGCAGGTCGTGATTTTATAGTTGCGCTGTACAGTTAAATTGAAACTTAATAAACCGTGAATGACGATTTTGCTTTTACAATTCACATTAAACATTTGTAGGTACGTCTTTTAACCATTGCCACCAATAAAAAGATATATATTCATTTTCGTGCAAAATATTGTCGATTCTTCATGTATAATAAATCATACGTTTTGTCGGCTTTTGGAGTAGTACTTTGTTACGACAAACAATTTCATAGTTGGTTTTTGCATACAATCAGATGCAGTGTGAACAGAAAATATCGTTCGATTAAAAAGCGCGCACGTTCGAGAACCAACGATTCGCCGCGCAAAAACGCAACGTATCATTAATTCTCATAAAATTAATGATCCGCTTTTTTACATCCCGAGTATTTAACGGTACAGCATTTGCCCGTTTTTTGTCCCAAACAAACATAAAACGAAGAAATATTATTTTATAGTTTCAAGCACAGTTATGAAATTAATCAAACAACACACAATTAATTTTGTTGATCATTGAGTTGATCATTTTTGAAGAGCAATAAAAAAAACTCTTCCGCGATAATTAAAAATGATCATTGTCGTTCATTTTAATTCTGAGATTCAATTTTGTCAAAGGGAAATAACATTAGCAAAAAACTTGAATTTAAGAATCTCGGGTTCGCTCGGAAGATATTTAGACAACGCCCTGTCGTTTTATTACCCCATCGGATGCGGCGTAATCCGCAGACGAAAGGGAAAAATCGAGAAAAATCTGACGCGCTTTTGCCTGTCCGCTGTCTGCGAAAGTTTGGTGACCCGATTAAAGTATCCTGCCGCGGTGTCACCGACGGAAGGATTTCAGCCGATGCATTGGAAATCGTTCGGCTGCATAGAAAAGAGGATAAAATGCTCTCGCGCGCGTTCTTGATCCTGCCGCTGAACACTTTTTTTTCCTCATTTTTTTTCGTTCAAACGAAAAACAAAAATTGTCGATTCTGCGCATACTTTTGGCACATTCGCTCGATAAATGGAAATCGAATCGTATTCTTCAGCCCGCAAACAAGAATGAAAACAGGGGAGACCGATGAACACGAATAATACCCTTGTTTTCGCGAAATCGCGACGCAGTTGCGCAAAAAGCTGTAATATTGACTGCCGAGCCGTTTTCTGATTGGGTTGGGAAATGTCTGTCGTAAATGGATAGCACGCTGCGAAAGAAATCCGCAAGGAAAACGCCGATCGAGTTTCAAGATTAACATTTCGCTCTCTAGTCGTTTTTGACTTTTCCAACGATTTCTATCGCGTTTGCGTCACAGCTCTTTGAACGATAAAAGGTTATTAAATTGTAAGTGTATTCAAAAGTTTATCTCCCAATCGAACACGAATAAATTACAATAATGAAGTGCAATGAATGCAGTCGTGGATGTTTCAATTTTCCAACGCCAATCAAATTATATTTTTAACAGCGATTAAACTCAACCTTAGCCAAGCCCTACTATTGCCTGCTCTTAACATTTTTTTCCAAATTTTAAATAATTCAAACTTTCATCATCCTCATAAACACTTTTATGAGCTCATTAGTACCTACCGAAATTAAAACTTAAGTGCAGTGCGCGACATCTGGAAATAACACGTCGACTTGAACACTCTGTTTAATTATCAGATCAAAGCCGAGAAAAGAAAATGTTCGACTGAACAGGATACGAAACACCTTCAAAGAAGCTTCTTCTTTCCGACAGGATAATTCTAATATATTTTAATGAAACACATCTCTCTCTGAGATTGCTGCACTTGTGCTTATTATGGATGCGCCGCGTATGAGCAGAAAAAGCTTTGTGCACTTTGAATGTAAATTGCGTTGCGTTATCGGACATCGTGTGATTATCCATCAGGCATCGTTTTTCGCTCGAAGGTGTGGATACGTAGACCGATCGCGTTATCCACTCGCCAATTAAATGCCGCGGACATAGCCGTAAGAGATCAAAGCCGGAAATGACGTGGAGCTCTCTAGCAAACAGGACGTAATCATCATCAAGACTCGTCGCACAGATAAGTCGTGGGTTCTGTAATTTACCGATATCTTGCCTCGATTTTGTTATCAAATCGTCAAACGAGGATCAAGTCCCATATCCTAAATGTGTAGCTATAACGATACACTCACGTCAACGAGATAGCAGCGAAATAATATCTTCATACAAAAATTAGCGAGTTGGATACAAAATGTTTAATGCGGTTTTGGTTTTAACCTCAAAATAAATTATGCTATCTGTTTTATATTTTGTTTTTTATTTATTTATTTATTTTTTTTTATTTTCGAGGGTATACAGGGAGGATGAACGTCGGATATTTCGCGTTCACATTAATTAGCAGCTGCTGGTCAATAAATGAGCGGCCGGCTAAATAAATAGTTGAAGGAAAGAGTCGTTATTTAAGCACCGAGTGGTTAAATATTTTTTCCTTATTTGCTTCAAGTGGCAAGTAGAGTTGTTAAGTGTGATTGCATACAAGAATGGGACTTGTGGTAGGACGCAGATTGAATTATGGAAGTTGTTTTGCGTTGAAATAAGCCACAAAAATTGGCCTTTCCAATTAGGTCTCATTTAGTGCACCGCTTATGCGTACGCCACTTATGTCTTTGGTCTCAAATTTTGAAAGATGTCTGGAAATGTACATAGGGTTTGTTTGTTCTAGGACAAATCACAGCAGGTAATGATAATAATAACAATTTCGGATTGCAGAATTTGGATATTGAAAAACAAATTACAGACGGCTGGCGTGGAGAATGTGTAATTTTAGAAAATTAGTATTTTTTCAACTAAATTTATCCATGCAGTGAAAACTCTTTCGTAAAAAAAAATATATATATATATAATCATTCTGGAACTACAAAATTTTGTAATCAAAAGCTGAAACTTTGATCTACGCTGATGCAAGTAAACGCGCGTGATGCCCAAAAAGAACCAGTTGTAAATCTTGCTTTTCTTTCATTTTTTATGAAAATTAATATGACGCACTTCTTTCATCAGGGTTGATTGCAATCACTCAAAAGGATTAATATTTATCTCTCTATTGCAAAACATACCGAGCAGCTTTCATCAGCTCTGATCAATAATAATAATTGATCATAGGAAAAAAAGGGTTGCTTTCATATTAATGAGTGGAATTTCTCTCTTTGGTCTTGATGTCATTCAGCGTTAATATTTATCTGAATTAAAAGCTATCTGTGCCCGAGTGAAAAATAGTATTAATCGCTGCAAATGGGAGAAAAAAATGGAACCTCGTTTTAGAATTTATACCAAAAGACCGTAGATTCATTTTCATCAGTTTAATTCAGCGGGCTACAAAAACGTGCGAATCGAGGATGAAAAACGCGAAAAAACGAAACCAGCGCTTTTGACTCCTCGAGAAATTTAGCGGGATATTCGAATTGAACCAATATGTCGAATTTTTGATTGTAGAGTCTGCGTCAAGCACCATGCAAATTCAATTACAATCCAAGTGGTATCTGCACGAATTGTTGAGACCGTTATGAATCGTTAACTGGAATATACTTTTTTTTACAGATCCAAAAAAATCGATAAATTCATACTTAATGACATTTTAATTAAACGGAATTGTTGATAAACTCTGAGGTATAAAATTAGTGGGATGGTGCAAGACCAATGAACTGGTATAAGTATCATCACATTGCGAGAGTGCAGGGAATGATTGCGGTTTCGAGAAAAAGAGAGGACTCGGGATTTGAGTCGAAATCATGCGTGTATCGAAAATCCTGCGGTCTGCGCGTAATGCGAATTTAACCTTCTCTTGGTACTCATACATGAGAGTTCAACGTTGTGTACGTGCTGAAAACAGTGCCGCGTCATTGCATAGTCGGTTAGGTTACAAGCTTTTGCATTTTTAAGTTTATTTTACTTTCGATAAAAGATTATAAGCATGATTATTTCAATTGTAAATAGCTATAGAATAGACGCATCAGGTGCATCAAAACGCAAAATTCCGATTTGTAATCGAAATTATTACCGTGATGATATAAATTTTATATGATGATGACCAAATATGGGCATGAGGTTAACAGTTTCTCATAATTATGATAACCATACGTCATGACGGGAAAAAGCATGTATGATCGAACCCCACTGATACAGACCATGCAACAAAACGAAAAATCATAGCCACGACGAAACCTGAATGTAATCACGTTATGTTTACACGTTGAAGAGTGATTCCAAGCAGCAATTTATTATACAATTCGTATTGCCCACGACTATTTCGAACAAACTTTAGATCTAATATGCAAATCGATGTTAATCAATTATGTTCATTGTATGCTTTCATCGAGACTCATGAAAAGCTTGATAGCAAACGGGATCAACCAAGCATATCAAGTTCTGTTTTTCCAAACGATATCTTTTAACAGTTTTTGCAAAATTAGCGAGTTTAATGAACCAACCATTTCGAGTCGCTGGTAAAAGTGTAACGATGTAAATTGTATAAGAGATTGATTGTCGCTTTAAACGATTTCCTATAAATACAAGCTGAATAAATTGAACTTGTTTACTGTTGCGAAACTGATAATCCATCAGAATAAACGTACTAATGCACCGAAAAAAGCTTTATTTTGAGTTTCCAAATGGCAATGCATATTTATCAAAAATGCTTATTTTCGTTAAAGTCAACTTTTAATTAAATAAAATGATAAATTGATGATCAAAAGTTGATGATGCAAATTTGATATAATAACAAACATATATTTCTTGCCTGAATTCAAATTCTCTCCAACCTTCAATCATGCTTTTAAATCGTCAGTGGTAATGAACTTTTCATCAGTAATTAATTTGATTAGTGTTTAAAAATTTATTGAACGACTGATTTCTTTTTTTTTTAATCGCACATTGGTATTTCGAAATCAGGTCAATAATTGAATCTAAAGCAAAATGTTTTCATTTTCATTCATTCATCACAAATTACGTGCACTCAATAATGAATCATTTTACGCAATTGTCTATTGACGTGATTTTTAATTGAACCTTGCGCATATGCATTCAAACATCAACAATATAATAGACAAATATTGCGATCAAATAAACTAATCATGTTCATTTTCCTTGACGCGTCTAGGTGATTGAGAGGTGAAATTGCGCGACCAATCGCCGAGTCGGGTCATTAATGAGATTTTTCCGAAATGATCTACAATAATAAATGATCCACTAACAATGGTCGTATCGATCGATCAACTTTCACGATACACGCGAACGAAATCGTAATCGTTGAAAATTGAACGCGATAGCTCATTGTCACAATGCGGATTTTTTTCGATCGTTCATTAATGGGCGTTCATTAATGGCCGTATTCAGAACCCCCTTTTTTCAACCGCAGCGTAATATTTGCAACGCGGTCGCACAGACAAGTTCATGCTCGGTAGTGTAATATAAACGGCGACTCGTGGTGAGAGGCGGCCTGACCGGTCATTCACTTATAGCAGCCATGTAAAAAGCTACCGGCGGCTCGTACACAACGATTCCGCGAGATATACATACATGCTCCATCCTTTTTGCCGCGTGAAACGTCGATGACGAGCTCCCATTTGAGATGAGCTCTCCCGGAGACGAGACCCTTATGAAATGTTACCGCTTTTTCTACGTCAACTTGATATTTTATTTATCACTTATTCACGCCGCACTTGAATTGCCAACGAAACTTGAAAAAAGAGCGACCTCTGCAGGTATAAGCCACGGACTTATAATTGTTTCGAAAATAAAACAAGAAATATATATATATATATATATACTCATAGGAAAGTTGTTTGGTCCATGCGACCGAGATTTGTCAGTTAATAGTCGCTTTTCAGAACGTGACATCATATTGAAAAAGTTTTTCAAACTCACGCAAAAAAAAAGAAAAAAAAAAAAATTCAACACCAAGTGTAACCGTCCGCACAATAATCGTTGAAAGTTGGGCACGTGCGTGCTGTTCCGAACTTTTGCGACTGGTCGATTTTTAATCCGCGAAAGCACAAAGTCAGACGAATATACGCAAAATCATGTTAATACATGCAAGATTCTTCGGCGTCACTCGAAATTGTGCAAATCTCGTGCACAGCGTTTTGCATGAATATACATATTAAATCAATATTCATGTTTACATGCCCTTAAACATTCACAATGTCAATTGTGGAAAAGCGTGTGGTGTTCAACGTGGGATCGTCCACGTCCCTCGTGTGGGTTAGTAGAATATTCCGCAAGTAATTAACAGTTTTTATAACGAGTTACGAAATTAGGATTCGGTGAATAATGAAACATAGAAAATCATGTTGAACCGTTTAAATTTGTGCCCCTTCTTTTTGATTGGTCACATAGAGTTGGCTAATACCGCAATATGTTGCGTCATTTTAATTACCCTTAGGTTAAATTGATTATTTACTTCTCGGTAACAAGATTGCAAATAGTTAAAGTTTCGATATAGGTTATGCGGGTAATTATTTGAATAGTTGTCCGAAACTCAAAACATGACCGGATTGCGTTATATACCTTTACATCATGTTGTCCTTATTAAAACAGGCTCAAGTATTTCCATCGCGTTAAATAGTGTTCCATTTTGTAGATTTTCAATATTTATACTAAAGATAGGATTAGTTGACAAAACTAATTTTTTACATTTCATCAACAATTTTTTTAAATATAGAGAGAATTGATTGCGTTGATAAAATGAAGTTTTGATCGATGTGGCAAAATGTTTGACAGACGATATTTGCGATTTGGGTGCCACACAAGCAGTAGCTGCTTCAAATCCGCCCAATCTAATCGCGTCATCTTGTCTCGCGGTCAACCAAAGCGTAAGGATTACAGACTAGAATCTGTAATCCTGTCGAGATGGATTCAAGACGCGGAAGCATAAATGTCGGGAATAAGAACAAAGGGATTATTATATAAGAACACTAGAGATAATATCTTAGGCGACATACTCAGCAATTTATTTATTTAATTATCACGCCTGATCCGCGTAAACCGAATGCCAAGTCAAATTTAATTCACCTTTTATCAACTATTTTTCGTCTTTATCATTAAATATAAATAATGTCAATTTGATGAAAAAAGAAATAAAAATATTTTATAAAAAAAATAAGCTGTTGGTACCTATAACTATATAATTAAACAATTAATTTGTTATATGAGTCCTTAACTCAGGTATTCATTTATATGTGAGAAAACTTACGTGTTGAAAGCGACATGCAATTTCGTTTTTTTATTGTAAGCCAATTTTTTTGAAGAGAAACAATTTAACACGAGCAGGGACGGCCGCAAATTTCTCCTTCAGGTTAACGTCTTAACATTTTATTTACGGGAATCCTGCGGATTCGTATCTCGCCCTATTACGCAGCTAAATTTTTCCCTCTTGGTAACTACTAAAACGATATAAGAATGTTTGCACGCGCACAACCGAGATCCTCGTGTGAATAAAAAAATGAATCCCGTTTTAAATCTCACATTCTTTATGCAAAATTGCTGCATAGTAGCCGGACCTTAACTATGTTTACATTAAGAATTGCATTACAATGCTGTTGTGTATGCCCCAAGAGTAAACTTTATACTCGATCTAAGAGCTTATTATTTGCCTTATCGTTCGTGTCGTTATATTGCAAACTCCAAATTAATCTTGCTTTTTGATATAATTTATATACATTTTGTTCAATCTGCAATTTTTATTTGCATATTCATACCTTTTGTTCCCCTTTTAATTTCACAGCTACCAGAAGTACGTATTTCCGACATATAAAACAAACTTCAGTGTAAAAAAAAAATCGTACGTCAAGAGCAAGTAATTAATGTTATTAAAAAGGGGTAGGTTCATAATATTGGCCTAGTTGCAAAATTGATCCAAAATAAAAGAAATGCCCTAAAACATGTACAATAAAAGTCACGCTTTATTAGCCCCAACGTATACTTTGGGTATACGTAAAATTATTCACAACACAAGAGTTTAAGTGGCCTGTATTAAAAAATGGCCGTTCTCGAGCGACTTTCGTCGTGTAACGAGGGAATTCGGAAACAAAGTTTTACGTTGATTGTTTCATGGCGCTGCGAGTTCAAAAATAATAACCAGTGGCCGGGATTTTTCTACGTTATTTTTCGCGCCGTCGTGAATCCTCCCATAAACGATCCGAGATTGCGATCCACTGGTCGCTCCACAAATATAAGATTTTCTTTATCGTACGCCCCTTACGGAACCGTCGTCTGCTTTCGAATCTATTGCTGTTACGTGAGTTGCAACGAAAAACCATCGCCTTGTCACCAAAATAATGTCGCGCCGCGTTCGCTCGTTCTCTTATATAAAAACGTGTTGTTCGTTCGAGCGAATAATAAATAATACTTCAAAACCGCTGAGATTTGTTGGTTCAACAACTTGAATTTTCGTTTTGAATCGAAACAAGTTGAGAGCGAGTTACTTCTGAAAAATTAAAACAAAAATAAAAGTATGTAGTTTTGTTTGATACATTTTTTTTTTTAAATCGTCAAAACTAACGTATGAAATTTTTATAAAACGGAAATGAGCGCGACTGCAATCGAGAAAAGGAAATTACAATTGCAATTATAGCGAAAAAAAATCGACCAAAAACACGATCTTGTTCAATCGAATTTTGGTCCAGAGTATTACTCTCATCGCGGTTCGACCAAAATTGCCGACGAACGAGAAACACGAATAAAGTCAAGGATGTGCATCGTAGAATAGAAATTACCCATTAACACAGACTGTACAATTCATTATTAGCACACGTCGCCGGCTTACAACCCGGTATATTTTAAACCTCCCAGTTTATACTGCATAGTTGTCGGCATTATTCCATTCGTTCAATTAAATTCGCAAAATTTTTTCATAGATTTGTTATCGAATATTTAAATTTAAAATTGTATTAAATTTAAAACAACGGATGGGTTTAAAAGTTACGTATTTCGTATTCATGACATTTTGTGTATTGAAATTATATCACGATGGAAAACACTTCCGACACATTGTGTATAAAAGATAGACACTCACGAAATTGACAGATTCGCGCATATCCTATCGTTTTAATGAAAGATCCATGACGCGCGGTTATTGATTTATCGTCAGATTCCTCTGGAATGCAACATTTTAAGCAATTTCGATTCACGTATTGAAAAAATGATGAATTAATGTGGCGTACCAAAATTGCGACTATTCATATATGGAAAGTTCAACTTAAACTGCTTCATTTGCGCTGACTTTCTGGAGTTAATTTAATTCCTGCTTCATTAATTACACTTATCATACTAACTTCTAATCAAACATTTTCTTGCAAGCGAAATATTGATCATCCAACCGAGGGCGCGATTTAGTATTCTCTATAACCAAATGAAATATGAAAGTTCGTTGAAATATATAAAAATTTGATTATGATTCTATGTGATGAATTATTTTCACGTTGGAATGATGATTCTAAAGTCAAATATAAAAAAAAGGTTTAATTTTTTTGCATACGTACGGGGAAAATGAGAGATAAAAAACTGTTACGTATTAAAAAATATCTTCAACGAAGTCAACGAGTTGAGAGGGAGAATAAAAGTGTAACGAAAGACCGAAGCAAGAAGAGTGCCAGGGGATCAGAAAGAAAAGAATATAAAAAAGCGTATTATAGAAATACATGACCTGCATCGCTCTAAGGATATAGAAATTCGCGTGTCGTAGATCTACTGTATACAGCTGCGGTGTGCCAGCATTAAATGAATGGATTCGGTATCGAATGTAACTCACGGCCGAACGTAACCGAAGGAATTTCCGTCACGATGGGAATGCATACGGGAATGAGAAAACGGAATTCCGGAACTTTGCAGAATTTCTGCCGGATGATTCATGCGCTGTCTTTGGCGAATCATCCGCAGGCTCTGTCATTCAGTGATCGCGTTGTTCTAAGAATTGTGTGAGACACCTGGCGCAAAATTTATCGACCATTGTAAAATATCTCTTAGGTAACGTTTTGTATGACAAGCTATTCCGAGGTTGTATACGCGATCGATCAGTGATTATCTGAATCATTAATTTTCAAAACGAGTCATTGCAACTCGAAATAATAGGTTTCCGGGGCCGAAACGATTTTGAAATTATTCATATATTTAATTATAGTTTCTCGGAATTTTAAAATAGAGGCAAATTTAATTTTTTCATTTGATTCAAACAAAATTCATTTAACTGTTCGCAATGTTCCATAAGCATACATAAATCGATTTGAAATAAATGTCAATTATATTATTAGATCAAATCAAAATCAAGAATCTTGTTTAATAACTCAAGAAGGTGTGTGTTTGTGTGTGTATATATATATATATATTTCCTTTCAAGCGGAAATAATTTTCGAAGACACTACTCATTGAAATGGGTTTGACCAAAAATGGTCCGAACATGATCGATTTTGACGTCGATATTGTTTCATTGTGTCGAGGCACGAAAGGATGAAAAACAGTCTGACTGAAAACATTGATAGACCAGTGTTTTCACGATGTATATCATTCAATCGATATCCCGTCCGCTACAATAACCACAGCCATATTGTCTTTTATTAACAGTTCTAGTGCCAAAAACGTCGTCTATTGAAAAAACTTCATGCAGACGCGACGAATTTGAAATCCCTATCGGTTCCAACTTTCAGGAGCGTATGTCATCTCCAACGAAGACAAAAGTCAAATCAAAATTGTCCCCCAGTCACAAAAATAAGAAAAAAAAAAAACAACGTTAAAGTTTTGTGAAATTCAGTGAATCAAGCTAAATTTCACGCATTAATAACCGTGACAATAAACGTCTGCTCCGCCTTTTTCCTTTCTTGTTCGTTGCTTTTCTTCATTCAGCTGTACTTTTTTCTCCCGAGCCTAATTATTCGCACATAATTTAGAACGTAAACACGAGCGCTCTCGGCTTCTAGCTTGCGCTTGTTTGTTAATTGTGAAGTTATTCGCGAGACCTAAGAAGTTAAACTTCATTTGAGACATTATTTTGAAGAAATGAATGTAAATTCGCGTGATTTATCTTAGTTTAAATTATGGTTACAGTCTGTTGGAACGTGACGTTCGCGTTGTTTCAGTTAATTATGAAAAGTATTTGATTACTCGGCCCAGTCTTCCGATGCAAATAATACTGGTGTTGCTACGAAAGTTAAACAAGAATGATTGCAAGAGTTTAGACCAACTGTGAACAATGAATAATATTGCGCAATTATTTAAAATTGAATTAATGCAATTTTAGCTGACAATTTTGCAATAACGTCAACTTTATGCCAAGAAACATTTGCAATGTTATACAAAAAAAAAAAAAAACTTTACATCTTTGTTTCTTTTTTTTCTTCATATTCCAAAAGTTGTGGAGGTAAATTGGCATGTTAAACTGCAACGGACGTCTGCTGTGTATGCTGCAAATGCGGACGCAATGCACATTCTTTGCACAATTCATAGCAGAACGAAGTCGTTGTTCCGAGTCGGTTGCTCCCTCTCGTCATCACTCTTGCCCCATTCCGTTGCGTCTTTTGCCGTTTCTGCGCGCAGTATCACAATTAGTGCGCGCCATTAGTCAGCCCTTTACTTTGCAGGTGTTAACCTCGGTTTGCACTTACTCCACTGAGAGGAATCGCGATCCAAATGGAGGAAATACAAATTGAGAGCAGTCACGTCGCGGAGGGGAGGGGGAGGATCAATTTTCGTGGACCTTGAAGCATGAACTTGTGATTTCTCGCTCCCTCGATGCGTTTTCGAAACCATAAATGCACTCGCCAGTCTATTTATTCATACCAAATTGAATTGTAATGTGCACTGCATATTTCAGCTCGAGCGGCTGCAAAAATATAGATGCAAACTTTCGTCAAAAATTTGGCACACAATATCGGTCAGAGCCTAAAGTATACCGTACGATGTCAACTTTGTACCGAGTTATTACCACGATTTAATTGAGTAACGCTCATTATTATTTCATGATATTTGACAACTTCTAAATCAGTTTCAGAAAATCAGCACGAAGAAAGTTGCTTAATTGACGTTGCTGGAATAAATTTTAAAGTATTTCATTTCCTCGAAATAACGATAAATTTGCAAAGTTGATTATTTATCGCAAAACTGTCGGAAATAAGCTGACGACTGTCCTGGCTGTGATATGACGGAATATGCACAATGCACAACTTTCTTTAAAATGATTTGCAGATTAAAATTCATGAATTATGAGCTTCCCTTAGGATCCTCGTACGTAAATAAAGTTTTGTCACTTTGATAAACTTGTTTATCAAGGCATAAAGAAAAAAACTTTAAACATAAATTTGTACTAAATTTCAATCGGATCTGCAAGAAATAATAACTTAATCTCATTTAAACCTCTGATTATAGTAAGAACTTCTCTGAACGATAAAAACAAATGATGGTAATTCAAGTGTCAATTTTCCGACAGACATAAAAAAATTCTAAAAAAACATCATGTCAAATGATATGTCAAACAAATCGTAAAAAATGAGCTTGGTGTTTGGTTTTTCGTGACTCGCACTTTATTAGCAATTACACTTAGAGCATATCTAGAAAAATGCTTGCTTCTCCATCGCACGGTGTCGCATTTAAAACTTACTACGCTTTTACTACCGTTGTGCTTATAAGTTGTAATTTAAATACGCAAATGTGCAGCATACACAATAAAAGGAACATATAAAAGGTTCGACAATAAAAAAGGCAAAGTCACGGTGATATTAAATGAGTCATAATATTATAGGAAGTACAAATAGACCGAAACTTTTTGAATCGGAACCTTTTACGGAGAACTTTATAGCCATGCAAAATTAGGGGCGATAAATGTGTGATAACAGTTGTCGCGCCATCTGGCATCGGGAACACAAAAAGGACTTGAATTCAAGTGCAATTTAAACTAATCGGGGCCAAAAATAAGAACTAGGTGGCAAAGTGAAACGAGCTCGCAAATGCACACGGATACATTTTGAGTTGCTCGTGTGAGCTTAAAGTAAATACACACGACATGAATAGAACAGAACAGAACAGAACGTTTTAGGCGTTTCTTCGGCGGTACTTTGCGCTGGAGTGGCACTCGTAGCGGGAGCCCGTTGTTTCTTGCGTTTTGACTCTCGAGGGCGACGAGAAATATCACTTTCCATGCGAAAAGCGCGAGCATGCACACACGTATTGGCTCCGAACGCGCGCACGTATTTCGCCGCATCGGCGGCTTTTCAAACTTCAATGATCGCAACACGAAAGGCAAGACCCCCGGATATGAAATTTCGCGTGACTTGTATTTGTCTTCTCCCTCTGACTCGATATTGCGGTTTTGTCTTCGCGCGTTTACAAGAAAAGTTTTCGCCGACCTGACAGAAATATTGCTGATCGATTTTGTGAAAATCGTAATTGAATTTGTATCGAGACTTGCGACGGGATTTCAAACTTTTGAATGCGATTGTATATAATTCGCAATATAATGTCAAGTTTGAACATTGTGTATCTGGCATTGCCAAAAATCAAGTTACAACGACCAACGTGATATCCGCGCGCGTTCATTAAAAACGAAATTACGTCGCGCGATCGAAGGTTCAGAATTGCGCGACTGCCGCGATGAATATTCAGCTTGATTTTGCGCCCGAAACTTTGATACCGGTGAAAAGAAATGCGCCACCTTATCATACTAATTAGAACGAAAAAGTGCAATATGCAGAACGGAGAAGCTCTTCGAACTTCATTTTCGTCATTACCAATTTATCTGAAAAATGAATTCAATTTTATAATCAAGAAACGTGAGAAAAGTCGATTTGTGTTTCGTTCGAAACGAAAAATTTTCCATTTGGATGTAAAAAAGTGGAGTACTTTTCAGATTCACCATAAATTACAATGATACTGTTATTATATGACCTGTCTGCATAATGAAACGACTTTCCAAATTCCCAGAATAATGATCAATTACCTGAACTGCTCTTGCGAGTCAAAAACAAATGCTTGCACTTTGCATGCCAACGTACAGCGAACACCTCGCAATTCTTTTTCTTGGGTACAAATTACGGTGTTTGCCACGAAATGTATGATTTATTGGCCGCAAAACCCTTTAAAAGTAACTCTAAGTGCTTTATTAATGCAATTTGCTTCGACTGCTACCATCGGAATTAAATTATCATAAAATTCATTCGCAGAACCCTATCATTAATAAACATTGTTATCATATGATATTAATCGGCGTGACGTGAAATAAACGCATCTTTCTCGTTCGTGCTTGCCTCGCGTGATTTACATATTATCAACATACAAAACGTCATTGGGACTCCTTAACGTCAGGGCCGTTCGAGACACGATCTAATTTATTTTGTAATGTTTTTTGGGCTATTTTTGCGCGATGGCATCCTGCCATTGCGCAGTCAATTATTAAAATTTCAAACTTTCCATGTCAATCTTCTTCACTGTATTTTTCAAACAATTTCCATTTTTTGCTTTTTTTAAAGCTTCTTTTATAATCTCATCGTCAGAATATCATTGAATATTTTTTTATTTATCATTTATAAAGGAAACGATTCCTATTCGCGAATTTGAACATAAAATGATGAACAAGCTAATCGATCAATCATCACTGAAATAGCGAGACAGTTTTTTTATAAACAGTGCAAATCAAAAGCTTAACGAACAACTTGAGTATTGTGCTGCCCAACGGCGAGTCGAAATTTCACATTCAGGAAATTGCAATATTCTTGGTTAATTAAAGTTGTGCATGATCCTCAAGTTTTATAAACATATTGCACGGACGTAACACGTAACGCCGTCTTCGTCATGGTCTATGACTCATTTGAAGATTATCAGCCTTGTCTGGTCATGCAAGTATTCTATTCGCCGAAAGATTATCTGCCCGTGCGCGATGTACATGTATTCAGTCGCGCGTGCGAAATCCTATCACTTACTTTTAGTTTATTTATACGAAATGAACCAACGTTGATTTCTGATATTTATTTAGACATTACCTGAAATAATGAAAATAATATTGTCACAATTTCACGCTTCTTCAGTTTCTAAGTATATAACTAATTAGAACCGCATCAATAATTCAACGTGTAGTTTGCAAAGATAACTCAGCCCGAGATATCACCATGTTGATTGATTCAAATTTAATCGAGAATTGAATTCGATACTTCTTGAATTTTTAATTGAATTTGAATAGATTTCAATTTCTTAGATAAGAAGTACATATTTTGTCGTATATAATTTCGTCACAACAAATCCAAAAGTCCATGATGTTTATGCGATATCGCCATAGGTCAACATACTTTTTTAAAATCGACAAAAATGTCACAGCCATTCAGCTTTTAAGTTTTTAGCATCGTATACACATAATATCTGACACTAAGTTGGCAGCTTTTAACTTATGCACAAACTTCGCATGGCTCGAAGCCCCCAACTCTGTTCAAGAAACTTTTGAAGGGTTATTATTTCAGCTGTTTATATAATATCAGCTCATCTGCATACTCCAAATTGAATTTATTTTATTTCAACAACAACAAAAAAAAAAATGTCAACTTTTATAAATGGTTTTGATTAAAAAAATTTTCAGTCATCTTGGGTGTATTATTTTTATTCGATTTTACGTCCTATAAAAATGGATTTCTTTTTATTTCGTTTCGATATTCAACTAAATATGTTTCTTTATTTAACTTTAGCAATCTATCTGTAACACAAATTATTATTTCCGACTGAATAAACCAGGATTCACGGGATGTGGTCATGAACAAACCTTACAAACAGAGAATTATACATTCCAATAATAATTGTTAAGTATTAAATCAGAAGGAATTTAAAATCTCAAAAATTTCTATTGTTTGATCAAAATATAATGCGAAAAATTGACACGTGCTTTTGATAATCATGACCTCTCATTATGAACGTTATCAGCATATAATTGTTTGACGAATAATTTAGTCCAGTCACAGTAGCTTAATGACTGTCTCGGTAATTAAACATATTTAAATATAAATGATAATTACTCGCAATAGAGTGAATATGTAACAGGATGGGATCTGATATAGGGAATTTCATTGTATTTGCGGGTCTCTTCAGTGAATGAAATAAGATGCGATCTTCGACTATAATCTAGCTTAAATCTAATTCATCCTGGGAAATCAGATAAAAAGTTTATTAATTGCATTATTGGAATCAATCGGGTTTATATAGATTTTGAGAAACGAGGAGTTTCCAAGAGGAGATAATTTCGATTGAACAAATCGTGTTTGAATAATGCAAGAAATTGATCTGAATAAATTGTAAATATTCCGTTTTCTCTCGTAAATAATTAACGTCTTGTCATTTAATTTTTGGAGACATAAAAGTATAATTGATGAATAATCATAATTATGATAACTTTAACTAGAAAAAAGTGTAGCGATGAGTTTCCAGTGATTCTGTATGGTCAATAAATAATCACATTATTATAGTTACTGATGAAAGCTGTGAATTTTACAGGTGAGAAAATTGTCGCTTTTGTTAGACGAACACTTTGATGTTGTTAAAGTTCGCTCTCAGTTTGTTACTCCGTTTGCCCGGAGTTCTTACTATTTTGGTAAGAACTTATTAGCATCTTGTGAGAGAGCACGAAGTGAAGCGCTATTATAGCACTGAGTAGCTTGCACAAATACAGTAATATGTTTCTCTTCTATAGTATTGCCATAATATACATTTGTGTAATATCCAGTTATATAATATAATTTATTAACAACTTGGAAGACTCAATGGCGATATTAAACTAAATGAATATGAATATTATGCCAATTTCAGTAACTAAACTGTAATCATAGTTAGAAACAGCCGCACAAGACGAACTTTTAAACAGAAAAATATTCAGCTGAAATTGGTTCATGATTTTGTATTAGGAAAATTGAATGGAATTGGAACATGGCCAGAACTCTGTCAAACGGGTTTTTAAGCCTGATGCAAAATATTATAACAAACTTGAAGCGCTAAAGTTGAATAAATAACGCGGTACAAAAGGAACGACAAGAAGAAAGGGAAAAAAGCAATTTAAAAGGGAGCGCTCCGCGAATTTTTGTCGGTCTATAGTCTCGATATCTGCCCTATCGTTTTTCCATTGCAACAGTTCTTATCTGGCATCTTTTCTAAGCGTGCGCGCTCTCAAATAAAGGCGCTTAACGGAATTCCTTTTTGCAAGACGAATCCCTTTATCGTGCTCGCGTCTTTGCCAATGGCCGCAGGCGCACTTGGATTTAATCGTCCGCTGAGTCTGGAATGTTGTTTTCATTTGCCTGACGTTGCTGATGTTTCTTTTACAGAGGCTGCAATGGTCGAGTAGCCCAGCGCACCGTGAGCTCTGTAATATAAAAGGCAAGAGCGAGGACGAGTGTCAAAATTACGTGCGCATCTTCGGCAAGCAGGGACCTGACAAGTGGCTTGTCTGCGGCACCAACGCATACAAGCCTCTCTGTAAACAATTTACGATTAAGGTAAGTGCTCATCGATTATTCTCGTCGTTTGTTTTATCAACTTCAAAGCAACTTTCATCCTCAAATACGAGGAGCAATTGACAAAACGTGTTTTCTTCACCAGTTTCTTTTCCTTTTACAAATAAATTGCATAAATAAAAGGAAAAAAATCAAACAATGTTTATTTATTTGTTTGTTTGTTTTTTTCCTTCAGTATTTTGTTAACTTTGAAGTTGATTTTTTCGACATCAAACACTGCTTCTTTAATCCGGTATTTTTGGTATAAGCTAAAGAAAAGTTGAAGATTTTATTTTTCTATTTATTCCAGAATCATTTTGTATCCAATATTCGCAACATATGTAAAACAGTTATACTGTGATAATTGAAAAATCGGTTTTCTTTACAAGATATGGAATAATATGTAATCTAATTTCAACAACAAATTGAATTGAAATATTCTTCTGTTTCATAAAAGTATAGCAATGAAACAGTTTATTGAAATTCCCAAATTGTGCGATCGAATATTCGGTACATGTGATTGTAATCCTATTCTTGATACAAAAACGCTGATTTGAAAAGTGAAAAATAATATACTTACATTCTCTTTCATTCATTTCTTTCTACATGGTATACGTTTTAAAATGAAATTCTACATTCTGTCTTCATATTTCATATATTTTATACATTAATAGAATTCAATTATATAGCAACATAAAAAGTACACATTATTGAAAATATTATATCCATTTTTTTTTTTTTTTTTCAAATTGGATTTCCATTGTTCATTTCATTGAGAAAAAAGTTTTATCGACAAAAAGCCAGTATTATGTTTAGATTTAATTAAAGTGTTTGGTCCCGAGTAATGTAACGTTAGACATGTTATCATGTAACAATGGAACTGAAGTTCAAAATTTTAACCATATTATTGAAGTAAAACTTTGCTTTGCTTTATTCAACAATAAAAGTTCAATTTTCAAAATACAAAGAGCGCTGAGTTGTGAATACAAATGTTTAACGTATGAACAAAATAATAATGTTTTTTAGTCATTTTCAATCTGATATATCTATGAATATGGTATTTTACTTTTTATAGACCGCGCTGAAAAATTTTCCATGATATTCAGATATTCACGAAAAACGAATACCGAAAATAAAAAGAGAATATTTCGTTTGCAAAATTAAAAATTTAATTTTTCCCAATTTTTTTTTCACTGTGTCATTCTTTTTCATTCAAATTGAAATGATTGCTCAGAAATACCATTTTGATGTAATTTTTTGAAATCTGAATTTGCATTGCAAATCGAAATTAAATCGTGACATAAAAAATACAAAGCTCTCGTCGTGAGAAAACGAACTAAGTTGTGCTTTCGTTTGTTCATTCATAGAATTCATTGTACCTTCGAGACAGGAATAACGCAACAATAAACATTCTTGTTGTCTCTCAGACGCATAAAATATTTCCTCGCTTTTCGTCCATCACGTTTATTACCATCCCCGAAGTATCGTTCCACACAGTGTCCGTCCAAAATCCGATTCTTATCATTTGCCATTCGAGACCGGCTTTGCTGCAATTCATGAAAAATTTTGTACGAACAATATCATTCCAACGAGTTTTGCCCAACCAAAGTTGTTTCGTTTGCGCGAGAAGTTGGAAAGGTTGACGTTGAGTAATTTTGCGTAAACAATTGTTACAATTCAACGCCACTTACTTGTTCAACCGCGAGATAGTTGGACATAACTTCATGCATTCTGAAAGCTCCCATTAAAATAAATACAAAGAGCTGTAATAATGCGAGCTATTCGACGAATTTGCAGCGACTATAGGTTGTTTCGCCTTGGTGTTAGCAAATAGAAAACATGTTCGATGATATTAAACGAAATCGGTTCAATTGAACTGATCAATATTTAATTACATCAATTGCTGCTCAAAGTAAACTTTAATTAGTTGGAAGTGCACTTTAATCAGTTTTGATAATACAAACATTGCCGTTAAATTTATTACAGCTTCATATAAAATGAGCCAACTCGTTAAGATTGGCTCGAACTAGATGGACAAATATTTCGGTTACAGTTGATTTGCCGATGAATGTATTTGCATGTGTGTGTGTGTGTCGTTGCTCCAAAATGAACGATAATTGTTGCGAGCTAAGACAAACATTTTGTGTTATCCCGCGCAAATGTTGTCTGAACGTTACGTGTTTGCATGCACGTCAGCGATCGGTATACCTTGTGACGTCGTAATTCGATGTTTTCTTCGCCGTCAGAAAATGCAGTTAGCAAATAATATGTTCTGTCTGAACCTTTCATTTCATGTGGATGATTGGCTCCAGTGTGTCCCTTTTCTTCTTATCCGCGAATGTCTCGAGGCTGCAGACTCGTCGTTCGATGAAAAGACAAAAGAACACTTGCTCTAGCTAGCAGATCTCTTGGCAGAGATTCTTGCTGCAGTATCCAAGATTTGATGAGCCTGTTACAATGACGCAAAAATGCACAACAGTTAGTTGCACCGCGTGTGCACTTTTATTATTCATCCGACATGGCTCGTCGCGTGATTGACACATTATTCGAGCAACATTTCGTATGCGCAAATGAAACTGGTTTTTGCGATTGCACGAAAAATAAAAATATGTTTAGCATATATCATGGGCATTCAACAAACTCCGACAATCTAAAATTTAAATTCGAACTTATAACTTTTATGCGAATCTTACATCAAGATTTCGTATATTGCTGTGTACAATGTGTGTAATATTTTTTTTATAAAAAAAAATCTTATTAAAAAATTTGTCTATGAAAAAATGTTGCTTTCACCAAATATATAGCTACTAAGAAAGAGAGAGAGAGGGAGAGAGAGAGAGAGAGAGAGAGAGAGAAATCGATTGAACGAGAATGAAGTCTAAAATGGAAAATGTATAATAAATTTACTAAGAGCCAGTTTTAAGAGGTTACTTGAAATATATCTGTGGAAAATTGCAATAACCAGTTAAGAGTCTAGGGAATATATATACACTCAACTGGTTATTGCAGTTTGAAATTGATATAATAATTGATAATGTATTTTTTGTTTTTTTCACACAAAATACACAATAGTTCGTAAAGACATTTTCACGAGTGTTAGGGAGTCGTTTGACTTTGCCATCCGACGTAATGAAATCCGAAATGCTTTTGTGCAAATACTCGAAACAAGGCGGTATTTGGTAAAAAACCTCATCGGGCTTTTACGCGGTGTTTCATTTCATACGCGTGCAGTTATTGGGAAGGCTTTTGGCGCGCGCTGAAATGTGCGGTTATAATGGAAAAATGTCAGACCGCAGCTCTTCTCAGCATGCGAGCTTTAGACTCATTTACGGCGAACAAAGCTGGTCCTACTATTTTCAACATCACCTTTCAGATCGTAAATTTTTTTACTCAGATTCCGTGACACGCAAGGGAATTAAAGAAATGCCAGAAAACTATCTACACGTATTGTCTTGACCCCGCGACTTATCTCAGCCACAAGATATATCTTTGACCTTCAGTTTTCTGAAATGAAATGAACCGCGTGAGAACTGCGCGACCGCCGTTCGTTCTCTATTATTCATTAACTCCAGTTTCAAATTATACCTGCTTCCACTTCTATTTTAGAGATTTCATTCTCCTCGTCACATTTCTTCAATTATTTTGTTCAAAAAATTTGTTTTCTATTGACACATGCGATAAAATGAAACTCTTGCTTGTTAATTGATCTAATTCGAGCGAAATTTCCGCGAATCGTGTATTGTGGCATTGTTTATTCAGGGATTTCAATCCTGTTTCCAATGCTTTTATCAATTTCTTAAGTTAATTGAAAAATGGCGTGTAACTTCGTTAAAAGTTCAAACGTTTCAATCAAACTGATAGGAAAGCACCGCAGTTATCCGTTGGAATCTGGTTTAATAAATTTGGATATAGCTGCAGGTCTTGCCAAATTATCAGTACATGGTCGATCGTTGTATGATGTAGCAGCACGCGCAGCATAGCTAATTACAAAATGATATCGGGATTTGAAATCCATAAACCATCGTGAATAAATTATTACAGCGTAGCGAAATTCGAACAATCGAAAGGAAATGTGGGATTAATTATTACACACAATTCACTATTATCCGAGCAGAATTAGCCAACGTTTAGCCTTTATTGATCTAGACTTTACAATCGTTCCAACGTTGGCCAGGTAACACGTCCCAACGTTTAACTAACATTGGTACGACATTTTCTAACAACGAAGATGCCACTTTTTCAACATATCGTGCCAATATCTTTACTACGATATTTTTTGCCTTGGAAAATAAACTATAGATTTCTTTTTTCTTTCGATAATCGCTCGTTTAGTTGGAATTCAATGAGTCTGAAATATTTTGTTTTTTAATGCAATTCTACTCGCATATCACAATCTTCAAAGCGACAGTTTTCAGAAAATTGCAAAAGGATAAAAAATGACGTTTGCTTACGTGTTACACGGTAAAACGATGGGAGGTTTAATGTAAAGCCGTAATGTTTAAGCGTGATCGAAAAGTAAGATAGGAGGAATTCGTCGATGCGCTGAGATAAGCGCGGGATCGGCATACTTTGCCGACGTGCCGGAAGCTTAAAATTTCGCGTCCGCCTGATGCTGTTTTATTCCAGTCACGCGGGTTAATATAACTCCGGTACGCAGCCAACCTTCGGCTTATCCGGCTGCATTTCAATCTCAAAGCAGTTTCTCCCCCCTTTTCCCCTTCTTTTGATTTTCAGTTCTTTATTTAGCCCCTCATCTTTCCGTTACGCCATTTTATTTGCAATTTTTTTCCCTTGCACATTTATATCTCGACGCGCTTCAACCACTCTTTTGATGCCACTCCAATTCTGCTCCTCGCCTTTCAGTACCATTTGTCATCACGTTTTCATCGCGAAATTTATTTACACGGACAGATAAATATGGTGCACTTGCAACCATGGTGCCACACCGCTTAATGGACTGTGTTTTATAGTTGCCCAGTTGACCGGTCGATCGTGTTTTCGCAACAACTCGGAAGATCAAGTTTTTCCAGCAACTAGGTTGAAGTTGCTTTCAGGGTTCAAAGTTTATGATGTGTTTGTTTGGGTAGCACATTGCCACTACATTCAACATAGTTATTGAATCGATCTTTTTTCCGATGTTTGTTCAGTTTTTTTAAAAAAAAACTTCGTTTTGGAGCGCAATCATTATGTAAACGTCAATAGGATTTATAAATACAGATATATAACACTTTCAGTAAAGACTGAAACAAATGTTGACACACATTTGGTTAATTATTCAAAATATGATTCAAAAAAATATGAGAATTCATGCAAAGAGGACAAAGATTTAGTTAATTATTAAACAAAATGAAATATTATATAAAACAAGAAATAGCTGATTCATAAAAAAAACGCAACAGAGTTTACAAAAGCTTTTTATTAGCAAACGTCGAACTACCCAAGTGGTTCGCGCGTCGTACATCCTACCGTATCACTATCTTTGTGATGATTTTTCCTTCGCTCGCATTTATATCTCACGGACGCCTTCGCCTCTGACATTAGTTCAATCCTCTACTTTCTTTTTATCTGTCATTTTTCATAACTTTTTATGGGAATCTATATCTTTTTTGCTGCATTTCCAAGTTTTCTTTCTCATTTCTTGGGCAAAATACTCAAATAACAAAGTATAAAAATAGTAAAAGTTGAAAATTATCCCTCTTTAAAAACGCCCCTATGTGCTGCTTTTATTTGTTCACAGACAGATATCAAAATTCTGACTGATTTTTTAACTCTTTATCTAGTATTTATAAAGTCGAATGTTTTTAAATTGTGTCACGTAAGTCTGCATCTATCTACCGAATCTTTTGCAGCTAAAAGCGTATTCGAAAAAACGGAAAAAAACTTGTCACTTATGATCATTAAGAAATGTCAAGTCATTTTATTATTATTCTTACATACGACATGACACATTGGAACAAAACTCTCGTTTAAAAGCAGCATGACCACGAGCCAATGACTTTTTTGATCGGAAAAAGTAAGCTTTTATCACCAAAACTGAACCAGCAAATTCCGTGAAACACATTCACAAAAAATTGTTCAATTCGTTTACACAGTGGAAAGTGACTGCACTGTATTCTGGTGACTTCAAATTCAATTAAAACACTATCATGCTAATCGATCCCTGATCACTAACTGAAATCTATTGCACACTGAATAATTTTTGTCAAGGATTAATAATTCGCCTCCCAAATTTTAAACGTATTTTTTGTCATTACTTTAACTGTCAGGTCTGAATTCAAACTTTTGTTGTTTGACCACTTTTTACACATACATGAACGAAAAATTTATATAAATAAAAATATTCATTTAAATCCGAATAAACAAACATCACCATAGTTTTCGCTTCAATTTTGTATTTCAACCTTGTATTTTTCGCTCCACTCATTTGTACATATAAACTCTAAATATTTAAAGAACGCTTTCAATTTCAATATATAGCATTTTCGTCTTACCGGTGCAGTGAGTCATAAATTATTTGCACAGTCTTTCGAAAACTAATCTCCTGGTTGCCCGACAGCGAATTTCCAAAGTATTAGACAACAATGAAATTCTGTATGCTTGATTAATAAAAAGAAATTATTGAGGTGCAAATAATCAGATTCAATTAATTATTCGAGTAAAGAGAATTCATAAATAATGAAAAAAAATTTCTGTCACTTTTTCACTCAAACCTTAAGTGATTTCTTTTACAGTTGAATGAGCTGCAAATGTTCTTATTCAATTGGTTTGCAAATTTATCAGCACTCTTTTTGCCGTTACTTCGATAATTGAAAAATAATTTTGCTGATTTGTGCAGACCGAAATACATTTCTTTTAGCTGAACATTGTTTGTAAAAGAGAACGGCCATTTTAATTACACCGCGCATGAATCGTTTTCCACTTTGTTATTAAGTTGGTTGCGCCAATGACTGTACAGTTACTCTAACGGTCATGACAATCGCGGGTCCCAGTAATGACTACTTTTTAATCTCGCTTATTAAAATAACTGATGCTGCCAGCAAAACAACGCAAGACAAAACGTCTAACAACTTCCTGCCGTTTGTGTGAGCGCAATCGAGTCGACGAAAAACGCCCCGTCGCGTCAATTATCGCACATTTTTATTCCCCTTTTTTTCACCGCCTGTTCTCATTGAGTCGATACCTCGCGCGTCGTTTCCAGCATCACGGTCTCATCGTAATATCTTCAAGAGACCGACATTTTTTTGTTTCAAAGTCTTTGGTGGGATATGACAGAGCATTAAACCTGAAACGATATAACGTTGCGGCTGACTTTATATTGACCTATACTACTGGAAATTGGAATTCTATTTATTTGATTGCTTTTTATTAGAAATTTAATTGTAGCAAAACATATTAAATAATAATAATAAATTTGAAATAAAATTTATTTACTTGAAATAAATGTTTCTTGCGAATTATGACAAATTGGAGTAGAAATTTGATTAGAGTAATGTTCGTTTCATGATAATCAACTTTAAGTTGAAGAAAAAACTCCGTGCACGAACAAACATTTTAAAATCCATCTTATAATCTGCTTGAACTCACTTTTATTGAAACTATTACACCACATAAAAACTTTTCAGCGTGAAACTTTCACTTTCAAGAGGATTCCTTTTTTGCATGAAAATTCAACCCCTAATGTCAATTTAATAAAAAAGTTGATTCTAGGTCACAAACAAAATCGGAAAACCTATTAAACTTTATATTCGTGTTTAACTCATGAATTGACTCCATCATTATTACACTCCAATGACTGTTCTATTATTAAATTTTCGAGTAGAATTCAGGCGCACCAAGAACGCTCTTATGCACAGAGATTGCATATGTACGCCGTGGGGCTCGCTCGTCATAATTATCAACATCGTCCATGCGCTCGATTTCAAACTTGAATATGTCTGTCCTCTTCATTTTCCATTCAAATTTTCTTTTTCACGCCCCTAATTCGGTTTGCATCAATCTATAACATTTTGAATATAAATAAGATTTTCTTTTTCATCACTTTTTTTTTGAGCATTTAAAAAATTAATTATAATCACGTTACAGAACATTTTTATATTCTCTATCAGTGATAATACTGAAGCTTGAATGCAAACCATGAATAGCTCCATCGCAACTAAATTTTTTGCTGGACCTTGTGAGTTCACAAATAACGCTCGCGGATGAGGATCGCTGCTTAAAGTGGAAAATCATGTTTGGTTTATATGCACAAATGTAATTTAAGTTCACAGCGGGTAAAAAAGTTTTAATGCATTTTCATTCCACTAAACATTTTGTTGAAATTTCAATAGTAAAGTAACAAAAATCGCATTCAAATATCTTTAACACGTGAAATAAAATGTTCAATTTTTTTCTTCGAACAAAAAATGGAAATTGTCCAAAAATGCTTTTCAAAAAGTAGCCCATGCAAAAATTTTGAACGTTGAAATTTGACGTGTATTTGTAGATTGTCAACAAACGTTCGAAAACGGTATACTGGCAACGCTAGGTGATGTCAGGTAAACGTCGTAAACATCCGTCAAAGAGTGTTACACGCTGATGTTAAACCAACGTTGATTCAACGCTGAAATGAAACGTCGGAACGACTTTGACCGAAGTCAAACCAACGTAAATCCAACGGAATATTTCTACATGGGATATAATTTTGAACTGAGTGTAGTCTAAACTGAAAGGCGATATCGAAGCTGAAATTTCAATACATTATGCACATCTGCGAATCGCGTATAAAACGTACACGATCAGCGGATAAAATTGACCCCGCACTCACTCGACATTCAAGAGTTCCTTCGCAATCAAAAGTCACTTTCCATAATGGGTTGATACTTCTCTGTATCGGCGTTCAATAATTTGCGTGAACTCGGCTCCCGGGCATTACCGACATCTGCAGACAGGCCGGGCTTGTATTGTAACAAGAAGTCTCGTTTGGTAGATCGTTACGCGGCACACACTGCAGATCAAATGGGCTTGACCGGCACTCCAAATGGAGACTGCAGCAGACACTCAACACGGCCAAACAAATCGCATAAACCCTCGTCAAATGAATGCCCGCTCTCACGAAACTATCTTGACTTCCAGTAGAGATATGGCCACTTGTATGCTGGAGAACAGCGCGCTAATCCGCCATTCAAACGACACCCCAACTTTTTTTGAAACGATCAGCCGTCGGTATCGTAAAGATCCTTCCGATATGTGCATGATAATTCTGCCAAAAAGCTTTTGACTGTGAATATTTTATCTCTTCCTTCACTCACTCCCGTCAATCATATGTTTTTTGCTAGATTCTATTTTAGTTATTCCAACTAAAATTGTTGCATCTCTAAAAATTAAAAATAAAAATTGCATGCTACACCAATTTGGGGATTCAAAATGTTGTGGAATTTGAATCATGATCAAATTTTTTATCGACCTGGCAATCGAGTACAAGGTATGCCTGACCGTGTGCGCAAAGTTGGTAATAGATAAAATTTCCAAGCCCGTTCATAAATCGCGCGAACGAAATGACGCCTCCCATTGTTAGCGAAATTTTGCTTATTTAGAATTCCGCGCCGAACAAAGTGTTCCATTTGGAAAATTATAGCCCTGATAAGCGTGAGCACGAGGTGTTTCGCAAACTATTTTTCTTGAGCTCTGTCATGCGATCGTTGCGTGTCTCTCACTTTTTGTTCTCTCTGTTTTGAAAAAGGAAGAAAAACAGCGGAAAGGTACAAAAGAATTCAGTCGTCTGATAAAAATATAGCTTCTTTTTTAATTCACTACTGAATACAGATATAGGCCTTTTTCCGCGCGCGCGATGAACTTTGCATATTACAGCTCGTTCTTTTCGGCGTGATAATGCTTCTGATGCATGGTAATTCGTAAGATAAATATACCTCATAATTGTGTCGAGAAAATAACCATGTAGATTTTAATCTTGCAAAAGTTTGTTTCGTACAGTTTTTTCAAAATTTTCACCACGTGAAGAATAGATGATGACTTTGAATAAAGAGAAAACAAAAATTAATAAGTCACAGTAAAATTGCGCGCCACTTAATTTTTCAAGTACTTAATTCATGGAGCGTAAATCACAACGTGAAAAGTCACTGCTGCTGACGGTGCTTGCGATATAAAGTGTTAATATGTTCCTGCAGGAAAAAATTTCTTTTAATGCCGGGTCTGTGTCGGTGTTATATTCCCTGGAGACGTGCCATTCGAAATCGGCTGCGGAATTTCTATTAAATTTTCCGCAGCTACGATCGCATAGACAAGAACGATACGCGAAATAATGTAGCGCCAATTCGAACGTGTCAATTGTTTCGTTCTTGGTCGAGCACGAGCGTCGCAAAGACGCGGAAGATATTTTGCCCAGGCGCGATACCTGAATCCCAATGTAGCTGCAAATAATGCGTCAACTATTTCTTAACTTCCAGCGCAGAATAATTTTAAAAACATTCGGCTTTGCAAACATTATTTGCGATTAAATACTTTCAAATAGCACAAAAAGATGAAAACAAAGTTATTGACTGGAAATGCAAAATATTTGGATGAAATTCAATTTGTTCAATAACTTGATGAAATTTTTAATCTAATTTGAAAAACGACCCCTCATAATTTGACGATTCATCACGAAATAATTAATCACAGATGGTTATTCAATTTGGAACAGAGGTGTTTCCAGTAAAGTTAATCTATACTTAATCAAATTGCGAGGACATTTTTATGTAAAATTAAGTATTCAGCAGTTGACTCGATCTTAGCGTTATATATACGTCGTATAGTTTTACTTCTCTCATGACGAATGCGACGTTCGCGAAATGTTAAAAAGCCGTTTTGTTATGAGATTATATTTACGTTCGTTACACCACAATTTTATAGTAGCCATTACATGAACGAATGTGACTAATTCATACATCTACTTCAATACAACGTACATCAAATTTATTTCAACTGAATTTACAACACAAAATATACAGGATTGAATTTACGATTGCCTAAACATTTATTCGAATTGTTCGTCGAACGTTGATCGAAATATACAATCTCGTTTCATATTAGAAACGAATAATTAGACAACTTGCAATTAAAAATTGCACTGCAGAAATTCAAATGCAATACGATGAATATTAATGCTTACGGTCGAGTCGTTTTTGTTTCGATTCGACGGCTGTTTCTTGGTGTAATTTCAATTTGTCGTTTCGGTGTACGGTCCACGACAAATATATATAGCGGGACATGCGATAGTGAACAACGGTCGTCGGGGTCGGGAATGTGCGCGGAATGTACCGAGCCAGACGTTTGGGCACTCCATCCGTGTAGCTCGCACGTTCGCCTGCAAATGTGTGTGCGTCGCTATGAAATAGTTTATCAAGACCGCGCTCCCTTTTTCGCTAGACTTAATTACGTTTTTCATTAAAATCTCCTTATCCACTTCTCATTTTTCACGACTTGTCCAATTCGGCCTCGTTTTTGGCCGCCGATGTTTTTGCACTTTCTTCTTTTTTTTTCACAAACCCAAAGAACAAACTTACATTAGTTTGTCAGCATTCGGATATTAGTTCCGTCGTTTTTGAACACGTAATTGGGGAGATTTTAATTAAATTTACTAATGTAGCTTTTGGCCGAGTCAACTTCGTCGTTCGAGGAGACGTCTCAGAGAAATCTTTTAAATGAGTAATAATTAATCAATGTTGTTTATTGCATGCTACACATTGAAACAATGCTGATTAATTTTACTTATTTTAAAATCATTTGAATAAAACCAATTTTACTCTAATTAGCACTCGATTATTTGCAAAAAAAAAATAATAAAAAGAACAAGGAAATTAAATTGTCTAGACAGAATTTTGATATAAATTAAAAAAAAGGGATAAACGTTTATCTAATAAAACTGGGCGGTCCTTTTAACAATACTGTCTAAATCAAAATTTTACAATTACCATTTTTTTAACTTCCTTTGTGAAATTTCAAAACACTTTGATAATTCTGTTGAATTATTTATAGTTGACTTTTCATATCGAAAAGTTCCATTCAATTTCAATTTGTAAATATCGTGCAAAAACAGTGAATTTGAGAATCTGTTTTGGAATGATCAAATAATAATTGCACAGAACGTTATCCTGAACATTATACGAAAATAGTGATAATTGTTAAGACCACGCTCGGTGTTAGCATTACGACTCATCCTTGGCAAAATGCATCCATACAACGTTGTACTGTGCTTATTTTCACAATACCTATTAGTATTGTAGAATAGTACTACTTATGGTGCCAGCGATCGATTTCAATTTATTTTAATTAGAGATATATAAAAATACATTCGACAATAAACCGATAACCAATTTATTTCATAGCTATGAAATTTAATACAAACGCAGAGAGTCTAAGTTGAGAAAATTTTGGTGAAATTTTCTTGAGACGCGAGGTTATTATTAAATGCATCAAAGTCAAAGCAAAGTTGCGATCGTGTAAAACATTATAATTGCCTGCCCGCACGTGTAACATTAATGGCGCGGAAAGACGAATTGAATTTAATTCAATTATAATGCACACTTTGTGGCTTGGATAATTTGTATGCAATCAACATCATAAAAATGATATTCAGCATTTTTTAATCTTTCATTTTTTTTTTCTTCCCTCAACTCTATCACGTGGAGAAACAAGATTTTTAAAATGTTATCAGAATATTATTATTTTTGAAACGCGATGAATCAGAACACAAAGTCTGAAACTTTTTTGCAAGTAGGCCAGAATCAAAATTCATCGGATCTATTTTTAATCGCAAAAGAGGTCGTTAGCCCTCATCCGTCGACTGAACTGAAACATAAAAAAGCTCGGTCGGGCTTTTTGCAGGGCGCGCACGTATGTGTAAGGTTTCGCATCCAAGAGTCTTTAGCCGTGGCTGCAGCCGGGCATTTTTCTAAGCGTCACCTACTTCCCGCTCGCTTTTACAGTGCACTTTAACGTTGATTCTTCTGGATAACGTTGCTGGCTGTGTCGCGCGCCGCTATCATGCGCTCAAGTACGAAACTTTTTAAGTTATTGCCTCGACGCCTTATAGCTGACTGCAGCGTTCTCGCTAAACGCCCGAGAAGATTGTGGAATTATGTGCACAAGTTTCACCAATCGAACGATGCTGACACAATTTATGAATCAAAATACCTCATCCGATATCCTGCAATGATTACAAATTTGTTATTTAATTTTTGGTACAATTTTTCGTTCAGTTTTTTTTTTTTTTTTTTTTTTTTGCGCGTCGCCTGAACGGACAAGTTTCCATCATAAATGTTGTAATATCAACGTTGAAAATGAAGTTCAAAATAATTCATCGACTCAAGAACCGTCCTCTTAGAAAAAAGTGACCGGATTTGTGTCGCAATTAAAACCCGCATTATTTTCAGTGCACTAAAGTCGAGCTTTTAAAAAAGCGCGACTCCGCGGAAAATAAGCTGAAATGCTTCAATGAATGTTTCATCCACAACTCGTCATAAATCGCAGCATTTTAGCTGCAAATAGAAAAACAAAAATACAACCCTTAGACGGCGAGGTAACGACCGAATGATAAAAAAGAATATCGAGGGCGTAAAAACCGTCAAAAGACGTGAAATGCGACGGTGGGAAGCGCGTTGTCGTTGATAACGATTTACGGTCAGTTAGAGCGCAGTGCAGGCCCCGAAGCTCTTTCGAACTTTTCTTTATCTTTCCATCGTAAGCGGCTGAGCGCCGACTGAAACAGTCGACTAAAAGCTAAAAGCCGGATAGTTGCCGTTGGTCGAAATTGCAACGGTGAAAGAGTTCTAGACAAGCATGTATGAGCATAGAGAATGAACTCGATATCAATAGAAAAAGGCGCTGAAAGAAATTTTAAGTCCATATTCATTGTTTGCATCTTAGCTCTCCCTTCATTTTGGTATTTCATCTGTTTTGAAATGAAATTTTTTTCATTATATTTATTTACCCTTTGCATTAAAAAAATATCATATTTACTTCAAACAAGTATTTTGACAAAGGAAAAAAATTCAAATCTTGTAAAAATAAAGGCATACCTTTTTCCCCTCCTATTTTTCCAGACCCTGAATATTTCATCATAATGGATAGGAGATCTGATTGATTCAATAAGTTTACTTATAAATATTGCATGAGAGGAAACATCATCATTTTTGTCCACGTGTAAAATGATTCACCGCAATATTCATGAATTCAAGCCTACAGATATACGCGCATGCACGGGGAATGAAAACCATATCGAGTTAGCTTGAACGATCCAATTGCATCAAGTAGCACTAGGGGGCGAGAAATTTCGTAATGAAATGAAATTTCTCACAGGGGTGGTGTGCTAAAATTAACATACGGCGTTATAAAACGCGTAAGCACGTGAAATTGGAATACGGTTAATAAATCGAACATATATATATATATGTATACTCGTAAAGTTTTTCATCTGTCACGACTTTATAACTTTTATTATATAAAACGAGTTTTATTACGCATTCGAGAGCGGTTTTCATCAACATCAAGTTCAACTTTAACTTCTCGTCTGTTAATATAAATACCTCAGCCAATAATTTTGCTACAAAAATTATTGTATGAAAGAGATGAAACAATAATCATTTTATCATAAGAAAAGAATTGTTTTGGAAAGTTTCTATTTAAAAAAAAAAACCATTCATTTAATTAGAATCAGAACAAACACATTTGTCAAAGAAATTGAATGCGCAAGAACAAAAGCTAACACACTTTTAAACACAATAAATCGAGTTATTTGTCATTTCTGCATGCGCGTTATGCGAAAAAATGAGATACGCAAAAGATAGACAAATCAAAATAATGACCGAGGAAAAATATTGCAAAAAAGGATCACAGCAAACTGTAATACTTAACTGATAAAAATTCTGAAAATCGAAATGCTTCAGTTTGCTTCCGTTGCGGCAATTACTTCCGCCGGAAGCAGTGTTGTATTGAACGAACCCAATATTGACCGACATTGCGATTTAAATGCCCGTACAAGATGATAGACACGTCTAAAATTACTCCACGTCAAGTGGCTTCATATTTATTTTGAAATCTCTATAGCAAATAAAAGTGCAATCGTCTATTGTTCAATCACAAAAACATTCTGATTTCTCACGCAGGAAAATATTTTCATTCGTATGATTTGATTATTGAATTGTAATTGAATAATGAAATACAAATGAAAATCAGTCATTTTCGAATCGAATCATAACCAATCGAACCTATTTTTTGTGAATTGATCGCAAGATGTGAAACAAAAAATTGCATCCGTTATAGAACTGCAGTGTCATTTTTTGTCACGGGATAAAACGCGTGACACCAATTCTTGTATATGGAGCTATGAACTGCGCTTGTCTGGCATATGAAATTCGCACGAGCTTTGCAATTCCACTTGCTCGATTACACCAAGAATCTATTTCAGAAGGAAGTTTATTTGATGGCTGGTGGATAAAGAGGTTTGCCAGCAACGCCGCCCCGAGCGAATCGCGCGAAATTTTATTTCGAAGCGCGATTTGTCGCCGCGACGCGATCATGTACACACTTTTATCGGCGTCAATTTACTTATGCTAATGTCACGTCACGAATACACCGCCGCCAAGTGCTACCGCTAAATGACGAGATAAGAAGTGTACACAAAATATTCGAATTTGAATATTCAATCAAATATAAAAACTGGCTTCTTTTATTTGCACACCTAATGGGATGGAACGATGAGGCCTGATTCGATGACGTGTCATGAACAAGTATAATCAATTCGACAGTGTCTATTTATCTTTTGAATGACATCCAATTAATTAATGGGAGTTGTAACGTGAATGATATTTGGTGATCATTACATGACACGTCCAAACAAAATAGATACCTTTGAAAAAAAAATGTAATTGAATTGGAATAAACAAAAAAATACAGTTTAAAATTGCTTCGATATTTTATCAGACTGAACGTTAGATTAACGTTGCGATGTGGGATATGTCAAGCGAGACAAAGAAAGTTCAAGCTAAGGCCATGCATGTCCCATGATGAATCGCACAAAAATAAACTTTCTATTTATCAGAGCTTATAATTCAATCGCTGACATAACCTCTTGATATGAAACCGCCTTCAGCGCTGGTGATTTAATAGAGACAAAATTATCAATTACAATTTTTAACAAACGAAGAGCCAAAACACGTGTCAGTTGGACGTAAGTGAAATTCGCCGTCGGCCGATCATGTATGTGCATCGACGTTGGACTTTGCAATCGAGTAATTATAGTTTATGATGCGGTGTAACAATTACAGTGACAGAGCTGATGAATATCTTGGAACGCAGCTGAAATGTTGTTGTGTGTATATTGCGAGTGGGAATGCCCGACGAGTTATCCGGCTTGGCGACGCGCTGTAGGCAAGAGCTTAACGATTGTTAATGTCATGAAATGAACTGTGCATCGTTGAATGAAACTCGGTGGCATGGACACGCATGGTACGCGAGAGAGCGAGACACGCCAAGAGAACGACGCTCCAATCAAAGTACTTTAACAATAGGATGTGCAATATTGCTCGTTATTACATGTCAACTGAACATCGACATTGTTCGTCAAACCACATTTGTCCACCGCCATTAATCAAATCATTTTGTTTTATCTGGACAACTAATTCAAATTAACTTTGCCATAACAAATTCATAATATTACTATTAACGTTTCATGGAACGTGAGATATGCGACTCGATCATGTTTTTTCAGCAATTGAACAATTATGCGTGCACTAGGTATCTATCTTTTTGGACGAAATGATTTTATTGCCAATGAGAACGTGATTATTAATCTCATACCAATTTGTCATTTTAAATTCACTTTGAAGGATCAAAAGACAATTTGAACCAAAATTTTTATTCAATCTGCAATAATTGCGCAGTGTTGGAAAATGCATGTTTTCAAATGCATGCAAAATCAAAACATTTTAATTATTTTTTAGATTGAGTTGTAATCTGTCGTCTAGTTTCTAAAAATGTCCGCTTTGATCTGAATTTATAATTGATTTATATGCAGTGTCTGAAAAATATTGCATGGTAACAGAAAAAAATGCAACCTCGCATTATTCCAAGTTATTGTATTATTTATGCCATCTCATGTTCCACGTACATTTGTATTGTTTTTTAATCCAACCGAGACATAAAACAGCCAAACAGACATTTATACTAACATATTATATATATCAAATGCAAAACGCAGCTTATAAGTATAAATCAATACGTAGTGTACAATACTCGTAAATCTATCGTGGCTTAAAAGGACGCTACTCAAAAGTTGATATATTATAAGTATAAATGCACGCGTCGCTCAGTTTTGAAGTATGATAAATATTTCGTTTAAAAATGAATACTCGCAGAAAAAAATTCGGAGACAAAATCCAAGAGCCATCCATAAATTAAAATTATTCGAGTGTTGCAATTTAAATTGCACAATCGAAAGCGAACTTGTACAACTGAATGATTCAATCAATGATGTTTTACTTTTGTTCACCGATGGCAACTTTCATTGTGATATTGCCGCGTCGAAAACACACGCTCGTTGAGCGACGTCCGGTAAATATTATGCGTATGTTTGGGACATTTAAGTATACATGACGTCAACGTGATATCTGATGTATATATTCAATGATATGATGCAGCTTGGATACATAATATACTTAAGTTTTGCCGTATATTTTGTTGTATATAAAATCAAGTTTCGGTTGTGCAAGCTCACATGATGGGGTAGGTCACGTTATACCACGCGAGACTGCCTGGCTGGCTGCGTTCCAACCACGATCACACTCAAAGCTGCGCACACACTCACACGCTCGGTCGTAACCTCGTCCACCTCTATCTAGCATCTCTAACAGCTTGGGTCAGACCGCGATATTGCTCCGTGGCTTTTGCTCTTCGTATAATCCAGTCTGTTGAAAAAAAAAGAGATGCGAAAATATATCGCGACTCCCCCAACTATCGATGAAATTGGACAGCTTTCTTTCACGTCGCAGATACATACTCTGTTTACTTCATTTTGCTATTGCCCATAATCTCATCATGTCCAACGCAATTTATCCCCATATTAATTACACATTCCAATAATTCAATACCAGAATTGGATCTACTTGCTCAGTTTCTTGTTATGCACCGGAAAATGCGTCTCAAACATACAGTTAGTTTAATTATAAAATTAATTCTAATTTTTTATATATATATATATATATATATATATATATATATATATATAGTATGGAATGATGTTTCACAAAATGTTGAGCAAAATGTTGAACAAATTTGTTTGACAATTTATCTTGCAACAGTTTTTTGATAACTTGAATTGAAACGAAAAATTGACGTCGATCACTTATTAAATCGGGAAACAGTTCATGGACCGACGAATCGATATACCCAAGTCTCAAGGGCTTTACCATTCCCTTATACACTTCGGTGACTGCGCGTTGACAGATATACATTTTCGATTTTATGCCATTTGTAAACAATTATTTTCACCGCACAACGACAGACGAAAATTAAATAAGTGCCATCGACGAACGAGCACGGCGCTATGTGGAAACAAAGCATGACCGCTTCAATGGAAAAGTCAAGCCAATTGAATTGTTCCATCACGCGAAATTCACAAAGATAATAACCTCATCGTCGTTCGCATGAAAAATAAGCACGATTTACAAGGAGTCAGCGAATAATTTCATATACTTCGCGTCCGGCTTTCTAATTTAATTTACGCATCACGTTTTATTCAAACACTTCTTGCGCATTTGTTTCACAGAAATAAAAAAAAAAAACAACAACTCTGGCACAAGCAAAGAGTGCATCAAAATTCATAGAACAAATACAATTGATTCCGCGGAAAGAAACGAGGTTGCTCTGACCTGTTTTGCGATCCTGCGGAATGTACAAATTTGATTTTGAACTCGTACGTGATGTAACACACGAGAAATTTGATCAGCGAAGTAGGAACATTGAAGGCAAAGCACTCTAAATGCGAATTAATTTAAGTTGATCGGAAAAAGTTGTGAGACGATAGTGCATGACGTGGAAAAAGCTCGACAATGATAATGTAAGTAAATCGGTATAAGAGGAAAGTTCGCCGGATCCGCGCTTCGCATGCCCCAGGATTAGGTCGGGGACGGGGGGCGGGGGCGAGACGCGAGACGATCCTCGGTCCATTAGTGCAGAGGAACGACTGATGATTTACGGAACTTCGGGGGCCGATAAGATTCTTGCCTGCAGTAGTACCTTATTCAGTTCTACACTTTGGCCTGGATTAGTTTGTACGAGTTGTAATAACGATAACCGGCAGATGCCGCGTATATCAAAGGGCGTACAAAAATGCGCTCACTCGACATTTTTTATCACTAGGTAATACGAATTTATGCCAAGATTATGGCGCTTCGTTATATTTGATTCATGATACCGCAAAACGCGCTCCCGTTCCAAAACTAATTGGCCGATCTCGCGCCCGCCTCATGTACCGGCCATTTTATTTTCTCGTCATATTGCATCGTTATCTGCTCTCGTGCAATATTTCTTATCGCGTTTTGTGTTAATTCTTGTGCATTTTTCCCTCTTTTTTCATTTTTTTTTCACTCAGATTGGTATTCTGACAAAAATTCGCTAGTGCTGATAAAACGAACACGGTTATTTTAACTAAGCGTGAGTTTAATTAACCTCTGTCAATATTGTACCACCAAATTGAAACATACATTTTCGCTGAATTGTATAATTCATTGTAACAAGGTAGAATATATTGAACACATACTATAAGCTGCAGCCAAAATAATACGAAAAAAAAAAACTTTTTTATCTACAAATTACTCACTCATTTTACATGCACAAATATTTAAAACTCTGCACCGATTTCTCTTAAGAATTTTTATTGCTCTTGATGTGGTTACAGTATTTGATATGTTTTTATGCATGCCGGTTATTATTGAAAATTTTTATGTTTGTTTTAGTTTATATTTTCATAATTCAGTGTATGTGATTAAACTTGTTATTAACGAGTTAGTTACTTTCGAGCCATTACCCTAATTTATCAAAAATAACGCGAATTTTAAAACTGTCAATAAAATAAATTGGGACAGAAATTAACAAGTTTTCCAAACTTTTATACCCACAGAAAAGCATATAATTTTTATTATGTTTTTCAGTTTGCAAATATTCCATTTTGTAAAATAAAGTTTATAATTTACTAAACATAATATTTGTTTGAGCAAACCATTTTTAAAAATGTTTTACTTTTTTATTCTACCGTTCATTTTTACCCTATTTGTTATATAGTTTAAATTAAAATCAAAATATTTCTTGATTTCTAAAACACAAACAACGCTGTTTTGTGAATTTCACGTTAATTTTTTTTCTTTTCATTATTATTTTATGAACAGCAATTTAAAATAAAATTGCTGAGTAATAATATAAAATACACTTTGCACGCCTCGGAAGCGCATGTCGATAAATATTCGAAGAAAAAGAAAAGCACATTTACTTTTCATTTCAGTCGGATATGAAAACGACGACGTTCACACCTGTGCAGAAACGCTGCCATTTATTGCACCGAAGGCTTTATCGATAGCTCGCGAATCAATAGGATACGGTTTATTTAAATAAGGAAACACAAACATGGAATTCATGATAGTTTGCGTATCCCACATTTTTTGTCAAATTCAACGCAATATTTTCGTTCGTATTTTGATATACCCAATACCAGTCGTTTGTTGTTATTTTTAACATTGAAAAATGTTTTTTTTTTTAATTTTTAATAATTGTTCCGTTTTTGTTCGCAATCAAAATGTGGTTTTTATTCATAAAAAATACATTTCAAAAGTACATCTGAACAAATATTAGCCTAAAAAGTTTGAAAAGTGAAAACTCAAGTATAAATATTACATTTACCAAAAAAGTGTAACTAAAAATGAAAAACGTATGTGATAATTCATGTAGCAAAAACTCATTTTGATCCCATTGATTTTATTGTTTATCCAAGTACTTAGTTTATTAGTCATCATTTTGATCTCTCTTCAAATATGTAACTAACATCAAATCAATTTTTTTTTTTCTTGTTAAATAATGATTATAGTTACCTGCTATTTTTTCGTATTTGCAAATTTTAGTTGCCAATATTCAATTGCTTGAACAAAATATCTATTGTTCCATAATAATGATTGTAAGAGCATAAAACAATATATGAATATAGATAGTGAATAAAATTTATTCTACCTATCTTTTATTAATATCTACTTTTCTTAATTGCACTTAAAACAGAAAATAGCACTCCGAATTCAATCTCATTTAGGGATGCAATTTCAAAATTTTCAAATCAATCTCAAGATATGAAGTGAATTTTGATTATTGAAATCTATAATTCAAACTTTTGCATTAAAAATTTTGGGAAACATTCCATTCAAGATTCTTTATCTTAAAAAGTTTGTTGGAAAAATAAAAAAAAAAAAGAAAAAACAGTTGAAAATGTGGGACCACCATGAAAACTTGATACTCTTAGAAACAGCGTGGAAATAATGCTTGAAGTTATCTTTTGTCGAAGACAATGGTTCATTTTGTCGGGATGTTTACAAAACAAAAGGAACGTACTATTTCAAAGATATGAAATAGTATGTGTACACGAATAGTCGGATTATTCGTTATCTAAGCATTAAACTTTTGAACTAATTATCATTAATTAGAAAAGTTGTGGCAGCTGTGTTTCTCAAGGCTTTAGTTTGCCGTTGCAAGCGGGTGCAAACGCTTTTTCGCGCGAGGCAGTCGTCACCCTGCGTACGCCATGCTTCAAGACCAAAAACTTGAGAAGAACTCGAGCAATGAATCACTCAATGCCATGATGAAACAATTGCGCGCAGCTGTAATTCACGCAAAAATGGACAGCATGATAGTTTCCATCGATGAAATTCATTTTTCTGCTATTCCATCTAAACTTACAAAATAGTTGTTTTCAAAGTTAAATTAAAAAAAGTATGCACACACCTAGATTGGACCGTAAAATACTAATTTTGAGCTGAATGTAACTAAAACCCAAATAATAAAAAACCACCACATTTTTGCACAATATCACGAGTTGTACTAAAATTACAAAAAATAAAAATTATGAATTGACTTTGTTTTAAATCATCTGTAATGTGACGTTGAGCTTTTAAAAAAGGCAATATTATAGCATCAATTCAAGATAATAACTAATAAATCATGAAATTCGCATGGAAAACAAATATTTTCAAAAACGGTTGATTTCTTTATTATTGTTCAGAATTAAATTTACACGTTTCAATAGTATACAATGCAATTTTGAATATTTTTTCCTCTCTGCTTGGATAACATAGCCCATACTTGTTTTTGCATTTTTGCATATGCACGATTCTGTTTCAGAGAATTTTGTCAATATTTTCTATTGAATCCAATAATAAAACAATAAAAAACATTGTTTAAATATTCTGACAGTTTCATCATACCATAAACTGGACTGAAACGTGTACTTTGCACTTAAAATTGTACAGTTTTCAAGTTGAATAAAAATATATTATCTTTAAAAGGATGGCAACGTCAGAAAAGACATGAATTAAATGTTTCAAAATATAATCAGCATATGTAGCAATTAAACAATTAACATTTTCATGCAAGAACTTTTCCTGAAATCAGCTTTTCATTAATGTAACAGGAGAATATGTGTTTGCTCACCATCGTTAGAACTCATTGTTTCATTTATTTACTCGAAAATTATTTTCGCTGATTAAAGCACATGATGTTTTCTCAAAAATCATCTACACGAAAGCAAAATAAAAGGAGAATCGTGGTGATAAAGGAAAATTGTACTCCGGGTTGTACGAAATTTGATTTCTGAAAACTCTTTGTTGCTATTCACTGAATGAAAACTATTGTGTTGTTACAACTCTTCGCACAAGCGTGCTATAAAAATGTATAGATATAGCTAATCGGTATTAGGGTGCTCCATCACGAAATTTAAACTTCGTTTTATTCATGATTCATTTCAATCGAGATCTACGTCGACGTATCGGTCCTATTTCGTCTTCAATCTTTCTCTTTTGCGAACGAATTTTACAGAAACATTTTGTGCACTGAGAAATTTGCAGCTTTTCAAAGAAATTGCATTACTGAGTATTTCTCTGATTCGCATCATTTAACACTTGACTATTCACAGGACGTGTGCGGAACGGTCAAAAAAATACATTACGTTAATATTTCCGATACGTTTACGTTCAATCGACTACCATTCCCCCAGAAGCTTGCATCAAAATTGTATGCAAAGTTACATATTTTGCAGTTAGATCGCTGATGAATTCACATTTCAAATGTAAAGTTGAAAAGAGTTTCCTTATCCAAAAGCGAACATTCCGATAGCAAAATTTCTTGTTATGAGGAAATCGACATGGTTTCGTGAAATTGCAATTTTGCGGCTCTCTATTCATACTCGGTAATGTATTTTTGAGTCAAATAGTGTAATACTTTTGCTATTTTGCAAAGTATTATAAAAAAGAATTGTTTCTTAAAAAATATTATTTCTTGATAAAATATGGAGTGATATGAAATTCGAAAGTATCCAAGTATTTCAATTTTTGAATAGAAAGCTGTCCTTCTTGTTTACTAATTTTAGATTACTATATACTTTTTTGGTCAATTTCAAAGTTCAGCATGATCACATAATTCGTTTGTGACATTAATTTCGTTTATTTTTGTACATCATCTGTTTTTCAAAAAGTCGCATTAATATTCTAAAAGATCATTCAATTTCTTTGTGGTGCATGTGGCGTTAACTGATGCGCCGACAAGTCGGAGACGAGCACTATTCCTTCCAAACTTATTTCGAAATTTTAAGCTCTAGTTCTCATTGAAAGTATTTTCACACCGAGCGTATTTCGTAAAATGGATGGAAAAGTCTAATATAAATGCAGTTTCGATGTTGCCGTGGATAGAATTTTATCGATGCTGCTGCTAGTGTTTATTTTTATGAGTGTACCTTTTTACGTTACACATGTATGAACACTCTTTGAAAATAAAACGTTTTCGTGTTCGTTTTGTTTATCGATAACAATTCTTAAAGATAGTGAAATAACGAAAAAAAAAATGAAAATTCGTTTCTTATTACAATCCATACATTTACAATTACGAATACATTTTTTTTTAATTAAGCTTGATCAAAAATATTCATTTTCAGTTTCAAGAACCAGGAATTTCAATTAAATTTTTATTATTTGCGTAATTGAAATCGAAATGATCAAATTATGAAATTGAAAAACAAACAGGAAACAATATACCGAACATAAATTTAATCCATAATAATTTACACTTCAAACATTGGGAAATTTCGGCATAAAAATATTACACGTCCAGAATCAAACTCTCATCCGAATCCTGTCAATATTTCAATCATTCCGAATCTTTTTCAAGCTTCTAACTTTATCTTCCGTAATAAATCGCTCCTGAAAAAGTTAACATCAGGCACGTATCATTTTATACCCTCGACAGGATAAATCGGTCGACCAACCGACTAAACAACGACGGACAAAAAAAAAGTGTTTCCTTTAGCAATCGAATTGCAGGGTATAAATCGGCTGGTTACGTGGCTCCCATTAAAGAGTGTCGTGTTGCATCGCTATTTATTTGTCGCCTCGCGACCGTCGCTACGACTGTCACAAATGGAAATGGAAAAGTACGCCGAAGAGAGAAATCTAGGATACTCACGCGAGGCGATCCTCGCTTCTGTACGTGAGCCAGCGTAGCCGATACTTTTATCCACTTCGCGCGACACTTTCGTTGCGCTTTTTTTCCCTCTTCAACTCTCCACTGTCTTTTTTGCTTTGTGCAAAAACGAAAAATGACGGGAATAACGAGAACAGTGGAGCAGTCAAGGCAGCACGTTTGCGCCATTCTTTCCTTCCGTTTGTCTCGGTGCTCTGACCATCATGCAAATTACAAAGAATTAAACATTTTTTTCAAATCACTCATCCGAATTAACATTTTTTATTCGTACCATTTTTGCTACCACAAGAAATTTGATTCGACTTTGATTAACATTTATACCAATTTTATTTTAAATTAACAAATTAAAATTAATCATCATTTATAATAAATACCTCACGAATAGCTCTCTTTTGAAGGACTTTTTTTGGACAAGTAGTAAAGATAATAAGACGAGCCGTGATAATGGATATAGAATTGAGGAAAATTTTGTCTGAAGATATTTGAGGGTTGACACTTATTCAGGTGCGACGAGCTGTGCCACAAAGGCATTATCGTTCTCGTAACCCACACTTTTCCATCTGAATATACCCGGCAACATGTACGCGAGTTGCCTGTACGCGAAAAACCGACATTACCGTATTAATGGAAGCCGAGCGAACTGCTTATAAAGGAAATTATTGCGTACTGCGCGCACGCCGTTACGCGATAAAGCCAAACGGGTAGTACCCGTTGTCTATTGTCAACACCAGCTATCACAGAATAAATAGCCGCGCTGCGACAACAACGTCGTATTTCCGCCAACTTTGAATTTTCACGCGAAAACGTTACGCGGCGTTAGCCTGGTGTGTTACACGCATTAACTTCCTCATATAACCTCGACATTGGCGTTTCATTTTGTCCCCTACTTAATCTCAACTGTCCATTAACTATACTATAATTTCTTCTTCTTCTTTTTTTTTTTTTTTTCAAAATGATTCATTTCACGACCTAGAATTATTTTAATATCTTTTTTAGAATAACAAATCTAATTAAATTTATTTTTTGTGTTTCAGAATGGGCAGTATCTCAGCAACTATGATATGGACGGGCTGGGACTATGTCCGTACGACCCACAACACAACAGTACCGCAGTGTTCGCCGGTTCGTATTTCATATTTCATAAAAATGCGCACACTTTAATTACCATGCCGTGTCCAAATGAATCCAAAATATTTGCATGTAAAATTGCGCGCGACGTTAATGGTACTCCGCTAACTAGAACGATGCATTTATTAAGGCAAATTGTTTAAAAATTTAATTTAGTTTATGAAACTCGATGATTTATTTTGGAACCTTCGATTCCCTTTTTTTTAATACACCTCTGCGTTTTATCGTCAAAGTATTTGACTTTCAAAATTTGCAATTAAAAGAATATAATTGCTTGTTCGCGCGTGATCAAAATCAGGTTAAAATTTAATTGATGCACATTTTGTTGGATTTATCATGTTTGGACGAGGAGGGCTGATTTTATATTTAAGTTGAGGACTCGTTAACCGCGGGTATTATTCCCTAATCGTGTGTAATCATGAAACTGCAGAAAAGACGCTACATCACACTATCAAAGTGTCTCCAGTGCCAACGTTGATTCAATGCATTGTGCAATTTTGAGCGAAATTAGCATATAAGTAACATAACGTGATAATCATATCGTACTCACATGATAAAACAGAATTGTGAAACAGAATGAACAAACAAAAAACAGAAAGGTGTGATATGAGTGGAAAATAATGAAATTCAAATGTATGGAGTTTTTCAAGACGACAATCTTGAAGTTATTTGGCTTGAAGCTTTGACGGTGTACCATGATGGGTGTTGGCGCATACATTCACATACATAATACTGTTATACAGCGGTATTCCAACGTCTTCATCGCGGGCTCACAGTAGATTTGTAGCCTGTGCCATGCACGTTCATCCCTTAAGTCTTACGTCTGGTCCGCGGTTATATACGGCCATCCACTATATACTTATCGCACGCGCGAATACGTGTACTTGTCTCAAATCCCACCGTGCTTTTCGGCCATGAAGAATGGCTATCCCGCCACATCGTAGATGTCGCAGTTATGTTATTAAAAACGTGTTCTTGCAACACCTCATATTCTCAATTCTCCCTCCAAAATTGATATCGCAAATATTTCCGTTAATAAGAGATGAGTTTTTCCAATCTCACAACGTATCGATTAATTTGAACGAAGAATTCAAATTCGACACTTTTTTTTGCCCTTTTTTCATTCCGCATCTTTCACGTTAATTAATTTGCTTTAAAGCAACGGAATCTGCCTTATCGATCGGGCACCTTTTATTCACTCCAAGTGGTCGTCGAAAGTTGGATGGTTTTATAGCGATGCGTTCGAAGAATGCGAAACGCTCGAATACTTTTACGCGGATTAGAAAGTTCGGTAAAGCGGTGGATCCTTATTTATCGGTGGTAAATCGATTTTTTCATCCCGCAAAGTTTTGTGTCCGATGGAAGACAAAATAATATAGAAATCGACAAAAGAAATTTAATTATTTTTAAACTCACATTTAAACTCTGTGTCGTGCAATCGACTCGTCTGCTTTTTCAGAGCCGCAAAATCATTCTGCAAACAAACGGTGCAGTTGTGCTTCGCTACATCCTGCCCTGATTCTCGATTCGTTTGTGTTTGTCTCGTGTGCTCTTGATACTCAAGAGCCCTTGAAGGAATTCTTTCTCTGTAACGACGACTACGACGTGTATGTATACTTTGGAGAACACTCAAATCGAATTCAAAAATTTGAAATGATGAACCAAAATGTTACATTGTTAGTTTCACTTCCCCTTATTTAAAACAAACAAATATACATCTCGAAAATCCATCCGTTGCTCTTATGAATGTTCAAATTGAAATTCAGAATGACAAAACGCTTTTAGCAAAATGTATTTAGTTAATAACGTGATAAAACAATGAAACCATTAGCAACGGCGGTGTGGCGACGAATGCATTTTTCCAAGTAGGACAGTGATTGATACAGCAACGATGCAAATATAACTCCATTTACAGGATGGTCGTCAACCGAACGAATGCACCCAAGCTTTAATCCACTCGGAGGGCAAAGCAAAAATTAAACTTTCATCTCGACATTGTTACAAATTACTATGACCATTAAGAACCATTAGACCTTTTAGTCTAATTGGTCTTATCTATACATACATGAACCAGGACCGAGAGTTTGACTAAATTGAGCAGAACCCACGGTCTAATTAGCCAGTAAGATATACTGTTCATTGAGATCCGTCGCTAATCTTTTGCCCTTTGCGATTTTTGTTCCAGGCGGTCAACTGTACGCAGCCACAGTAGCTGACTTTTCCGGCGGGGAGCCGCTAATACACCGGGATAGGATCCGAACGGAGCGCTCAGATCTTAACCAGCTCAACGGTAATACAAAATTGCAAGCTATTTCACACAAACGACTTTGGTTTGACATTTGTAATTGAACGTTCGAGAGAGTGGCAAGACAAACGATGCCCATTTTGAATCGATTACGGTGTGCCAATAAAAGCTATTTTTCTCTTTTTTATCGTTCAACATTTTTTTTTTACCTTTTTTTTTATCCACTCAATTTTTTTTTTACCCTTTTCAATAAATGGTACGAGGAGGAACGCGTAACGGTATCATATAAATGTGTAATTAGCTCTTTTTGATTACTAAATTGAAAACCTTAATGGAATTTGTTTCTCGTTAGAGATGAGCATAAAGTTTTAGCCTGAGTGAAAAACTTGAATTTTGTATGTCAATGAAGTGCATATTGTCCAAATGAATTAACCAGGACTTTTTTTAGCTCTTCAAGAAGGATGAGCAAAACGTTTCTGTAAAAAGTCACCGTTTCAATGATCCGGCTGAATTTTACACCGCAATTCGTCCGAAATTTGTCCCGATTAATAATGAATTCTCGAAAACCTCGAACGACAGATTTAATTAAAATTGAATTATTCAAATGATTTCACGTGCAAATCCCCGAGTTAACTGAAACGTCTAATAATCTCGCTTGCATGTTATTTAATATTGATCTCTAATTAAGAGAGCCATTGTTTGACAAGACGTCTATAGCAATATTTTAGCCGCTTGGGTGGTGTGTGTACCTTGCCGAAACTTAAGCTTTTGATACATCTAATGCGCGTATGAGCGAACATCATTTGAAGCATAATTTAAAGGATTAGATCACTTAATAACTTGGCCAAAATCGTAAACGGTCTCGCCGTAACTTTAGTTTCCACGCTGAGAGCATTTAAAAAGTTGTACCACATTTGCGTAACCCCGGCTGAACAATTCAGGCGGAAGCGTGAGACGTGGCCAGATATAGCTCGTACAAAATGCGGTTTTATTAAACCGACGTTCTCACATTTATCCTGCACGCAAACTTTGAACTTACGAGTCATCTGTCCTGCAGAAGTCCCTTGCAACGTATCAACTACTCGTTGATACGTTGAACATCCAAGTGCGAGATACGAACATTTTTGTTGGCCTTTTTTTTATCCTTCTTCTTCTTGAACCCGCTAAATAATTCATCGCGTCAGTAGAAAGAAAGTTTAAGTCGGTGCTCTCGCCTTCTTTTGTTCTCAAGAAGTTCAACTTTATGATTTCAGGTCCCAACTTCGTGAGTTCCTTTGCATACGGGGACTTCGTGTTCTTTTTCTACCGCGAGACTGCCGTCGAGTACATGAACTGCGGAAAGGTAAGCCACTCAAACTCGCGAGCAAGCTGCGCTAAATAAACGCTACGACAATTGTTAATCATTTAAATTATTCGTCGACCTAATGCAACCCGACAACGTTTGAACTCTTTGACACCACGTCTAGGAGCTTTTTGCTTATTAACACTCAAAGATACGAGCGCCGCTTTGAGCCGGACTTATGCTCACAAAAGTGATTTTTCACTACGAATTCAAATACCTAAAGTGATTTTGCAACGTTTGATTTTATATGCAAATTTTGAAGGCTTCATCATTTTGCGCTCATAATTTTTTTATTCGGTAATCATTTTATTTAATCATTATTCTTTTCACTGACCGCAATTATTTTAATAAAATTGTTTTCAAAAGATTGAAAGCATTTCTTTTTTTCTTTTTGATTTTATTGCACTGCTCAATTTATCAAGTGGTGAATTTTTCAATAAAAAAATCATTTTTTTTTCATTGAAAAAAAAAAAAAAAGAAATATTTTATCTCAATGTATATTTTTATTATGAAAGAGGAATGTTGAACATTATTCTTGTGAAAGAATATGTGAATTTTGTTCGTCAAACATAATTGAAAAAAATTCGCTTCTGGAATTATTATCGTTTTCAGCGAAGGCTAACATGAAATGAACAATCTTGACATGACTCTTTTCTATCTTGCTTTTCAAGTTTTGCACAATCTTAACGGCGTAACATTGGCGTGCGTTTTGATATAATTCTTTGCGGTTGCGTTTCAAGTATTAATTATATTATTCGACCTTAATTAACAACCTCGATTATGATTTTAATTTGTTAACTCCTTCATCACATCAATGTTTAATTATTATATACCTGACGGTCGTTTATTTATAATTACTGCGACTTTGCAAACATAATTTTGTACAATCAATTAATCATTCAACTGTGGACGAATTGTTAATTAAATAGAAAATCAATACATTTTCAAATTGTAAAGAAAATATCGTTGCTAATTAATCTCGAATATTGTAGCGTATTTTATACTTGTGAAAAAAAAATGTAAATTTTGAATTATTGACTGCTTGTTTCTTAATGATTGGTAAAAAAACATGATACTAGATATATCGAACGCTTTGAACTGACTCATTTTTTTTCTTTTTTCAGGCGGTGTATTCGCGCATAGCAAGAGTATGCCAGCACGATAAAGGAGGGCCACATGCTTTTAGCGACAGATGGACGAGCTTCTTGAAAGCGAGACTCAATTGCTCAGTGCCCGGCGATTATCCCTTTTACTTTGATGAGATACGTGAGTGTTCGATCGTGCATTCAAGTCGTATGAGAGACTGACACTCGGCTTATTTACTCACGAGCGAGTTCCAGTCGATAACTTCCATTTTTCACTTATCAGTCTTTACGAAAAGTCGTTTCGAGCTGGGCGCCAGAAAAGCGCTTTAAACGCCGACAAAGAAACTACGAACAAAAAAAAATATTGTCTTTGATCCAGTTAAATTGTCTGTCGATTTCAACCGACGATACCATTCTTATCGCAACATTTAGAGGGATAGAAACTTGTTTGAACCAAGTTTGCCACTGTTTTTTGTCTGATATTTTCAAACTTTTGGATGCATGTTCTAAAACATAAGGGAACGGAAAAGTTATCGACCAGGAAACGGTGTTAGTACGAATTCTTTGAACAGCCAATATTTGTTTTTCTTTGCTGTCTTTATTGAATTTGAAAAATGTCCCATATTTTGAAAGGGTAGCGGGATTAACATTAAGAGAGAAAATAACAAGGAAACAAATTGGTTCCTATAATTGCACACAAAATGTCTCTCCTGTTTTCCAAGTAGATTAAAAATATGGAAAACTGATCATTGCAGCAGAATTCATTTATCAAATGAACGCAAGCAAAATTATTTCAACACCATAACACCCCTCCAATTTAACAACACGGTTGCTTTTATCGCTGGAATGTTTGATCATCATCCACCTAACATTTCATTCGTTGTAACGTTGTTTGCATTGACATTATATACTTTGTAAATGCACCAACGAAGAGAAGAGGTGATTCACGGTTTTATGATCCTGGTAAACACATCTGTCACAAATGCGACTCAACAATTAAGCGAAAAAACAAAACCGCGGTATCACGTAATCTGCACAATATACGTTTTCATTTGTTTCGCCATGGCTTCTCAATTATCCAAACGCATTAATGCAAATTCAGAACAAATTCAAAACAATCGCTTTCACTCGCTGACAGACGACGTTTTATCAACAGAAATCCATTGGCAATAAAAACACTTGTATGTGTATGTATATATTTTTTGAATTCAACTTTGTCAATGTCTTATTTGTTGAATCTGCTTTTTAAAAAGCACGAAAGCAAGATAACATCGTTTTGTAAAATTTGTATCATACCATTATCTTCACACATCAAGTGAGTTGCTAACAATAACCCGATTATTACAATCATCTTATTCTCATTTCAACACCAGCCTTCTTTGATGCGTTTGCAGAGTGTTCGCGAGCATAATGATCCCGTTCAAATACTTATATTCTCAATAACCTCACAAATTGGTTCTCTTCAAAATAGCTTTGACGCGTATTTGCGCAAAGCCGACGCGATTAAATTTAATTCGGGTGCATTCCGGGATAGCGATTATAGTAAGACGTGTGTAAAAGGCTTGGGATGGATTTAATGATTACGAACCGCGGCTTAAATAGCAACGTTCTATTGTTTTCGAAAGTCACTTGAACACTAGTTCTTGAACTTTAAATTCGCAGTGAGTCAATTTGGGTCGCATTTATAATGCACTCCTTCTTCGAATAAATCAGCCGAACTTGAAACTCAAGAACTTTTGATATTGAAATAAACAAATTGACAGATGGATAATTTATGCGCAAATTCCAAGTTTTACTGTTGGCACGGAATCCGGTACAGCGAAAAGTTTGACATTTTCTTTAAAAAAGGTTCACGTTACTGAGAAATAATGACTTCATTGAAAAGTCAGATGCGAAGTGCGAAAAACGCGAAAATTTTTTAATCATAAAGGGTGTTTTTTATTGCCCGCGGATCCTCTCTGGGAACGTCATTTACGCATGATATGGTCCATTGTCGTGGGGCCGGCAGATTACGTGGCGCATTTTATTTTCAAGCTGGCGGGCAAAAAGTGGTTCCCTGACACGTTTCATCTTGAATTACGAGAACAAAGCATTGGTGGCACGCTGGATTAAATTTTGTATTGTTCTCAAAAAACGCGAGCTTACAAATTGCTGTTAGAGAGAATCATTATCTCCCGTAATGAGTCAACGGTTGAAATGCCGCGAGTTACAATAACCAAGCTTTTTCTGTAGATTTAATCATTCAACTTGATGTTACCGAGAGCCTCCCTGTCGTTGCGAGATAATTACAACACATAACGCACTGGAAAATCCAATTAGACGATCTGAGTGTTAAGTACAATATTAAAAAAGGCCAATTTTTGTTACACTTATCATCGTTCGAAACAAAAGTAACTCGTTAGGTTACAAAGTCGCTCTTTCATCTGAAATTCATCTTGATTAAAATCTCTCCTCAATGATTAAACTTTCTGGAATGTCTTAATTCTGAATTTAAATCAGATCTTAAACTATTGAACTAACTGATCAACATTTTCATCCAACAATTTCATTCCAGGTTTTAATTTCTCATTATGAGGTTTTACTTTCTTTGTGAAACAAAGCTCTTAAAACGCGACTAACAATCTTAGACTCCGACCAACTCGACTCTCATCCGAAGAAACACTTTGAAAACCAGCCAACAAAATTCTCTCAATTAACAGCGTCTCAAGCATTGAAGAATTAGGTGCCTATCTGGAAGCAATTATCTTATAAAATCCAAAGACCATCACGAGCTCCTGACTCAAATCATGAAAAATAATCATCCAAGCGTTGTTCCTTTTTTATTTTCAGTCTATCGATCGTTACGAAAAATGTATGAAATCACTGTTTAAAAATCGGATCGAGTCTTGTATCGTTTTGAATCGAAAATGAGCACTCGATAAGTTACTGATCTTTAGTCGGGACAAATGAATCCAGCATTTTTACGATGGAAATGGCTGAAACCCATAGTGGTATCTAAAGGCAAATATTGTCATGGCATCGAAACCAACGAAAGTTCGTATCCAACAGGATAACTGGCCGCGTGCCAGGAGCAACCAACTCACACTCGACGGATTCAACGCTGCTATGTGCGCGCGCTTGCACGTACATGTCAACCCAGTCCAGGGATGTCCCCGGATAGTTCGTGCCAAATCGCGAGCACCGCTCTTCGATCCTACTCTACCTACCTGCTGCAAACCTCCTGCCTTAATTTAAAACTCAATATCTAAGAGACTTTGAAGTTCTTCCTACACCGTGTAATCGTATTTTCATATTTAATATTACAGTTCTGTAAACTGTGAAGAGATGTAACAGTAAATGAAAAGTTCACTTCGAAACTAATACCATACGAAGATAACGAATTTTATTTTAAATGTTAAAATTGTGTATAATCAAAATAATCGATCAAATTGAACATTCAAGTTTGGTGGAAAATGTCAAAAATGATTTCTCAACTTTGTGATTCAATTTGTAGCTCAGGTTCATTCAAAGTTTTTTCTTTTTTTTTCACGAGTTGGTCGTTGGGAAAAACAATTGTCTAACAATTGCGACGGTCGTGTGCTACATAACCGTAAACGGCAAATTAACTAACTTGGTGCTCTCGTACAACACCTCATTTTCAACGAGTTGCACAAAGAGTCGAAAAGTATGTAGCCGGTAGGAAAGTACGCTTAATTAAATAGTTTTACGGGTCTCAAGAATTTATACATCTAATACGTACACATACGTTTTCACTGTGGAATTGTCACAAAATTAGTTGTCCTAATGAAAGACGTTTTGATCAAACCTCCCTGTCCAAGAGAAATTTTTTCGCCTGCCTTTTTAAATTAGCAGAGAATGAAACACGTCAAAGCTCTCAGTGCATTTTGACTTTTTTTAACAAAAAAGCGATGAACTCGAGCGATAAAAATTGCCTAAATTAGTTCTCGTGAATTCAATTAGAAGCAGGGCGAATCTAATTTTGGAATAATTTCTCGAGCGTTTGATTATAGGTGTAGGCCTCCGAGACACGCCAGTTTTTGAGTTTGTCCTTACGATCTCGAGCAGAGACCGGAAGTAATTAAAAGTTGATTAACACGCCGAGCCGACGACAGGACTCATGTCAACGAAGTTTCCGACGCCATGAATGCACTTCGGGCCCAAGCTGCGACTCCATTCTCAGCTTGGAAAATCGGCAAAAGTGGATGCTAAATAATTTGCCGCTCTAAGCAAACAGCCACCACGGACATTTTCAAACTTTGTACATCTTCATGCACGACATCAAGAATCTGGCACTTGTTAAAATTTATTTAAATATGCAATTATTAAATTTCCAAAAAAGTCGCCAAGAAAGCATGTTTAAAAATCTGCAGCAAAACTTTTAAACGACCTCGCGACAGCTGGAGCAACCAATCTTGTCAAAGGAATTCTTCTTGCTAGCAAAATTCCCATGTGTAAATACTTTGCGCTAACTGCAATTTCATTTAGAATACATATACTACGAGGATGAATGAGATTTTCTGAAATTCATGAGTTGTGAGAGAATTAAAATGAAAATCAAATTGATACACAAACCGAAAAGTTTTTTAAAAAGATAATGGCTGCATTAAAAGTTATGAAATAAGTTGAAATCCGTTTTAGCTCGTTGAACGTTTTGTCATTTGTATATCAAAGTACAGTTTCTATTTTTCTTTTCTTCCTTTAATTATTATGAATGGAAACATCATCGTTATGCCGAATAAAAGTTTCGTTTACATTGTTTTTCTTACTCTTAACGCTACTGTCATTGTGCATTTTATACTTAAATAACTTGAACTAAAACTTTGGCTTTCAATCTTCAGAATTTCTGCTTATTATTTTGACACATTTTAATCTTCCAAGCTCAATTTTAGAGTGAAATTTTCAAGAACGCTAAAGGGAATGATAAAGTGTAACTTCGTATACAATTTGATTTAATAATTTTTGTCAAGAAACAAGACTGTATGACTGTAAAACAAGTTATACAAGTTTAGCAACTAGACGGTAATTTTTCAATGAAAAATTTGTTTTAATTCCTGCTACATCTACGTTATTTGATATTCCAATTTTGTGAAATCGCACTAAAAGTTATATTAATTCCGACGGATTCGAAATTTTCGTTCGTTTTCTGCGTACTTGTGAAGTATTTATCATTCTCATTTAAATCTAAATTGTTATTTTGTCGTGTTTGAACTGTTTTTTTTTTTTTACATTCTGATAAAAATACTTTTAACGTTTGTGAGAAATAATTAGTTGCAAAACTAGTTTAAAATTCACATTTTCAGAAAAAGTAATTGTATGTATGACTATGTATCTATGAATAACGAAAACTCAATTGCAATTGATTTCAACGTTTATAAACTCATGAAAGGCTAAAAAATGATTGTGATTTGAATTGAGATCATTAAAAACTTTATAAATTAAGTACGTAACATTAATGGACGTGAATGTAAATAAATTAATATGTAATAATCATGAACACTCAACATATCAGATATACGTTCTAATTATTTGGTGCAAAAGTACGCGTTTGTATGTGTACTTTGAGAAAACAGATCCGTATCAGATTGTTGCCAAAGTTTATCGCGCTTTGCGCAGATGTTGTCGATGACACTTTGCCGGTGTAAGCTGGAAGCGTCTTCGAAGAAAGTTTGTTTCGTTTCGTGGGTCGCGCAAGACACATAAGTAAAACTGTCATAACTCGATCGAAACCGATATTTAAACTTTGCTTCACAACGCTACTCTTACTTTCCCAAACTTTGCAAGTATTAACATCCAATCCAATTCAAAAAAAAGTGTCTTCTCGTTTTTTATCTCTCAGTAAAACCTCGGTATAAAATTTTACGTCACTAACGATATTAGACATTGAAAAAGAAAAAAAAGGAAATTTAATTAAAACTTTTTATACTTTAATTTCAAAAATTAAACTTGATAAGCCATGATTAGCAAACATGACAAATTGGTATCCTAAGTACGATGAAAAATGTCAAGCCGCGACGGTACGAAAAGTGCGGGTCGTGAAAAACGAAATAAGACAAAATTAAAGTCGGAGAACGGTGCGCATGACGTTTCGACTTTGTTACAACTTCGTTTGCGGGGATAAGTGCAGCACTTTACGGGTACACTTTTGATTTGAAATTTTAAAAACAGCTAAGCACACATTTTACAATCCGTGATGTTCTGTTGGACTTGATGCTGACACGCTCCATTGAATATCCAGTTTAGAATCCACGGTGTTTCATGGTCTCAGATTACTTGTGGTGATTTCAGTAATTCGTTCATTTTCTTTGATAGGAAAACGTATGTAACATACAAATTTGATAAAAACTCAATTTTTCAACAAAAAAAGAAATACAGCTGCAGCGTTTAATTTTTTTAATTCTTGTTTAAAACATAAAAAGAATATATTGAAATAAAATGACTATTTATTTCAGTATAATTTTAGGGTGAATTTTGTAACACACATCTTTGAATTTACATTTGGTTTAAGATTACAAATTAAAATATGTTTTGAAAAACATTTGGATTAACAAAAGCGTTCAATATTGCAGAATCCACAAGCGATGTGACAAAAGGCATTTACGGAAACGAGCATACACAGTTGTTCTACGGGGTCTTCACAACGCCGGTAAATTCAATAGGAGGCTCCGCAGTGTGTGCATTTTCAATCAAGAATGTACTTGAGGTCTTCCAAGGCGCTTTCAAGGAACAGGAGAATATCAATAGTAATTGGCTTCGAGTGCTTCCGGAAAAGGTACCGGATCCGAGGCCAGGCGCCTGTGTCAATGACTCCAGGACGCTTCCAGATGCCACGGTCAATTTCGTCAAGGCACATCCTCTGATGGACGATGCGGTACAATCTCACTTTGGCTTGCCTGTGATCACTAAAATCACCTTCAAGTGAGTTTTCCATTCGGTTTCAATCTCTAATTCAGCTCAACTTTCGGTTGATAATCTAATATTTGATTATTTTGATTACAGTTATAGATTCACAAAAGTCACAGTCGATCCACAAGTTAAAGCTCTGGATGGAAAGTTTTACGACATCTTGTTTATTGGAACAGGTAAAAATTTGACATTTCTCATGATGAAAATCAAATCCCAAAAGCATGGATTGCAATGAAGCCAATTCAACCGGACGTGTGCCGTAAAAACAAATTTAACCCCAATAATGATAGCTATTTTTTTGCTGCATCATTTTTATTTCACGCTCAATCGAATTCGACGATACCAATTTCCTCGGCAAAGCCACACATTGGGCACGGTATACTGTTCGAATTGTGTCACGAACAATATTGCAAATGCATTTTTACACGAGTTCAAATATAAATTCACAGCGTTGACTACCGCGAGTAAATGACAGAACACATTTGCTGTCGTGCAAACAGCGAGGGAACAAAAACAGCTGAAATATGCGGGCGAAATTGTAAAGCTGCATCAAAAGCTTCGAGCCGCGGTTGTAAGTTCGCCAATTTCGCGCGTCTTATCGCGCGAAAAGACGTAGAGGCGGAAACGGGACACATTGATGGCAGGATCTCGTCTGATCGATCATAATCACGATCATGTTTGTTCGTTGGCTTTTCACCTACCAAGACAAATATCATATTTCTCTTGCATGAAATGAACACGTTCCCAGTGTGCATTATAGCTTGTCAAATTTGCAACTCCTGCATTTAACATGAATCGTGGAAAAATGTGTGGGAGTGCGGTTGTGTGACATCCGCACTCGATTGCTTGTTTATTCATGACACTTTATTCGCTCTTTAACCTTTGCAGATGACGGCAGGGTGATGAAAGCACTGAACTCGGCGGCACCTGACTCCCTCAGTGCTGTCGGCCAAGTTATCGTCAGTGACATCCAAGTTTTGAAGTACGGTAAGTTAACATGGTTCCTCTTTCTGAGATGAACTTTTACATTTGGATATATACACTCTATCACAGAATGAAAATATTTTTAAGAAGAAAAAAAAACGGAAATTCACTTTGTCAGTTGAATTTGTTTGAAATAAAAAAGAAAATCATAATTGTTGAGGATAATTATGAAGAAATCCAAGTGAAATTACGATGAAAAGTACTCAAGTTTCTTTTGCCGTTGAGTTACGAGAGTTTGATCAACTTTTGCTCGGATAAGAACTAATTTCATTTCATGACGGAAATTTCATATCTCTTTCGTTTGGCATCCAAGTTTTCGGGAACTATAATTTATCAATCCATCTTATTTCATACCAATTACAAAACGCAAAAGCATTTCTGTCCCCTTTTTCATCATCTGTTCGATTCATCAAGTAGCGCCCGGCTATGTCATAAATCTTTTTCCCAAGATAAGATCAAGTGAAATTAGCATTGAGAACTGAACCTTGGCGAGGTAAATAATTTAATTTACATTCAAATGCGCGCAAAACAATTTTGAATTGGAAGCAAGCTTTTTCAATTACACCGATCAGTTGTTACGCTGTTGTGAATATCTGTATATAACTAATTACATTTTAATTAAACTTTAAATTTACTTATATTAACTTATAATGAAAGTCATTGTCTTTTACAAGTCGATTTAAACTTTCGACCAACTCGCGACGTTTCTCCAAACTGGCTTCACTTGGATTATTTTTCAACATGAAACGAAGCTTTGAAGTTGAGACTTCTTTACTATGACTAATGTCACATGGGCGAATTTGATTTTTAAACCTTACGTTTGTTTGCAGGCACGGCGGTTAAGGACTTACACGTTGTACACTTGGCTGGCGAGGCAAGCAAATTGGTCGTGATTGCCGACTCAGAAATTCGAGCCATTCCTTTGCATCACTGTGATTCGCCTGCGATCAATTCGTGTGCAGCTTGTGTGGCATTACAAGATCCACATTGTGCCTGGGACGCGACTACCTATCAGTGTGTCGCAGTGCCAACAAAACTTCACGACAACGACGCCGATAAAACGCTCTTCCAAGACATTGCTCGAGGAAAGCACAAAGGATGCGGCTACGCACATGGTAATACACTTTTCTTTCACTCTCCCAATAAACTCTTTTACAAATATATATTTTGAGTTTAATATACTTCTTATTTTCACTCCTAAAGGACACACAAACAAATTAAAATCATTTTCTTATATTAGATTAGATTTTCTAGTAAAGGCTGTGCTCGCAAGAACACCATTGGTGGATTCTGATAAAGATAAATTAATAAAGAAATACAAATCTTCAAATAAATCTCAAAGTTACAGATATGAGTAATCTACTGTGAATTTTATCATTGAAAATATGCCAATATATTTTGGCATACCATCATTTCACTTGTAAGCATCGTCAAAATATTACATACTCATAAACCGTGTCATGATTGTTATCAAATTCATTACTATGTGTCTTGCATTGTGTAATATTACTAATACTTTCTTTTGAAATAATAACGTTACTGTCAAGATTTTAATATGTTTTTTCATCATATATGGGTTTTTGGTGAATTGATTATGTTACATAGATGATGAACGTTCATGCTTTCCTAAATTTTCAAGATTAAATTTCAAATTTTACTAGTCAATTGAAAAAGCTAGAGCAATTTTCTAAAGTGAGAAATGTGATGAGGCAGCACCTATGTAACATCTTCATTTGTACGAAACGTTCTTTTACCACAAGAAGTGGGCTCTGACACCACCATCAATTAGTGAATGTTGCTTCAGAGTTGGAGAAGCCCGTGCAATCAGTGGTTCCACCCCGAATCGGGCGTGGCGAGCAGTCCGATGATCAAGGTAATGAAATTGTCATCGAGTTGGATCGAGAAAATCAATTCAGTCATACGCAACCGAGAGCGAACGAGCCACAAGGTAAAACTGTCATCCAAGCATTTCCAATGTTTAATCACATTTTCAGCGCATTTGTGCGAACACGTCATGTAACTTTGCATGATTCTCTTGTTGCCATTAGACGAACGCGTATTTTCAATTAATAAGACACTGCATGAAACGTGATTCTTTTATGAACAAAATGTAATCTTACACTCCTTTGAATAACATCACTAGCCACTTTTTATCTTCATTGCAATTTTGCATCTCATATGTTGCTAAAAAATGCACCTTTTAAAACACATTTGTATTTATTATGCCACAATCATGTCCGGATTTTTTTCAGCTTTCATAAATGAAGTTTTTACTCGAAAATGCTCAAAGAAGCATAAATTAAAAACACAATGTAACCATAAAAACGTTGGAATCAATTCCAAGAAATTTGTCCGATTTTTATTTTACTTCAAAAAATTTATTACGTTTTTTGATTAATGAATGTAATAATTTTTCCTGCCAACAAAAGAACACAAAAAGGTGCAAAGAGTACTTGATAATTATATTAGACTAAAATTATTGCATTATATTTATTTATTTAAATGTAAAATATATATATATGAAAATTTGATACAATCATTGACTTTATAATAATTATATACACAACAAATAAATTTGAGACAAAACTAAAACACTGAAAACTTTGATCTATTGCTGTGACACTAATAATTTTTATTGATTCCCTTTAATGGCAATAAGATAGAAATTTCTGTAGTATTTAAATTATTGTTTGTAATAAAGAAATAAAAAATATTATAATTGTATAAACTAAGAATGAATTTATTTGCAGGTATCATAGTGACGCCAGTTGTATATTCAGCTCAAACCCTGACCGGAGCATTGATCGGGACATGTTTCTTCTCGCTGATCGCCGGCTTCGCCTCGGGGTTTTGGTTTTCCCAAAGGTTACGGGGTTCGCCATATCCCGAGCCTTCGGAGCAGCGACAACAATTGAATCGACTGACCGAAACATCGGATTCACCGGGGTTTAACAATAAGTCGATAAACCTCGTACTGAACGTGCCGCCAAAGAACCCAAATGGCAAGAACGCAAACTCGTCCGCGGAGAATAAGCCCATGCAGAAGGTTAAGAAAACGTACATATGATATCGACGACGCCAGGCCGTCTGAGGCTTGTCCCCCGAGCCGACGGGTTCGAGCTCGTCTGAGACCTTGGATTCGGAGCGCGTATACGCCGCGGTGAACGGTAGTGCCCTCTACGCTGCGGATGGCGTCGGGCTGCCGCACGTGGCGCCGACGCGAGCGCTCTCCGTGGCCGAGGCCGAATTCCTCACTCGTTCAGACAGTCGCGAGATGTTACGCGACGACATGAACGACCCCTACGAGGACCCGGACGACCCGTACGCCGGCTTCGAGTACGAGACGCCTTCCCACGTGGACGACCGAACTCTGTCACTCTATAATCATCAACAATACCTGCCCAACTTTAACGACATGGTCGCTCGAGAGCATCCAGTCAAGGAGCGTCGAATCTTCTCGAGCGCAGCGCACCTCGGCAACGACTATGCCGACGAGGCCCTCTACGATGCGAACGTGCCCATGGCGGCGGACCACAGTGCTGTGTATGCGCGCCACCCGCCGCAGCCCCCCGACCACCGACGAATCTTTCGCTCAACATCGAACGACTTTTTCGACGTCTCCTTCCAACGTGACACCCATGCTGCCTTCCTCGCGCAATGCGCCAAGGTCAAACGCGAGTTCGGCAACTGCGGGTCTCGCTCTTAGGAACGATTCTTCCCGGTTACTTCATGAGGGATCAATTTCACTGTGTTTTGCAAGAGGGTTTTCGTAGAAACGATCACAAGGGTGAGGGGAAAATCGTGGACCAGGTGTTGCTAGTTTCTTGTTATTATTAGCGACATCTAGTCAGTTCAAATAACCCTTATAGGGTTCACTTGTAATTAAGGGTCATGCACATTTCTGGATCCTCGTAGCTAATACACTTTTTCATTATCACTGATTCAGAAATTAATTATGAATGGGTTAGTTTATTGAGGTATATCAATTACTTGCAACTGATAAGTACACGCAAGTTCTAGATTTAGAGCTTCTACCTCAATGATCTGGCTAACTTTTATCTGAACAGATTCAAAACGACTAGTTGTCTCATATAAAAACATCTTTTGGTTCAGCCTAGTTGCAATTCAGCTCTGTAAGTATACAATTTTGTAATAGCTGAACTCGCCAAGTGCTATTTCCGAAACAAAATCTATTTTCAAGTTAAATCAAATTTTTATCTCTTCTCGTTTCAAGAGTCAAACTAATTAGAGTGAAATCAATTGGGAATGTTAAGGTCGCAGGAGCAATAAACTGCCTCTCAATTTTTTACTTAATTGAACAAGTTACGTCCAACGTTGAAGCAACCGCGCGTTTATTGACTGAGTTCAAATTGAGTCGTACGACTCGACTTTTTCAAAACAGCAGACAACGGTAAATCTTAACATACCTGAAATATAAGTGACTATTCAGATTTAACATGTTGAACTCAAAGTTTGATATTATAATTATTCAGACTGATTTATTTTTAATTAAATTTAATTCCAGACCTTAACACAAAGTCCAAATAATAATTAATTGTATAGAATAATGAGTCGTTGTATAATCGAATGGACTCGATTAATTTATAATTAAAGATTACTGCCAAACAAATTTTTTTATCGCTTTTGAAGCGGCATTTTAATGACGAGAAATGTACTGGTATTTCATTCAAATATGAAACCATAAAACGGTTTTCTCGGTGCATGCGTGAAATATCGAAATTATTTCATGAAATTTTCCTCATTGCCCTTTTTTATTTCTTCATTCTTTTATTCAATGTGTAAATTTGACAATTTGCACAATATAGATATTGTTTTTTATAAAAACAATATAGCAAATTTCGTTGACAAATTTTATGAGAAGAACCATTTTCAAAACACTTATACAGATAATAATTATATTTATTTTTAGATTAAATAAGAGAATTTCGAAATAAAAAATGCTTACGAAAACCCTTTCAAAACTACGTATAAAATAGAAGAAAAAAAACTCTACTAAACAATTAGATTCACGAAATAGATCAAATTGAATGCGTTATGCAAATTGTATTCGCGCATCTGCGACCGGCGTAAGGTAGGAAAAAAAACATTTTATACGAAACCAATAAACATAACAATACGAGAGATGTACATTCAGACGAAACGGTTCCTCCATTTCAAATTCTATTCCATTTTTATTGTTGTCAAGATCATCCGCAATTGTATCTAGTGCTAATATTGTAACATACCGAGTAAACAGAACCTTCGTTTCACATTTTTATAATCAACTTTGATATTCATGTCAAACAACACGAACAAAATGCTAAGGCTACGTCAACTATCGTTTTGCAATTGCGAAAATTGTTCGACGTATTTGTTGCTTCCACGCCTAAAGATACACTGGTACAAAATAATGGCACTCAATATATTTTTGCAGTTGTATCAGTCACAATTATAGTTACATTTACTATCGTTTCATGAATTGATTATTCACAAATTCAAATTGAAGAGAACAAATTTTATTAGTGATGTACATTTCATTTGACATTGTAAAAATGTTTATTGAATGTTGTTCCTGTACTTTTTACTCTTAAACTAAGCTACGATAAACAGAAAGTAACAGATGCTAAATTTTTACTATCTTATACAATATAAATTCTTATAAAATAACAAACTGATAAGAAAATTCTATAGTAACTGTAACTATAATATACTCCCAATTTGATGTGCATACAACTAAAGTTTATAGTAAAATGTAACTATATATTTTTTCTTTATGTGACACGTACTAGAAGTTGTCGCGAACAGAGTGCGAATAATCGCGAATTCCAATTTGATTGCCTGACAAGACAAACGAAGGGAAAAAGTAATCGTCGTTCGTCTCAGTTTAGTTTGTGAAAAAAATTGTGCAACCAAGTGCGAAATTCCATTTGTCACAAGCGAATCAACAAGATTGTACATTTAACGCAACTTTTTTTTCAACTTTTCTTCAACATTTGTATTTGTAAAATTGTAAAAGCAAGCAATTCGAGCATTTCGATTTCGGTTTGAAGATGGAACTTGATTCACGACTTATTATTATTATTATCACCGGCGCTAGCAAGTAAAAGAAAGTTGTTGCTGAAACAATAGAATGTAATACCGCGAAATGTGATACGATTAGAGAACTGTGTTCTTAGTAGTGGCCTGTTTAGGTGCTTAGATCAAAAAAAAATGATAGAGGAACGTTGCATAAGAGATAAGCGTTTGCAGCAGTCGAGGCGTGCCTTTCATGTGTATTTGTTGGCATTTTGATCAGTGTAGATATAAAAAAATGCAGGAGAACAAACAAATGAACAAACAACAATGTGAACGAACAATTTTTTGTGAATCAGAACTGACGCGGGATGAGAGTGACCAAGAGAGAAAGACATAGGCAAGTGCCTCATTTCCGTTTTAATGTGTTGTTTAGTAGAACGGAGTTGAATAATGAACTATAAATATAGGCAAGTCTGAAGATGTTCGAGAGGTTTTGAGCGAAAAATCGTCTTTACTCCCCAGACTTAATTCAGTTCAAATCAAGAATCGCATTTGCAGCAGTGTTGCGATCTTTATATACTCAATTTTAAATTAGTGAAACGAATGTTGGAAAACGTTTTATTTGTGGCAATAACGTATCGCTTCTTAATCTTTCCACAGAGAACGGTACGCTAAAAAAGAAACGCATACAAAAATGTTTAATTTTATTTTTGTTTCTTGACATAAAAGCGTTTTATATATTATGCGTATATAATATATACCGCTGACAATTTTCCAGATATCTGTGTTAAGAGCGAGTGGTGGATTGTTGCGACTGGTTCGAAAGATAAGTAATGTTTTTTTTATTGTCGCGACATCCACATGGATACAGGGTGCATGGAAGAGAGAAATTATACATATTAAAAATAGTGTGTAAATGTCAGATTTTTCACATTAAACGTGAAGAGCCCAAGTTACACACAATAAATTCAGTAGAGGCAAGGAACGAACGATTCTTGTAAATAATTAGCTTTAGTCTTGCCGTCGAACAATTTAAAGTGTGTATACATTTTCGATTGTAATAATACTCGTTAAAAACAATTGTACGATCTCTAATTTTTTTTAAGTATCATTTGTGTTTATCGTGCGTGTACGTGCAGAGTTAATTTTTTTAGCGGAACAAAAATTTATGCCAAGAAGGTTATTAATAAAAAAAATTATATATATATATATATGTCGAGTAGAATAGAAATAATGTAAATTATTCTTTGTACAAATGATTTTATAGTTTCGACTTTGATGCATTGTGATATGTTGAGTGTATGAGATTATATTCTCGTGTAAATTTTATTGAATTTTAGTTTTTTTTTTATCGATAATTTTTTTGATTTAAAATTATTTCCAACGACCTATGGATAATTAAATATTTTTTTAAAAAACTGTTCGGGACGTGAGACGATAAAAGAATAATGTCAAGCTTTTTCTATAAAAGAAAATCTGTATTTCTCCTTTTTTTCTCATCGGCAGCTATTGACGTTTTTTACATATTTGTAAAATTTTATTGTAAATTTTTACTAAAGAAATGCAGAAGCATTATTTACTATTGTAAATCATTGAAACCGTTCGATTGTTTGTATTACTATAGAATCGAACATAGAAAATCCAAATTGTGTTACAAATAAACGTATAAATTAATACATAAACGAAGCCTTTTTTATCTCATGGTTCCCTTTCTTGATAAGTTTTTTTATTTAATCTAAAGTTCAAAGAAATTTTTGCTGGAAATTAGTCAAAATCATTCTGAACAACTAAATTCATTCCATATTCAGATTAGTATAGTATAGTAGCACTTAAATGATAGAGTTTTTTATTTGAATTACTTACTATATTTTATTCTACTCTTTTTGTCGATAGGATAGTAATCCTACTTACTTTCAATGGTTAAAATATCCTCTGATAATAAGGGTTGAAATCATTGTTGAACGATTTTCTACTACTTCTTGTAATTCATATCTAGATGTCACTTAAATTCTCAAATGTCAAATTACTCAGTTGAAAATGTCAGTTTATTTTGAAACATAATTACCTTGCGACAAACCTCAGTCTTACTAACAGTAGCAACAATATGAGATTTTTGTTTCCTCGCATTTCAAAGCAAAAGTGGAATTAGTAGTTTGGTGACAATGCGAAATAACTGCAAGGATGCATTATGCAAGTATTTATTGCTACTCAACATAACCTGTTGTCAGTGAAACTACAAGTAAACTAAATTATTTTATAAAATATGTATGTACTGACAATTATTTTATTTCCTTTCAAAAATAATTTTCAGATATTTCATCGGTGTTGAAGTTCGGCTGAGATTTTAAGATTGAAGAAGAAAAAAAAATGTCATAATGGAAAATTATGCCTTACATTTTCAAAGCTTTATAAATCGGTTGCAGTTCAATTCATCTCCTTACTATTACCTTAATGACGTTTTTGTCAATAAATTAGATGAAAGGGAGAAAACGAGGTTGAACAATGTTTCTCTTACTTGTACAGTTATAGCATGGGCACTGTTGTACTCTGTTTTCAAGAAGTATTTAAATGTTGGTAATTTTTTATAAATTAATGTAAATATTCGACTTTGCAACACGTATTTCAATGTGTATTCTTATTTCAGAAATTCCTCAGACAACGAAAATTTGGTTTCATTCAGAGAAATAGAATAATTGATTCGTTTTGGAGCTGGACTTTTCACGTTATAGGTTTATTCTATCTACGATTTTATCACTTAGCCGACGTATCTTCAACAGGGAACCTCGCAAACTTGCATCTAGTCTTTATACTGTTAAAAAGTTTTTGTCTGCACTTTGTGTGGGTCCAAATTATCAACAGATCTGCATGGATCAGTGGATTGTCGTATCTTCTCTTTACGTTATTTGTGTTCAACGATTCAGATGATTGGTAATTCTACAAAGCATAACAATTATTTAATTTAAAAAACAAATAAAATAACTTTTACTTTTTTCTTTAGGAATTTAATAATCCATTTTTTTTCTTTCGCAGTTTTAATCCTTACATTTTATATGTATGTTCCATTAAAATGGTGGATGTTCTGATTCTGGAAGCATGTCGTTTTTTGTTCACTTTATGGAAAGATAATTGTGGAAATGTATTTTCCAAATTTCTCTTTGGAATCCATTTTATTTATTGGTAAACTTTTTCATAACTTAAATTGACTATGAATAGCTTAAAATAAAACATTTATCTGATAATTGACATAAATTGTTGACATTATGTTTTTTTTGCTGTAGGATATACATGTTTTTCTACTTTGTTCCTAATTTCATATTAGCTCCTGATAAGGAAATCGATTCGATAAGACTGCCATATTTTTACTTGTGGTATATATCAGAGTGGATCGATACGGTAATTATTATTTTAGAAAAATTAAAAAGATATTACTTTAAGTTAAAGATATATTTAGATTTTCTATTTTAGGTCTGGATTCAATTATTTAGATACAGCAGAACAGAACCCTGGCTCAAAACTTACCTCTTTATTCAATCAAATGAATCTTTATTATTAATGAAGATACACAAACGGCACGAAGAGGGTTTTTACAAAAAGTATAACTTACCGTATTACAAATTCATTCTTCAATTAATAGATTATTATTAACACTGTAATTATATACAATGGATGAATATTGGATAGAAAAACAATGAATAATTGTCTTACTTGACTCTTTTCAGCAATGTGATATCAGTGCGATTAAAAAAACAGATAGATCTATGGAAAACTGTTAAATGTTAGTATTACCTGAATTGATGGGTGAAAATAATTTTATTCAGATTGATGAAGTTAATAATTTAAAAAAAAATCTTGTTTTAGGTGCCATTGCTGTAAAAAAGACACTGCATCGAAAAGCACAACAATATAAGGCGCAGAAAGAACAGAGACAAAATAGGGATTATGAAGTAACTGAAAATATTGTAATTGAACCAAACACCAACATAGAGAAGAAGGATAATTGAAAAGCCTTAAACTAAAAATGTTATCGGATTTACAACTACTGAATATTCAAATGGATTTGTAGATATTAATATTATTGCATATTTACCTTAAAGTTTAAAATTAAACCGATGAAAACAGAAATAAAACAATTTTTATTTAAATATTTATATTAAGTATTGTGATTGAAAGTATTATAAGGTTACTTACATTTTTCAACATAAGGTATGTACAAGGTTCATAGGAAAAGAAAAATATCTGTATTGTAAAACTGAAAAAGCGTCACATACACAGAGAATCGTCTATTTAATTACAAATTTATATTTATAAACGTCAAATGTTATTTCTGTATGAAGCAATGTAAATATGTGAACATACATATGCACGAAAATTAAAAAAAAAAATATAATGAATTTGAAGGAAATATCGTGATGGATAATTTGTTGCATTCAATTCATATATTATTTCATCATTTATTCTTTATCAACATTTCTGTCATAGTTCATGTACGTGTTTTTCATTTTTGTTACAAAAATTAAGTTTTTTCATCCTTGTTTACATTTTTATTTCATTATTATTTATGAGGCATCTCGTCCATTGCTTCCCTACGACCTACGAGACTCGTTTAAAAGAATTCGCAATCGGCCAAATGCCCCGGAAACAAGTTCCATTTTACCGCGAGGCGCGTTTTTAAAGGGGCGGGTATTTAGAAATATCATTTTTAACTTTGTTTTGTTTTGTTTTCTTTTTTTTTTTTTTGATAAGTACCATTTAAACTTCCAACGTCGCTATGCACAGATGCATGTACTCATACACGCATCTGAGCATAAATATAAATACATTTTTATATTACTAATAATTTGTTCCTTGTTTATTTGTTTAATATAGATGCAGAGTGAATTTGTTCATTGAGTATAAGATACCTCTTACTGAAAAAGCATTCTTATGTTTTAGTGCTATTTCACTTTTTTACCGGAGTTGTTTTAATATTTCGCCTTGCAAGTTCAATGAGTTGATTTGTTAATTATCTAATTAAAAATGCTTTTTCATAAGAAGCACAGAGATAAATAAATATAAATTCGTTAATTTATATTTATTCATATTGATATTTATACAAATATTGGTATTTATATATATATTTATAGTCATCAAATTGCCTGTGACACTGCAATTCCATTAAAACTGCAATTGCCACGCACAGTTTGACTTGTACATGTACATATATGTAATTATGTAGTTCGTGCTCGTGAACTCAATTGTAATTCAAGTCCGAAATCATACTAATCGTTAATATAAATTTGTTGAAATTTTTTTTTCTGGCTTCAAAAAAGATGAAAATATATGGAAAGAACCTTTTGGTATCATACTTCTCTTCTACGAATACTATTTTACATCTTATAATTGTTCTCGTCGCTACGGTTTTGTGGCAGTTAATGTAAAGACTGTTTTCACTGAGAAAAATTAATCACTAAAATTATCATTTTTTCATTACTTCCGAAATATCTGCTCTGAGTCTTTTATAATTGAAGATAATTTGTCTCGTATCACATTTACTTTCATTTATTGCTCAGTTTCAATTTTTCAGTTATTTTTGCATCCTAACAAATAATTTTTTAAAAATGATGATTTCAATAATTAATTGATCCTCAGTTTTTCAATACTTTTTTGAGCAACGTAACTATTTATTCTAACCATAAAATTAATGAAAGATGATTATGACAACGTTCAAAGTGGAAAAGACATTTCAAAATTGTAAAATTCAATTCTAAATGAATGTATGCAAACAGAGGTTGTTGATGCAGTTTCACCTGCCAGAGACACTTTCATAAGCAAATTGAAGAATGTCTAAGTTGTCTTAAATTTTGTTTGGTTACCAGGGCTGATCAATGATCTAGATCATATACAAACGTTGAATCGCGATCGGACGACATGTTCACTATATTGTTCATTTAATTACAACAATTATGTTGCTCCATTAAGCATGGAATCCTAGTGCTATTTTATGCTAGCCACAATAGTGGCGCACTTTTAATAATGTTTTGAAGGATGTTCGAAGATGCACGTTTTAGGCCCTTCAAGGCATCAAGCTTTTAATTTTAATATAATGTAAAATAATTATTTATATTATATATTTTATTTTATTCGTTTATCATTCAATTTGACGCCAAGAAAATAATCAATAGGAAAAAGTTCTCCGCCCATTACTTCTTCTTCTTTTATTATTGATTATGTCCTTCACATTTTATATATCATTTTTCCATCTTAGGCGCGAAAGGCTAATCTTTAACAATTATAAACTTAACAATTGAAATTATTTTATATACTATATTATAATCTTTGCAATAATTTTCAAAAACTTATCTAGCAATAAATGGAAAACATTAAAACCAAAGTTGATGTTTTAAAGAGATAATAATATGTTTTTAAAGTGGAATCATGTTGATTTACAATCAATTAGTTAAGGCAACGTAATATTTAACAAAAGTATTTACGGTGGACGTTCGCTTAGATATGTTAGGACATGCGTATTAGCTGTGACAAGACAAATATGAAGAATAATTGTATCGAAGAATTGCTCCATTTTTCATTATATTTAAAGGAGTGTATATCGAAAGACTTTGGTTAAATTCTCTTGCAATTTTCAGCCGACAGTTGCACAAATATGACATTTTTTATGTTCCAAAAAGCATAAAGATATTTGCCTCAGATGTGGAATGTTAGAGATTTATTGAATTATCAAATGAAGATCAATTAAACCTTAAATTATCAGCATTACAGCATCAAAGATCCAATTATTTTTAAGGCTCAGAAGTATATAGCAACATTCAATTCTTGCATTACCGACATTGTTTTGCGACGTATTTTACTTCGTTAACGCATTTCTACACACTTTTTTTGTACTTTCAATCTATATAGTATATATAGTTTTATATATTATATTATAAATCTCTATGGAGACATTGACATGATTATAATAATTAGAGGCACGGTAAAATATATCGTACATCAAAGTCGGCACGACACTGAACATTTTGTTTCAAGACTAAGACAAATGTCAGATTTTAGGAATTACTTTAAACGACAAATGTCAGCTTACAAACAAAAGTTTCTAATTTAATAATTAAAGAATTTCTAAAATAAGTGAACTTTCAGTGTTTTAAACTTTTTTAAAAATAAAACTTAGACATTTTATTGTGTGAAAACTATTAGGGGTTTAAAGAGAAAAGTAATTCTTCGACAATCATTCTTCACATTAATCATCAAGTCTTCCTCTTAGACCAATAATTACCCTATCATTATACGCACATGTACGACGCAATGACAATGTTCTTCTACACGTTTTACACCGTGTTTCGTTATTTCATTTTATTTACAATCGAGACTTTTATAAAGACGCTTTGACGTTGCTGAAAAAACGTCTCATTTCTAAAATGTTACGAATTGTCGTTAAAATTTTGCTCTTCAACATGAATCAATTGATTTTTAAAACTAGTTACAAAATGTTTGAGTGTTGTATCTTTATAAAATTCTCTATTTCAGTTTCGTTTTATTCAAACAATATTTATTTAGTATCTCTATGAACGAAGGTCTGTGTAGACCAATAGTGGTTCTTTCACTCGCTCTCAAAATACTTTATCTCGTTATTTTTATCATGGATAATTATTTCTTTTGAGTATACATCATATACCGTTACTTATTTTAGTATTTGTTAACTATTATTACTGGGGATATAAGACAACAATGTATATCGTTTTCGAAATGACAAAACAAAAAAGGATATAACAATTTTAAGGAAAATAAAATTAATAAACATAAAGATATTAAACATACTTGTAATTTAATAAATTAGGTAAAATAACTTCGAGTATAATTTATTTTTTTAGCAACTTTTAATTTAACATTCTTTTGTCATTTCGAAAACTAAACTCATTTGTTTGCCAAACTATCCTGCTGTAACATGTAATAATTGTTTTCATAAAATTTCCTTTTCACTTGGTTCTCTTGTCTCATTCGCGGGATACTGGCACACTAATGTATATTTATCGACATAACTTATCGTCCGTCAATCGCAGTTGAACCAAGCTTTCCTTATTCTTGCAAACAATGTGTATATAGATTTGTGTGCCAATACTCCAATATGTATCATCGTAGAATCTTACATTTAATTAAATAATAATTGAATAATCAGAATAATATGAATATTTCAAAATGACTCATCGTATAAAATTAACATTCATGTGATTTATTATAAACAAAATTTAATTATGCAAAAATCGCAATGTTACGTCTTATTTTAATTTTTTGAATACAGATACAGTGATTTTATTGTCAAAATTAATATGGGAATCATTTATATTAGATAGCGAATACAACTGAATATTTTAATTGCCAAACAAATGTTTCAAGTGAGAGTGAGACGAGATGAAAACTTTTTTGCATAATTATTCATAATATTTGCAATTGCATGTTTTTGTTGCAATTTTCATGTAGTTTAAAGTAAGTTGCACGTTATCCGCTATCTGTTAGTTGTAAAGAAAAGCATAAGATATAAACGAAATCTACTGTTCGAAGAGCCGTCAATATACATTGTATATATAAATTTGCCCGTACGTACAATTTATTAATACTGGTCGATCGTACTTTAATTCAGCGATAATAAACAAAGAGAGACAAACAAAACTGTTTGTATCATAGTTAAGGAAGACTTTAAAACATTTTACGTATGCATCACATACTGGGCTTCAATAACAATTAACACGGCACGTACCATTCACACTTGAATTTTCAACTCAATGGTTGGAGTCAACTTGTTTCTTATTTTTCGTTTCAGTTGAGTGCTGTTTCAAGTTTCGCTTTTATTACGAACATATATGAGCAATAAAAATTGGATCGATAAAATTCATTCAGACCCAATCTGCGCGTCGATGCAGAATATTTAGAATTTCATTACAAGAGACTTGCACGCCTGCGAGTAGTCAAAATATGGCCCCTTTCGTTACAGGCTCAATGCCAAACCAAACGATTCAGTAATCTTGTTCCTGAGTCTGTGAGAGGCATCTTTCACGTGGACAAGTTTCGCGCTTTCTGCATCTGACCGAAGGTGGTGTAATGTTTCCGTTTGTATACTCATTTCTTCCGTATGAAATGTACTACTGAAACGATAAGCATAATCAAAACTAGTACTAAAATAAAAGCCAAAATCAAACATGGAGCAATTTTCGGTAACTTTAATGTTATGTTTCTTATCGTGACATATCTGGTGATCTTCGTCATTTATTTCACACAACTTTCCAGCTAGTCACTTGCGACCCCTCTCGGGGTCGCAAAATGAACGAGTTTTGATTGTAAAAGAAAAACTGGTCGGCGCCCCCGCCATCCTCTATCTTATCTCTATACAATTAGAAACTTGTGTTCAACGTTGTATTTAAATGTTTCTGGATCTTAATTGTTAATTATTAAATCTTATTTAATTGTTAATTTATCAACTTGGTTTATTCAAAAAGGGCAGTGGGGAATGTAAAAATACTTTGAATCTGAATTACATAAAAAACGTTCCGTCAATCGCAGTTCACAGTGATGACCGGAAAATAGTTGCACGTCTATCTAAGAAAAGGCAGTCAAAACTGAACTCGTGTGTCTGGTCATTGACGACAATGATCGTTATAAGAAGAAACGGGCGTGAAAATAATTTTTGCTTTGGAGAACCACTTGTGCCAAATGCAGTTGAACGCGAGACTCACAGGATTGTGGATTAACTCTAAGCTATGCAGCTGTTGGGATCACAAGAGTATAATATTTGCAGTGTTTTCGTTTATTCCTTGTTCAATTATCTCTAATCAAAAATTTAGTCATCACTTGGATACTCGATAAACAATTGTTGGTGACGCGATGCCAATATACAAAAACTACAGCTGGCTTTATAAAATTGATCGGTTGGTAATGAGCTGCAAAGAATCTTTGGTTTCAGCCAACTGAGGATAATCACGCCACCACATTTTTCATACTCGAGTACGTTTATATATTTCTTTATATCCTTCTCATAATTTTGTTTCAACTGTGAGTCACCCGTGCATTATTTATCATATTTGAAGGTTGGTGTGCGTTCGAGACACGGGACGACGTGATTCTCGATTGCAGCTTGGGCTCACGTGGAACCGCACGACATAATTAAAGTCAAGCCGAAGCCATCAGACTTGCGGTTAACAAGTTTTGGGCGAGACGAAGAAGCAATAGGCGTGTCCCTCAGAGCGTCGGAACAATGTGTGGTTTGGCAGTGGTCGAGGCTATTTCGGATAATCGGATGTCTATGGGAACGCGATCGTCGTACAGTGTCGGGGCTTGCAGAATTATTCCTGCCGATCCCACGATTACAGCTAGCGTGAAAATCCATAAGAATAGTCTGTCCAAGACCATCGCTACGTATTTCCAATCTTCTTTCACCTGAAATTTCAACGTGTTTCTTTTAAATAAAACACTAAGATGAACTGGACAAACTAGATATTCTCGTTCCCATTCAAGATTCAATTTGGATTATCACTAACGATATTTCAAAAAATTCACTTACCCTAGTAGAGTCTTCTTCTCTTTTCGTATGATCGGCGATAAATCTGATGCCCTCGATAGCTTTGTAGATTTCTGGGCAGTGATGCCACTGTGTAAGCGTATTACAAAGCGCCTCAACGCTATCTTCCGTGGGAAGTTGCGGAGGCGCGCGAGCTGGCGTAGCTGGAGTCGATCCGTGTATGCGACATGCACTTCCTAAATTAATTGCCTCCAATTCTCTGAAATCGATCAGCAACAATTATTACAATTGAAACTGTTTTTTCCACCGTTCGCTACAGAAAATCAATCTAACAACTTATGTCATTCTAAAATAAAAGTGTTCTCCAAAATCAGATTTTGTACCTGAGAATGAAATGAATGCATAAACAAACCTTGGATTCAATTCGTCACGTGAGTCGAGGCTGGGGAACAAAACAGAGGATTCGACTAGTTCCGAGGCCGAGGTTTCGACAAAAAGCGACGGGTCCCGGAGCTCGAGTCCATTACAGGTTCTGATCATAATTCGTTGGCTGTGATGATCGACCATGCTGCGTTTATCAATTTGGTACTGCGGCCTGCACAAACATATCGCGTGTTTAGAAAACGTATGTTATTATTCATTGCGCGCAATAGGGGGGGGCATAAACATAACTTGCTTCACACCTTGTTAGCAAGCTAACGCAACATAAACTGTTCAGCATGTTTCTGCCTCGTGAATCAAAAAGTCACATTGAACTTGAATTTAATTATCATGAACGTACCTTATTAAAACTGAACATAAATCGTCAACGCAACAAAGCATAAATTAAATAAAATTTCAAAAAATTTAATTCCAATTTTTGTACTTCTAATGAAAAACTAATTTTCATTGGTTTTTGTTAACTAATGTCCCTCTGTCTCAAATTGTATTAAAATACAACACTGGAACAGCAAGATCAACTTATAAAAAGGTTAATTGGATTTCGATTTCTTCAGGGGACGACGATCGAATCGCGCCAACTATTCAAAGTCTTTTAATCGCTTTCTCTTTTTGCGCCGCTCAAATGGAATTCATTGCTCAATGACAGCGTAATTCACGATGCATATCTCAGCGCATCCAGTTTCTCTCGTCTGTGCCTTAAGTATTTCCTGCTATGAAAGTTCTCGGTGTGGCATTAAGCCGGAACCGACGAGGCTTTTCTTTGCCAAGGCTGAAAAATGGTCGCCTAAGGACATGACGTGCCATTTGGAGCTCGAGAAACTCGTGCCCATTCTTTTTTATTACCTGCGCATTACCAGCAGTCTCGGCAGGACGTGGATGAACACACGCCGGACCCAAGGCGACATCACGTGCGTCTGCGGTGAGCGGAAATGCACGTTCAGTACCACCACTGTCACGCATATGCTGCAAATTTAATACACATTACATAGTATTAGAGATTATTAATGCAATATGAATAATTGATAAATTAATTATCATCGCAAATAAATGAGCTTTCAATTTCAATTTCAACAGAAAAACTGTTATCACAAAACATCTCGCTTAAAATTTTGTTGGAAAAGAAGTTTTTTCAATTAATTGATGAATTATGATAATTTCATGGATTTCAGCATAGACTTTGCATTTTTTGATAATTAATCAGCCGAGGCGTGAACTCGGCTATGAGGACTTGAATGGATGATAAAAGGAAAACTGGTTTGCTATTTAGATTATGTAACACCATTACCTGACTGTATCGAGGATCATGGTGAATAATACAAATTTTCCCAGCAGTGGCACCACGAGAGACGTTGGTGGAATAATTTCAGCCAACAGAAGGAAGAACACAGTCAATGACAGGAGAATGGAAATAGACAAACTGACCTGAAATCAAAAATAATTCAATAAACATCTCAATCCAACTAAATTATGAATTCAGTTGCTAAATTGAACCTGAAGCCGGAACATTCAGTGTCTGACTATACGTTGATATGAACTCTCGATAAAAAAAAAGTTAATCGTAACAGGCACTGCATTAAACGAGAAGCCTTTTGAGAGCCGAGAGTTTGCTTTGTCAGAGACTGAACATTCAAAAGAAAGAGTGTAAATTATATCATGTGATGAAAATTGTGATGCCAGGGGGAGGGATGAAGTGGGTATTGTCTGGCATTGATCTGTGCACGAGCCGATAGAACGGACCTCTGGTGCCATCGTGACTCCTGACCTTCTTCGCAAGCCGCGAACAAGGTGACGATGATGAAACAATATTACTAAATACTGTAGATCTTTAGATAGCCAAGGCCGATGAGTTGAACCGTTAAATGTTGGCCCAAAATTATTCCGACATGAAATTCAAAAATCGTGATAAAAATCAATCAATATCAAAGTTTAGTACGTATTTATTTATTTACAAGTTTTGATTAATTCAGTTTAGGATTATATTATAATTTAACAACGCTTTGACTCGGGTGCAATTCCGACATTGTTTCGACATATCCAAAATGCTTACGAAACTACAGAACTGCGTGAAATTATTGAATGAAATGGAACGTTCGTAAATGATACTTTGTCAGTTGACAGTTTTATGGAGCAAATTTAAAACTTGTGAAGACTTTTGGATGGTTATCAAAAACAACCCGTTTACTTTTAGAAAATTTAATCCCTTTCAAAACTCGTCTTTATGAATCGGCACTCTTACTTTTTGTTTGCATTGTTATTTGTTGCATCCCGCTGTGATGAAATTATTAATTCATACCTTCGAAGTCGGTTTTTGTTTGCAACGTTATTAAACTTTCTTTGAACGTTAATTAAAACTGCATTTAAGGTCAGTTTGTTTACTGTTCTTCAACTGAAACATTTATGAAAATAATTTTCGTTTAATTAAAAACAAAGTTTAAGCTTGCCACAAAAGTTCAAAGGTTATCCGTGCATTGTACATGTTTTATGCGATAAATAAAATATGAAAACGATATCACATTGGCCATTTCTCACGGTAATGTAAATATCGATAAAAAATAAATGTATAAAACCTCTGATAGAGCGTTCGAATTTTGGAAACAAAACAAAATTTAATATTTAAATTCATCAGAAAAAAAAACATGTAATACTGCCAATTGTACGAAAGAACGTGATTTTTTCGCTGCAATTAATTGCCAAGCTGCGTGACTACGTGTCCGATTCAGAAGATAAATAAGCAGCATCTTATTTATGTTACCCAAAAAATGAAACTCGAAAAACCAATGCATTTTTTTTAGTTAATAATGAAGAATTGGAATAAAAATAGTTTACTATAAGTTTTAATTTCCATTTCAAAATGTAAAATAAAAAATAAATTCATTGTAAATGTCTGAAATGTGAGTAAAAATTGGATGATTTTTTAGACATTTTTATGTTCCATTTCTAAAACCAAATTTCATATTGCAGTTGAAAATGAGAAAAACAAAAATCTAAATGTCAAAAGATGTCAGTATCAATTGTTCGTCAATGAAGATGCCTGACCGAGCACGATTAAATAAATATACGAATTTCAACCGAGCTCAGAATTTCATAAAGGTCAGAATTCTGACTCTACCCGGAATTTCGCATTGTTTCCCCCACGATATTCCGGTACAGAAATTTCGCCTCTGGTCCAATAACGATTTTGCTTCAAATTTTGATTTCAAATAGAAATTCGTGCTTTGGCAGGCAGATAATTATTTGATAATTTGTTTCACATTCTCTTTGAGATGTAACTCCACTGTCCCTCTCCAATCGGCTCAATTAATTAAAAATTTTAATTTCACTGCGTGAGTTTTAAGAAAACAAACGACGTGGATATATACTGGAAGATTATTTGTAACGGAATCCTCGTTGTGTATAACACATGTAAAGTTCCGAAGGGTATGTGTTCCAGATGAAACCGACTCGAGGCACTATAAATCTCGTTTTCCATTAGCAACTGAATACATCTGAAAACTTATTCAAAATGGGAATAAGGCGTATGTGATATGCTGATTTATCTCATGTTCGGTGAAATACGAAATCACCGATAAATCTGATATTTAAGTGAGAGATACAATCATCAAAGATGTTATATCACGCATAACTGTAATCATGATTGTTGAATAATTAAGAATAATTTATTATTGAATAAATGATATGAAAATGATGATGGAATATATTTTGTTAAAGTGATGACAAAGAAATGAACCAGAGTTGAAATTGTTTAATGCTATTCATAATATAATAAGAAAAATGGCTTATTATGTTACAATGATTTATTACCTTTTCGCCACTATCGCTTGGCAGATAAAACACTAACACCGTAAGAAAAGATATTCCCATGCATGGTATTATGAGATTCACCGTGTAGAAGAGAGTTTTTCGTCTCATTGTGATGTTGAATGTGATGTCAAGGTACGGCTCGTCGCAGCAAGTATAAAACTTTTCATTTCTGAAAGATGATATAACATTATATTTTACCTCGCGATGAATTTTTCTTATCAAGATGAGTATTGAAATTGATTCCATTACCATCTGTACTGGATAATTATGTATCAGGAAGAATAACGTCTTTATGACTGCCAACGTAACATTTTATTTTCTCCGCCGTGTTGATAATGGCAAGGCCATTTTCTACTTTACATTAAACAAGACGTTCCCGAATGGGCATTTCCTTTTAAATTAAAGTAAGCGTAACAAAAAAGATCAAACAAAGTACAAAGAAAGGCAAATGAGATTTTTTCGCTACGAGCGGAGTATATTTTATTCCGGGACGAATTTAATAAGTACGATATTCTTAAAATTTCTTTCTCAGTGCACTGTAAAGTAATTTAATAACACATGATACACTTTCGTCGAAAAGAGAAAAAGTGCTCGCGAACAAAATTGTTTATGATGAAACTTGAAAAAGTTTCATCGTCATTTTATTATTGGGGCAAATTTAGGGTTTTTTATTTTTGCAACTTTACCTTACTGCGGGAACCTCGAGAATGTCCCACTCGACGGATGTGTAAAATTCAGATAAATCGACTCCGATTTGGACGATATTGCTGCCACGAACTTCATCGATATGCCTCAAGTCGACCTGTAACAATTTCCATAAGTATCAAATTCAAGAAAATGCACTCCTCAGAGAAACGTCATCTTGACGCAACGACATTTTATTTTTATTTTATTCTTTCGGGCAATTCAAGTTTTTAATAGTCTGTTTTGGTTCTGAACGTGTATAATTTTTTTTTTTTTTTTTTTTTTTTATCTCATCTTTTTGATAAGGCGTTCGATATGTTGTTGAGAAATATGGTCCGTGAGAAATCGATTGGATTTGAGAGGGTCGAGACAAAATAAATGATGAACTAAGCCACTTAGGCTCTTTTATAGGATTGTTCAATTGCCAAAAGCTAACCGAAGCACATCGGTTACAACGGTAAGCATCGTAGTTGCCAGAAATGTTTACAGTTCGATTTCAGGTAGACGAGGTAAAGTCCATGAAAAATGTGTATCGAGTATTGCGCTCCAATCGATTGTAAAATAATCGGACAATCTAAATGATCGTTCGTCGCACAAGAAACATGTGTACTGCTGTTCTTCCTAATCATGCATTTCGTCAGCAATAACTATATCGACGGGCAAAAAAGAATCACAAATTTTTAATCAAGAATCAAAATGAATGAATGGAAAAGTTGCATGAAAAAGATTTATAGAAATTGTACAAGTTTTGTTTCGTAAGCTCGAGGAATATTATTTCCGAAGGAATGGCTTGACACAAATCATGTTTTTTTTTTAAATGCCATAAAAGGTTGATTAAATTGCATCGACTACAACGAAATCTTTACATAAGATCAAGGCAGCACTCAGCCAGTGCAAAAATAACATTCCTGCGGTTTTATCCCTGATTTTTATTTTTATTGCCGTATAAATCATCATGCGAGCTTGAGCTTTCTCATACAATCTCTCTAATGAGTGCAACACCCAGATAAATCTTAATTAAAAGTTACAATTTTTCAACATTTGAAAAGCCAAGTGGATCAGATTATAAAAAAGTGCCACACGGAAACATATTTCACGTTAGGATAGAATAATGTTGAATTCAAGAAATGAAAACAACGAATTTAGAAAAATAGAGAAAACGACAATGTTCACTTTTAAACGTATTTTGTTTCTTCTGTATCGTTAATATATTTCGTTAATCAAACGATTCTTTTCAATATATTTTTCGGATGGAAATTGTTCTTGCCAATATCGTGTGGGACATGAAAAATGCAACGTCACAAGACGAAAGAACGAGAAATAGGCGATGATACTGTAATGAGATCCAGGTCGAAGGCGAAGCACGTAATTCGACCTTTAGTGGAAATACCATGTGCGACCTTGTCGACTCGCGGAATGTAGAATTGGAATATTTCTCTTATTAGAGGGGCGGCATTCGCACGTGACAAGTCTACACTTATGTTTGGCTATTGCCATCTCGCGTTCGTTTATCGCTTGTACAAAAGATATATCGTTTATATATTTCGTATCGGACGTGTGCTTATGTGCATCTCACTCAAAAGATATAGCAAACTCAAATAAAACGTCTCGAGCAGAGACATGCAACAATATCATCTCTAAGTCAGAATGTCATCAAGATTTACAACCCCTGTTCATCGATAAAAAATTTTTCAACTTATTCCTATTCTTATAAAAATATTTCACTCTGGGATCCGGGATGTGTTTTTCTGGCAATGAAATAGCGCTCTCGTAATATTCCGCCATTTGACAGGAGTACCTGTTTTCCCAAAAGCGTCATTTTAAAATTTTCTTTACCAAGCCTCGAGACCCATTACCTAAATGCATTTTTTTAAAACACTAATTGAAGTAATTACACGCTCTGAACTACACTTTCATGAATGTTTTAACCTGAAAGTACATCGTTTTTCTCTTTCAGATTAAATTTTTCTACAAATATGTCAAAATTCGAAGATTTTGGCAGATTTAAATCTGACAAGTTTAAAAGCAAGTTTATAATAAAGGCGAAGGCAAAGGAAGTTTGACAGGCGAAACAAGTTGCGCCGATCAAAGGAGAGCAGCGAATCGAAGAAACTCACTTGAAAGCCATCATACGTCCAAGAGCCGAATTTCATGACGCAGGTCTGCTCGTCAAAAGGGAAGTACTCGACGTCGATCTCACAGGAAGACTTGTAAATTGCTGGTGGCTTCCATTCGACTCGGCCTGTGTAGTTGAGAGTCGCCTTCGTGGCCAGAGTCACTTCGAAGTTACCGTCCGCGCTAAAACAAATACATATCAATCACTAAACAGCTTCAAAATTCAATGGAACAGTTTTCCTAACAGAAGATTGAATGAGGTAACAAAACAAACGTTCGACACGATGTGATCACTCATTCAGGCGTGACGCGTTCAATAAAAACATAACGCGATTGAACGCAGCCACTGATTGAATACTGTAATTGTAGCTGCGATAATTGTGCAAACGCAGAAATATTGTTTCGTGGCATGTTATTGAAACTGAAAGAGGTTGATCCAAAAGTTACAATACAACAGTGCCGAATTGTTTGCAATTCGTAATTGAAACCTTTTTTTTCTCGCTTATTGAAGTAAAGTAATTTTCCCCGGTATCCTTTCAGCCCCGACGATGATGAAATGCAAATAAAAAAAATTCTTTATTACACTGGTTTTTGATTATTCTCGTGTAACTAATTTTTTTTTTTTTTCACAAATTCATTTTGAATTTTAAATCTCAGTTTCAATTCGCATGGTTTGTTTTTACTATTTGACTCGAGGTGTGAGTATAAAATTGGGTAAAAAAAAGGTTTGCGGAGAACTTTATACTTACTTGTTGTACAAAACTATGTCAGGTCGCCAAATGTGATCCGATGGCACGTGCAGCATTTCCACGCCACCGTATTCTTTCGGATCCCATTTCAGCTTGTAATCGTACCACGACTGAAAGACAAAAACAAGAAATCAGTACAATAGTAAATCGTGTGAAATATGATAAGAAAAGTGAATGATAAGTTTCTTGGTTTCAAAACGAATTTAAATTTCATCCAACTGTGTAAATTTGTGCACAGTATCAATTATTATAGAGTGTGCACCGGCACACCGCGTTAATCGACTCGCGGGGCAATGTAAATATTTGGCAGTCTCACCAAGCGAGCTTATAGCTGATTCGCGTGAAATCATAAGTATGAACACGACACGCGACTCCGAGTTTTGTTGCAAAATAAAAGTGCAAATGCGGTGTGTATATGTATTCTTTTTTAATAAAAAATAACTAGTACGAAGGTTCATTTATTCGAGCATGTTGCATAATCGTAACAAGTGATAAAAATGAAAATTCAGTCAGACATCGTATTTAAAACAAGTGATACAGCAGTAAATATAGTCAGACGTGTCAGAAATGAATAATTTATCACTTTGATAAGCTGTAAACGAGAATATGTAAATTCGACCGAATTACCTGTTCATTATACAATTTATCTGCTTAAATTTTGCGAGACTGTTAAAATTCACTTCACTTTCATCGGTTCAGTTTTATTTTACAAGCTTTATTCGCGGTTCTCATTCGGTCTGTCAACTCGGCTGGTGCGAAAGAAGGCGCAGATAAGAGGCCTTTGTTTCGGAGGTCGCAAAAGGATTGCGTCTTATCTGTAATGAATACTTTAATGCGACAGATAAAGCGAAATCACAAAGCGAAATATCGGTGTTGTGGTTGTAAGTATTTTGAAACAGAGATATATCCCAATGGCGCCACCGAACCATGCAACCCATTTATGAATACATTATGGATCTTGGAAACACACGTGTGCATGATTTGTGATGTTCATGAAAGTTTCTCAACTTTTGTGTATATTTTGAAGGGAAAAATTCCGGTTTGAGTTATGATCGTACACTTGTTTGCGTCGATGGGAAAAGTGAAGAATCATCGATGATATTCTCAGAAATGCGCTCGCCCGTGGTAATTGAGTAAAACAAACAAAATCGTCATCACGTGTCAATTAATAATAATTTTACCTGTTCCACCCACAGATTGGTCGTCATGATTTGATTTTTCAAATTCTGTAAACAAACGTAAGGATAAAAATTAATTTACAAATCGAGTGCATTATTTTGATTAAACTATACACAGTAGTAGTTAGTGCATTCTGCGAACATAGTATTATTTTATGAAAGGTAATTTTCATAGAAACATACATTGAAATTAAATTTCAAAATTAAATCAATAACTGCTTAGGTTACATACAAAACTGTGTACTTAAGCTTTGTTGACTCTACACAAACCTTTTTAACAAATATTGAATCAAAATCTACATCTCCAAACAATTGCAATTAACGAATATTGTGTTGAAATTTAATCGCTCAAATATTGATTTGAAATGTAACAACTAGAAAAATTCAAGACATTATCTATTAATTACAACTAAAGAATTTAATTTAATTTAATTTAATTTAAAATCTGATTTTTCAAAGAAACCAATGTAAATGTTGATGTGGTCAGACGTATTACCTAGCAAAAATATCAAGTTAAACTTAAACCATATCGTATTTCAGAGAAGTGGTTCAACCAAAGGTATAGTCAGCCATTATATTGATTTTCCAAAAAGTAAAGAACGAAATTGTTTCTTTTTATTCAGTATAAAATCAAAAATACTTGTACTTCATTTACATTCAGGCTCTAAATGAAATAATTTTGTGAATTCCCATTTGAGCGTTGAAGTTTGTCCAATCAAGCAAACTTTGATGTTTCTCAGATAAGAATCACGTGAACTTGTAACAAACTCCGTCGCTAATTATACATTACAACGGGCAAAACACGAAAGTGAACCTCTGTGTCTGACTAAATACACTATAACCTACCACGTCGATAAGTTGGGATAACTTGAGCTTGATCTTGACAGTTAAGGCGTCCGTAACGTTGACGACGGGTCGAACTAACTTGTTGTAATTCGAAAGCAGATCGTCGTATAGTCGCTTTGCATCTGGATTTCCTGAGCATCCTGCAACAATGTAAACGTCATATCATTAGCAAACGGCTTTTTTTATGTAATGCACAAGAACATTTCATAAAATTGGATCATTATTTACATCATCCAACAAAACGTCTCTTGCAATATACTCACAAAACTGCATTAAGTGTAATTTGCTGAGTTAAATTTAAACAAACATTAGATTCGAAGGTACCTTCAGAAACACTGTTTTTGCAAAAGATGAACGAGAAAACTGAATTAAAAAGAAAAAAAATAAATCAAATGACAAACTCGTGCTGAGAATAACAAAAAGTTTCAGAAGCAGGATGTAATCATTCGCAAGTTAATTTGGAAGTTCGAAAATGAGCTAATTAAGCGTATCTCAACAGAGTTTCGCGCGGAACTGTTTAAACGCATCTTTCATTCACATATAATGCACAATTACTCCTGGGAGACGGGATACGCGTTTGAAGTGAGCAAACACAACAGCTCTTGTTCGACGTCAAAAAGACAAACGCGATGAAACGATATGCTTATTCAAAAGTGAATTGGCCTTGCGAGAAAAGGCGTGTTAAATAATGTACCGCGCAAATTTGCAGCTGGCTTTTGTTCCCGCGGGACTTTTGAAAGTTTGGTCAGTGCGGATCATTGTTGGAGCCAATTTTAGCGATTATATCCGTTCGCTTATACTTTCGACGCAATTTATTTTAGCGTTATTTTAATCCCGTCAGTGATTTGCAGTCGGATTATTGATTCGGCCACCAAAACAGAATTATCTTCAACTGATCATTGGCTTTTGGGAAACAAAAAATTAAATTTTAATTAATGACAAATAACCTGGTGCTATGTGGATTATCCGTTTAGGCTTTGAGTGGGATAACGTCGGATTAATAGCTCCTAACTAAAACACGGATTCAACATTGAATTATTGTTAATTTTGACATTCGAGCAAAATTATCGCACTCGGCATTGTTTAAGCGCTTATTATGTAAATTATAAGGTATTACGCTGTCGTACTCGCAGAATTTCTTTTTCATAATTTATAAAATTATGCATCCCATTTGCTATTCATCATGCCGATCGAACTGTCGTGTTCAATTAATTCGATTAATTTTCAAACGAAGAATTTACACTTGCTGACGTTAAAAGGAATTAAGTTTGTTTTGAAAGAATAATTCAATTGACTGGATATTCAGAGTTCAGGACAGAGTGCATTGTCGCGAGTGTTCAACATAGATGATGAAGTATCGATAACGAGTTCAACAGCGAGACAAAAGTGTTGAAAGTAATTAACTTCAATGAGTTACGAGTCAATGCAGGGTCCTTCCTTCTTCTTCAAGCAGAAACATCGCGGGCCCCCTACCACGAAATTCCCTTGTGGTATTCTCATTTCATTTGTTCATAATGAATTGTCGAGTAGACCCCGCTGCGGGCAACTCAGAATTGAAAACTCGTACAAAACAAGCAGCTTTTGTCAAACAAAAGAAATGTATCTGAATGTAACGAGAACTTTTCGTATATTACTTTTGCTTAAAGGAAAAAAACTTTGATCAACTTTTATTGATAAAGTAATAATTGTTTACAAAAATATCAATAAACACAATTGAAACGGGAATTCTAGAACTTTACTCGCAACTAAGTGGTATAGGTTTACATTCAGTCAGGCATGCGCCATAATTAAAAGAAAAAAGAGATGGAATATAATAATAATATAAATTCAGTCAGCTGCTTAAGGAAGCGAAATATTTTATTCATTTTGTCGTGAGGTCTATTTTATCAGCCGAAGAGTGGGAGAAGCTGCAACAAGATATAGATGTCGCTTTGTAACTTTCGCTTGAACGTTCGTGTTTCAAGTTAAAACAGGCAGCTAAGGTTGATTGAAAAGTGGAAAGTTGGATGCGAGCGAAACAGCATTTAAAGTGGGTTCAGGAATTTACTCGCACGGAGATTCGCCCGGAGTCGCCGTGAGATATTACTTAGACGGCTGACGCGAAAACACCATTACGATAATTCACGCGAGATTCGTGTCTGAATTGTTGCCAAGACATAGCCAGGGTAAACATGTATACGAATTCGAAATTCAATCAGCCGAACGAGTGTCTAATTTGTAAAAACCACGTTATAAAATTCGCCCGAGACTTTCGAAGTGAATACATTTTTAGAATAATAAAAACGCGAGAAATCAGTTTTCCATTCGAGGAAAAAAAAATTGCCCTTTTTCTTCAGGCGACTGTAAAATTTTTAATGCTCCTTGGATGAATTAAATTTTGCGATATTCTCGCATGCGGGCAGCAGCCATTTTTCCATCGATGATTTATTTACCGATAAACATTTTATGGGCAGTAAAGAAAAAAGAAAGTCAAATGATAAAGTTATTGTAAATAAAAATATTGCCGCTGAAATTTCGTTCAATTGAATACACAAATCAGATCCACTTTATTTCTTAATTCCGAAGAGGGATCTTTGCCAGGCCCGCAGTTTCGGAGCTCTAGGCAAATTTGTCTTTGGAACGTTATTTAGCATATCGTTTAATCTGCGATTTCCGGGACGCTCAATATTTGTTAGAAGCTTCTTTAACAACTTTGTATCAAACCGTTTGCTTCGGAACTAATTTGTCGCATACATAATGAATTTGAAAAATGTTCCAAGCAGAATTATGAAAATTGATGACGACGTCCATATTGAATTTTAGTTTGGGCGTTCGGTAAGTTTTCTCGACCATTTAGTAATGCGAATTTATGCGGAATAATATGATTTAGTTTAGTTAATGGAGTTTCGGACAAGTCGTTATGTGTCAAAGTAGAAAGAATTGTACAAAGTTATGAAGCGCAATGAAAATAATCAACTATTCAACGAAATAACTTTCATTCTCTTTGGCTGACGGTTAACTTTTTTTATTCATCTGAAACGCGATTAGGGAGTTTCAGTGAATACTTAGGCGGTGCGAATTTTCGAGTATAAAATTTGGATGGGCGATGATGGTTGCTTTTTCTTAAATAATAAAGTAGAAAACGAGCCGAAGAATGGAACAAGAAGAGATTCAGGTTAAGAGGACGGGCATAAATGAAATTTCTGTTAATACCGGTAAGCGGATATTTCAAAATTGAGCACGGTTTTAAAATTAATATCAAAGTTTTCAGGTGCAAGCGATACACGCAGATGTTCACAGCAAAAAGCGTTTTGCGCGCCACGTGCTCGACGGAACTATATATGAACGGATTTTCAATTTCTCCGGGCGTCTTTGCAAAATTATTCAATCACTCTGTGATATCGATCTCGGCTTAAGTGAAAAATTATCGAAATCAATTTGCAGACGCTGGATATAATGAAATTGTATCGCCGCGCAAGATAATCGAATCGAAATGATGGATTAACAAAAATTTAATAAAGATAAACTGATCGGAAATCGAGTTCTGATAATAAATCGAACGTCTGAAATAGTAACCTAATTGAAACCAATCTCGAATTGTCTTTAAATTCGATTTGTTTTTCATTTTATTACTTAATACGAAAATGCAATTATAGCTTGGTATTAAAGTAAACTTTAATCAAACAAAACGTGCGAGAAATCAAACCGATTTAATTTTCCATCAACATTTTTGTTTTAGTTTTTATTTGTTTGAAAAACAAAACAAAAGCAGAACAAAAATGATTTTTCTTTGCAAAAATTATTTTTACATTCGATTTAATTGCTAACAGCAGTCGCAAAATTTTTGTAATTGCGCATCGCAAAGTGCCCGATACGTGCAAAGTTTGCAGAACTGTGCGAGACAGTGTTAAAAAGCTTTCGTTTGGAGTGGTACAGACCACTGTCGGCGTAAAAAGCACTCCATTTTTTTTGCAGCTAAAGTTTCACCGCGAAAAAAAATCGATCGTCGTGCACACACTTTTTACAAAAAAAAAAAAAAAAAATTGTAATATCGCGATTATGTTTTATTTGAAACACAATTTTTTAGTCGATGATTGAAATCGGTCTAACAATTAAACCTCAAGATCTTGATTATTGTGTACTCAATTTGTATGAATAAAATAGCGCGTCGCAATTAAGATATCACGAATAAAGTGATCAAACTTATTTATAGGTCAAGTGAATTATATCATCGTTGGGCGATCTTATTTGTAGAAGTTCAGGCCGGATTAAAAGTTTTTGAATTATTTTTTTACGGAAACATTGACAAGGCCAAGTTGTGAATTACGCCAATCTCAATCTTTTTAAAGTGATAATATAAAGTACGAAAACAATAATGAAGCCTTCACTGACGTCTATATAAATTACTTTTGTTATCAACTTTTATAACAGAACCAACAATAGTGACCTCCATTGAAATATTCATCTTAAAATTCGAAACAATACACAAGTTTTTGAGATCCATTTGAATATTCTTCTTGAGCTTTCAATTAAAAAAATTTTTTTTTCACAACAAACTTAACAGTTTATGAAAAGTGTTGGCAATGTTTGCCTCCCCGCTTTTAGATTGTTTTGAAAAAGAATCTCGAACGGACTGCTTGCGACATGGAAATAAATTCTGAAGCGTGGCTTCTCGGATGGAATGCTTAATGTTTCTCAAGGAAAAGTTTTTCATTGACTAATGATATTTATTTAGACATGTCAAATATTCATGTTATTTGCCTCGTTTAAGCGAAGTCACAGACGGAATTACTTCGAGGCGTTCAACGTGCATTTATAAATCACGAAATACAAATTAGGACAATTGGATATCGTTATTCTAATTTCTTTCTTCAAAGCGATGAGACTCTACTAGAATTAAAATCTTCTTTTCTTCTTCTTCTTTTTTTTTTTTTTTTTTTTTTTTTTTTAACAAAATTTGATGGTAACAATTTTTATTGAAAATTCGTTTGCACAATAATAGACGAAAACTTTCAAGTTGGGTGAAAAAGATTTTGGTACTTCTCGCTGTTTCGTCGAATCGTACACACACGCTCGCATACTTGACTCTTGTCACATTCCACACTTTTCATGTGAAACTTTCCCTGCAGACGCGTGCATGAATGCAGAAAGCTAAAACTTCGCTCATTCCTTCAGTTGCTGGTGTATTTTTTTCTAAATTTATCCAAGATGGTTGTGTTGCTACACCAATTAACGACATTTTAATTTTTTATTCATACAACAATGTATATGAGAAACAATTTATCAAAAACAAATTGTTGATAATAAGTGCAGTCATCGATAAATGTAAAATAAATATTTATGTTTCACTCCATTGAATTTGTCTAAACCTTATGTTTTCAAGAAAAGATTTGTCAGCCTTATCCTGCTTTTGTATCAGATCATTTATCGTGTTTTGGCGAAAGGAATAAACGTCACTTATCTTCATTAAACACGGTAAGAAGATTCGAATAAAAGTATACCAAAATGATGACGGCAATGAGAGTTTTATTTATTGGACGTACCTGATATGAGCACCAAAACTATCCACATGATCCCCACCAGGCTCTTCATCATGTCATTGTGACGTCACGTTTGCCTCATTTCTCCTCGCCGCTGTCCTTTCCTGACAATTCAGGATACGTTCTAAAACAAACGAGCACATCAACATTAAATAACCAACTCTTTTTACAAATATCTTTTTAAAAATCAAAATGTTATACTTTGATTTTGCATGACAATATTCAATTTTTAAATAAAAAAAGCACAGATCATTCGCGAGATTCAATTTCATCGGACTATTTTCGGACTCGGATTTTAATTGTAATTTTAATGCCAAGCTTATAGTGCTTTGTGCTTGTAATTCAAAACGCGCGGAACAGTCGTGTATCGTGAATGTTTGCGTTATGACTTTTATTGAATGTAATTATACGAGGGCGAAGTTTAACAAAACTCAACCGAGCCATATTCAGGTTAAAATGCATATGAATAATGATGTTTTGTTTGTGTTCGCATGGCTGGATTGTGTGATATTTTATCATAAGCAGATGACTCCAGAAAAGTTCCAAAATTTCACGACCAAATGTTTTGGCGACACGGATATATTCAGCTTTTTTTTTTCATTCGGTTCTTTTTTATTATCATTTTCCAGGATAAACTTTTTGTACAATTTTTTAAATCGTGTTTTCGTATTGTTAAAGCTTTGAAAAGATTTGTGTAGCGTTTCAACCGTCTGCAGATTAATTGCATTCGATATCAATTTCAATGTAAATATCGGACACCTTTGACGAAAGCGCGCATTGACGTCTTCTTTTGAAAGAAATAAATTGAATTTATTAAAATAGTAACTGTCGTTCAACACGGATATGCAATTTACATTTATAAATTGAATTCTCCTCAGTGTTTTACCAAGCTTCAATTTTTGTTATCAAATCCCTTTTTTATTATCAGAACTCAAAAAAAAAAAATTAGCTTCGATTTTCTGAATTTCGATAATTTCTTCTACAATCAAAAAGTGGCACGTCATTTATGAAACTTGCGTTGTCCAGTTCTCAACTTAACCCCCCCCCCCCCTAACAATCGAATTCTACTCACAAAGATAAATCGTCCATGAATGCGACGTAGCGTCGCAACTTAATTATCACAATTTATCTTCTGGTGGAAATGTATCGATAAGTTCATCATGACAAATTGAATTACTCCGATCCATATAATTTACGGGAGGGAATAATATTTTTGGCCTGGTGTAATGGCGAGTTAAAAATTTTCTGCGTGTATAAGAAAATCGTGGCCGAGTTTCTCGCAAACGATAAACGCTTTGGGAGCCAAAAGGCGCTTTCATCGGAGCGCCGCCAAAACCGAGAGACGGTTATATTTTTTCGAAATATCGCAGCATCCAAACTGTCATCTTTCATAATTTATTTACGCTTGAAGATTTAATATCAAGGTTCTTTGTTCGGCAAAGATTTTTCATGTTTGAAAATTCTCTCGATGATGAGCACACATAGGGAAGCAATACCTCTCTAGTAATTTATTCACAACCACTTTTCGCCAACGTTAACGTGACAACGCGACTAAGCTCGGTGAACCACCTGCTACCATCTCAAGAGCAACACTATATTATATGCAAAACTTGACACTTGGGTCGAGAATTCCACGAATTTTTTCGCAATGCCAGCAAATAATTACCCGATTCATTAATTAAACACAGTGAAAAAATAAAAGATGCGCTTAATCAACAACCTATTAAATTCTTTTTTTAAAAAACGATACAAATAAATACGTAAAATAAAGTTAAAAAATATAAAAATGAACATTGCTCAATTCACCTTATAATGAAAGAAAAAAAGAAATGAAAATAAAAGGTTGCATTGTGTGACAACAAATTAATTTCAATCAAACACAGTGAATAATAAAAATTTTGTTGAAATATTTCAATAAAAAATATTTTAAATTGAAAAAAGTGAGAACAAAAAATATGAAATTGAATTATACAAAAATCCTTTTTCTGATTGTTTCCCGAACTCGTGGAGGTTATTTAAAAAGTGGTAGAAGGTGAGGTTGTCACGCAGAGAGCGCGGGGTCAAATGATTTCATTGAGTTTATTGTACGTGAATGGAATTGGCGTTTCAGTTGGCATACACGGTGTATAAGGAGCCGTACGACTATGCAGCGGCATAGCACCGTTACGTGATAAACCGGATTATGAAAATAAAGTTCCTGGACAATTATTTCATATGGTCATGTGCAGTTTTCACTATTTATGATTTCAGGCCTCCATTCTAACACGCACGTTAACATAAACTTTAGAGATAACATCTAATACATTTTCCAACAACATTGTTTCCTTTTCACTTTTTTTTCTTTTTTCATTATTTTAAAATTCAACTTTGCAAATTCAAACTTTATACTCTCATACTAAGAAACACTTTGTAATTCAACATTTAAATTTTATTTCCATTCAATATAATTCCAATTCATTTTAAATACTTTATGTTAACAATAGAAGAAGAACAGAGTTTCTGAACTGGTCAACAATAAAAAAATTGGTCAAATAACTGGATATTTGCAGCGCACAGAAGCTATAACAGGCATAAAAAGATAAAGGATTCCAACAACTCGCGAAACGCGGGTGGCGCGGCGAATAATTGGCCGCCTCGTCGACACAACGAGTACGCGTTCATCGATCGACCGCGGTGGAAATAACTTGGCCGGAATTAAGGCAGGCAAACTTTCCTAAACGAATTTCAAACCTCTTAAGGGATTCGTGGCACAAGTTTGAGTCCAGATGGCCGTTACCTCGTCCGCCTTTGATACCACCGGTCAGTTTTGTTACCAACCGCTTTTCATCTCTGATCAAACTTATTTTCATCACACACAAATTTTTTCTTACAAATCATTTTTCAATAACGTCATTTGCAAGAAAGAAATAAGGCGAGAAGCATATAGAAAAACGATTGAAAGATGTCTGTTCAAGTTGCGATTCGGGAGTTCTGTTTTGGAGGGTTATTAAAATTAAAATATGATTGATCGCAGGTGAAAGTTGATATAAAATTCAATTGTACGTTGTTCACAGGGCAAAACTCAGATGCATATCAGTGCATATTGGCATACGCTCGACCTCAACTTGGCCGTGTGTCGGATATCCGATAGTAATAAGTGACTGTCATTCAAAGCTCGAGACGGCTTTCCCTCGACTCTATTTAAAATTTTTCATTCCCCGAATATTCGCCCTTTCAAGCTCGATATCTTTCGGAAAAATACATCGGTGTCATTCCCTCTCAGACAGCTGATCAAGCCGACCTATCAAAATATCCTCCCGCAGAACAGCTCAAGTTTCATTTGACTTTAATCGAATTCCACATTTTGCAATTAGCTATCTGATATATTCAATTTCGGTTTTTTTTTATGATGAAACAGTGGAACAAATTAAAGCTCAAGTTTTGTCATGGTTTATGTTCGATAAATTAAATTCCAAATTCTTTTACTATCGAACGTTTTAACGATTAAACATAAACAAAAGTGTAGTTTGAATTTAATCAAAATTACTATCTATAGCGAATTATTTATTTGTTGATGCGTTTTCATTCAAGTTTAATCTTTGCAAAGATACAGATTCCCGATTTAATCCGACATTGTTTCATAACATAATACCAAACTTGTAGACACAATTTCTGTCTTGCCCAGTCATCTGGTAGTAGAAATTTGGACGCGCGATAATAAACAAAGTCGTCGGTATTGAGGCGCGGTTTCGGCTTTGCGTTACATCTTTGCGGACTTTTCTCATTTCCGGTTCGCCCGCAGTATTTAATGAAACGGCGAAGTTTTAATTGTTACACCGACTTTATTAAAAACCATAAATCCTAGTATCCTTTTCATCGACATCTCAACGAACAACAGAATTTTTTGCAAAAAATCTCACCGGACCAAAACGATTAGGTTTAAAAATTCCGATTAAATTATACAGAGAAAACGATTCATCAAAATTCTAACTTCTGTCGGAGAAATTCATCATGTAATTGCTCGAAAATTGCTCAAACCATTACCTCATTGTTTCGTCGCTTTTCAAAAGTTACGTCATAATCGCGCGGCAGCTCTAAATAATTTCCTATACTGCTCTCATCTACGCTCGCACATCAACCAAAGAACAAATATCGCAATTAAACATTGATGACGAAAACAAAAATACAACAAATAAAAATATTCTTATCGTCATTTCCAAAAAGCACCATTTTGTTTAACGTAATCAACACGGTTGTACGACGATGAAAATGACATACGCTGGTTATTGCTACAACGGACCTAAAAATGTTCGAAAAATGCATCAATGGAATGGAAAATCGTTCATCATCTGTCGCTCTCAAGTTTATCCACTTTTTTTTTCGTAAATTTTCTTTATCATTTCTGCTTTCGTAAAAGTGCATTGTGTCGGGTCGTCAGGAGTGATTTGGTTTTTTTTTGTTGAAAAATAGTCCGTCGTATCTTAAATGCCAATGGTTGCTGATAATTCAGGAGGATAGGATGAAAATTCCATGGCAACGTCTTTTAACACTATCACAGACGATATTTACGCCCTCTAGCAGGACAAAGTGAAGTGAAAAAAGAAAACTAAGTGAAAATAGGAGTGATGCAAAAAGTGCGACAAAAATGAAGCAACGGTATCGAATCGGTGGATAACTTTGCACGATCGTGAAGCTTGCGATTATATTGAGCGCGATGGGCGAGGGAGGTGGGGAGGGGGGAAGAAGATTTTTATAGAGATTGCTGCGTGGAAGTTGAATTCAGCTAGTGTAAAGTTATTTTTATCGATTCGGTATTCAGCCATGATTTCATTCATTTCCATCACTAATACAAAAAAAATATGATACATTTTCAAATTTGAAAGAAACACCTTTTGAAATTTTAAAGGATATAGTTTGAATGTCTTTCTTTTTGGTGCTTAAATTTTTGTTCGTTACTTTTGTAAAGCCACTTTGAATTCATTATTTGTAACAAAATTGGATTAACTGGAGAAATGTTTTCTGATTCGAAATAAATGAAACGAATTTCGTGTCAGAAAAGGTTTAATATACATGCAAAGTAGTCGATTTCTCGAGTGGCAAAATGACGGAGAACGAGAGCTAGTTGGACGATCGAGAGTAACGATTAACAGAGGAAGAAAAGTGTGTGGTTAAAAGACTCGAGTGGAAAGAAAAGACTGGAGACAAAAAAGGCCTCAAGTGGCGGAGCATTAAAATCATGAGAACGTCGCGAAGAATTTACAATGGAATGAAAAAGTGACATCCAAAGTGTTCCACATCGCCTCAGACGATCCGTCAAATCGAATTTACAAAATTCTCAAACAAAAATTTATCGCATATTTTTTTTTTCGCCAATCTATAAGAGGTATCATAATAAACGCCGGTACACCGAAGGACGTGAAACGTTTTCCCGCGTAATTGTCATACAGCTGTGTTTTCATAGCGGAAACTATAACGGAATTTACGACAAGACGATAAATTGCAAGGACATACAAGAAGTTTGCAATACGCGGGTTTATTGTCGTCTTGAGGGAACTTCCCGTGCTCCTAGATGTGCGATAATGCGGCGATATCGTTTTTTTTTTTATTTATTTTTTTTTAATTTCCACCTCTTGTTTGTTCTACTTTCCGAAATTCAGAACAATATCTTATATTTTGCTATTTTCTCCTCTTTCTTATCTTGAATGAAAGAAAGGTAAAAACAGAACATTCAAATTTGGCGAACATTAATCTCTGTCGAAGGGAAAGAATAGTATTGAGATGCAGATCGACATTGGGGCATGTTTACAAATCGCACAATATCGAATATTTTTAATTCAAAGGACGAATGGATGCAACTTGGATTGATGCATCGAGAAAGCATCGTTGAAGTATATATGTGTTGTAACTTTTTAATTGGTTAGAAGTGTACAGTAGTTTCTTCTTACTTGCAGGAAAAATTGGAAAATATTGGTACAACTGTTTTTTTATTTCTCTTGTTACTGTTCCTGTCGCAATACCATCCCATTATTATTTATGAAATAGCGACGTGTATGTTGAACAAAAAAAAAAGAAGGGGATTGGATTACAAGCTTGTATGGCAAGATAATTGGATTTTTATTCAAGTATTAGTGATTAGCCGATCGGTGTGGCAGTAATCGCGAAACTTTAATTAACGAATCATTCATCAGAGACGTTTTTTTTTTTTTCAAGTTTTCCCGCGAATGCAATTTTATACAATTCATTATAAAAGTGACAAGATCACTTGATCACATACAGTCCAATATTCATACAAAAATGAAAATCAACGGTATTTACATCGCGGTTGATTTTGGCTCGTGATTTACATGCCGGCGTGAACTTTGGGTTACAAAACAAGAAATCAAAGTTGCGTCCTTTAAATCAAGTTAATACCGTGGGGGTCAGCGTTGCAAGGAGCAAGTTAAGGTCTGCGCTTGCAAGTAGGTCGCATCTAGTGGCTCAATATCCGAATACTCTTTGTGTGTCCTTCTCTCTAAATTGGGTTAAATGGGGGCGGCGACGAAATACTCGCCAAAGAAAGCAAACATCTAATTAAAAATCATCGATATAAAATTCGTATTCAAATACGAAGAAAAGTAACAAAAAAGAGAAAAAAAGCAAACTGTCATTTTTTTTATTCAACTCTCATAAAGATATTTCTTTTCATTACCACGAGACTTTTTTTAAGAAAAACATGTTCATTTGTTTGTCTATTCTCAATATGTTTTATGAGGAAGTTGTTTTTTTTTTTATGAAGTCAAATAAGATGTTACACAAAAATTGTTTATAGCAGCTCTTGCCGCGGACGTAGATGTTGGTGGGCTGTTTTATTGGCGTGTTGACACGTTTGTATTCGCACTCTTCTATATTCTCGGGTCGCCCGCATTTACGCGATGGCAAAATCAAATACAGCTATCGGATCGCTCAAAATTTTGCATGCGTTAAATCTCTCTTCCGATCATCGATCGGACTGTAAAATTTACACGCCCGAGAAGCAAAAGATAAAACCGTGAATTTGTTTTCGAATACAACGTGCCGATGCCTGGCGCTTTTGCACTTTTTTCCTTTGAACAGGGCGGAATCAAAATTAACGAATACCGATGAAGTTGATTTGAATTATTGCTTCTATTTCTGCGCGATCGAGAAATTGAACGTAAATTTGCCCAAGGATTTTATTGTTTCCGTAATAAATTTCACGGAATTACTATTTTATTATAGGAGTTTATATTGCGTACAGTTGCCGGTATACCCGCTTGATATTGTGGGTAGTGAAAAAAAAAGCTTGAATATCAATTTTGCATACTATATATGATATTGACTACCTTTTTTTCAAAGTGTTTTCTCCATCCCAAGTGATGCAGCTATATATGAATAGCTAGATTGTTTGCCAAATTCACTCGTTAAGCTATATGGAGAAACAAAAACATTTCACCTGATATTAGCCTCGTATGAAAAGTTGTGATTTCGCATTCACTTTTTGCCATGAAATTATTCACTGCAAGTGATGCAGCCGTATAAATAGTCGTCCATACTTATTCAAACAAATGTAATCCCATATTCAAAATATTGCAAAATCAGTTTTAACTCAAATCAAAGGGATGAATTAATTCAAATTAATTGAATTAACTAATTGTGTTTATTTATGTTTCTTGTCTTGTATGTCTTTATGTTATGTTATGTTATGTACACAAATCTTATAAAATATAAAAGGTATCTTGGACAAAATTTGTCCAAGCATGTAGGTAAGCATGGCCCCTTAACTCAATACATGTTCTTTCAAAACTTGATAATTTCACTTACTTAACTTTGCATCTACCCTTTAACGTCATCAGTTGTAATTCTCAGGACAGTCAAACTTCTAATTTCGTTTATTAAAATCATTTTCTCAAAAACACTTGGCAAAGTGCTGTTTCATGTCAGCTTTAATCGCGAAACATCACCTTTCAAATTCTACATTGCCTCTTTGTTTCAACACCAAAACCATCAACGTAAGAATTGTGTTTAGCAACAATTGAGCATGTAATTATATATGAAATGCTGAAATCTTGTTCCATCGAACAAATGAATAATCAGAGAAACATGGCGCGTAATGAGCCGCATGCGTCTGCACAAATAATTGATTAATCGCTATTGCGTACGTGACGTCGGTCGGTCAAGATTTACGAGAACGCTAGCCGAACATTAGTGGCAGACGTGAAAATTTGCTTATAATTGATTGCAATTTTACGCGGATGAATTTTTTAACGGACCAATTCGTGGGATTAAAATTCGTCCCGAGTCGTTGTTACCGCGGGCGTATCTCTTGTCTTGGGAAAGGACGGAAAGAATTTACGAGCGGTAATGTCTCGTGCGCTCCGTGTACGTGAACTTACGTACATCAATACACAAGTTAACTACACTCGTATCTTTGAAACAAAGCGCCCGACGAAACTTATTACCCCCTGCCATATTTCCTCTTTCCTTGAGAAATGCATACGTGACTATTGGAGATAACAGCCCTCCTTGACAAATTGGACCATTCAAATTTCGCCAACAATTATGAATGCGAAATTGTTTCAATTATATTCGATAGCAGGTTCTTCATATTAAAAAGAGTATTTAAAAAATTTTTTTTTTAATTTAATTTATTTTTTTCAAGAGAGGAAAAAATTAATGTTTTATTATTTTTTTTGTTGTTTCTTTTTCTCGAAACTTTTTGATTTGAGAAAAATCAACTTTGCACCAAAGTTTTACGTTGGCTGAAAAATCTCTATGAAATAGCACAATAATCGAGTCGATTTTGAGTTATATTGGCATTTCTATCATCCGTAGTGTTTGTGCAATAGGCTTGTGTTCGTTTGATATTTGAAGAGGAATAGCAGTGCAGTGAACAGTGTTCGCCTGCGCTCGACCTGACACTGCCCCAGAATTCAAGGGCCGTTCTGAAGTCGTACTTACACGTATGCAGAGTACGTGCCAACGTGAAAAGGTATTCAAAAAACTCAGAAGGTCAGTTCGAACGTAATTGATGTAGGTGCGGGACACCACTCGAGCAAAGGAAAGGCATCCTTATCGGATGCATTCGCTAATCACTCCATCTTATCTTTTATTTTAATTCGTTTCAATTTCATATCCCAATGAAAATTTTTTACATCTTTTGATATGTTTTGTTTTTTTTTGTTTTTTTGTTTTTTTTTTGGATATTGAATTCGATTTTCTAGACTGCACCACCTGGTGGCACAAAAATAACATTGATCATCTGAGAACAGATAAATGATCTGTTAACGGCACAGGCAAAATGATTACAATACTCGTGATAGAATTGATGAAAAACAAATAGAGATCTCATCAAACTTGAATTTTGAAGTTTGATTAATTAAAACTAATTTGGATGAAGATACGGTGAGTATGGATTATCTACGGGAGATCATCAAATGATAATTAACAATCAGATTTCAGTTCAAGTTTTTTGGCAGCTAAAAGGAGAGTTTGATGGTTACGGGTGAAAAATATTAATTAATCATTGAATTTCAATTACACATACGTCCATCAAACTCAAATTTGACGTTCATCAATTCATCGCGCCGGTATTTTTCAAGCCCATAATTTTCGTCAAAGTTTTCATTGCTTTTGAATGATGAACACGATTGGGAAATGTCATTTTGGGCGGGATATATGCCCAAGGGTAAAAGTTGTGAAAAATTGCACAACTTGAAATAGCTTGCAAACGACATTACAATGGACGATATCGAGTCGAAAAGAAAGCATTAAAGACAAGCAACGAGGTCGATTAAGACATGGCGGTAAATTCAGATTACAAAGTTCTGGTGTCTATAAAACTTATCGACGTGGAATATCAATTTGGCCGTAAAATTTGCGAGAGCGATGATATCACGAAAATCGCCTTCGCAATATTCCGGTTTATCGGAGAACGACGGTGTTAATTCCATCAATTTATATGCATTTGTTTGTGAATGAGAATAAAAAAGAGAATGGGGCAGGTGTCGCGTCCATGTTGTCGTTCCACCGTCACAAGCTGATAACGCGATTGTGCGTCCGATTAAAGCTTTCAGGAAAAATGCTGTAATGGAAATAAGAGCATTAAATGGACGATGAGTATTTATTTAGTTCGATACAAGATACAATATAACGTCCGACGCAACAGGTGATTATATATGAGTTCTGGCCAATCAACTTAACATTTTTTTTTTTACCTCAGATATTTGTTTCATATTTTATACATTTCACATTTTTATTTATTTATTGAGTGATCGTATTTTCAACTTTTCCTATTTCAAAATCCTTTCGTAAAATAAACATTTCAGCGAACAGTCGGTGAAATGTTTACTTTTTTTAGTGCAATTTCAAACCAATCAAAATTGCTTGAAGAGTCAAACTGTTCCGATTGCGGTTGTCATGTTGACTATATCTTCTGCTAGTTAGTGCATTAAAATGCAGTCATTAGATTTAACACTCTCGAGATGAAAGTTGGAGCAACTTGCGTCGTTGTCTTGCACGCAATAAAAGCTCTCGTTCTTAGCAACAATTGTTCGAAGCATTCCAGAGCAGGGAAATAATTTGTAATTAACGTCAAGTCTGGGAGCTTCGCAGCCGCCGCGCCCGCAATGCTCATAGATCACGATTTGTCCTAAGCACCTCAGGTGAAACTTCGGCCTCATCGACATCTTATCGTTTTCTTTATTTGACAACCTCTTTTATTGGTTCACAGAGTCTTTATTATATATTGTCTTTTTGTCAAACAAAACGCGGATATATGCATCACAAAAATCTACGATAACATTTTTTGCAGACAAATCCTCGGAAAGTTACTTTTTCATGCAAAAGTTAGTCGATTCAAAATTCAATAGATATAAAAATGACCAGAATTGTTTGAGATTTGAAAGCAAAATTTTTGAGTTAATCCTGGAGAGAACCGTTCAATATACATCTGTGTTCGCGGCAACGATGCGTTCGAGCATAAGAGATTAACTTTCGTCCAGGAAGTCGTTTGTCAGCAGTTCGTATAGTGCATCGTTGAATTTATAATCCATTTTTGAAATCATTTAAATTATTAGATTTTTAAGCTTTTTTGATTGTGATCAATTGATGAAATTTCGCAAAATATTATCTAGACAATTGTAAAGATAAAAAAAAAAAATTCTGCAAAAAAGTTGTTCGAAAAAGTTGTTTTCAGTTCGAAATCGAGTTGGGGTTTGCCAGATGTCGAAGGTTGGGTCAAAGGTCGGAAAACAATGCTCATTTTGAGGCACCACTTATGAAACCGCACTGATTGCCGGAATTAGTTCGATTAGTCGATAACGGTTAAACGAGCGCGGTGAAAACAACTGAACTTTGCAATAATTGTAAAATTCCTCTGATTACCACGGCCTTGTTTTGTTCCTCGTTAATAAGATCCGATAAAAGGAGTAATTTATCTGACAAGGGGAAATGTTTAAGAAGCATGTTGATCAAAGTGTTCGGTAAAATTCGTTATGAAGATGAAAATTTAATATTGACGAATTTGAGATAATTCTTGTTTGATGAAAATTTAGTGCCTAGTACATGAAACGGAAGACAAGTCCGGTAATTAATGCCGTGTCGAGCGTGTTCTTGAGTTTTCGTTTGCAAGACTAAAGACGTACATGAAATCTTTATCAGGAAACAAATAGCTGAAACTGAAATTGTCTCTCAATTCGCAGACTCTCATAATTGTGTATTCCCCTTTCATTCCTTTTTTTGTCCTCGCCCGAGAAGCCATTAGTTTAATTATATGCCAACGTTTGTTTCGTATTCTTTATAATCTTCTTCGTCCTATTTTCCGAATCACAAAAACAACATTTTGCAACTTTTTTTGCCCCCATCCCTTTTACGTGTAATCCTTTTGTTTGACGTACCTGTTCCAATTCATCTTAGTTTCGTGCTCAAATAATATGGCTTGAACGTAAACTGTAAAAAGAAATTCAGTTGAACGTAAGAAAACACAAAATTACAAACGGTATATTTTCAAAGTTTCGAGCTGATGAAATTTCGATGATTATTCGTACGAGACGTCGCGCAAAGTCAAATGGTTTGAAAGACGAACTTGTGATCCGGCGAGATCCCGGAGGTGTCTCAGGTGCAGCTCGCCGTTTCAAACTTGTCATGGCTGCATCGATACACAAGCGACAAACCTCGCATAAAGTTCGCGCAAGTTCTTAACAAACTTCTGTTTGCGTTCCCGACTGGGACTTTGTCTTGCAATAACAAGCCGGAAAGCAGCGAAATGGAGGAAATCTTAAAATACATATGCACCGCAAAACACACGTCTCATGTATTATGGATCACGAATTTTCCGTCGTTTGTGAAACATTCATGCCATTCAACGCCACCTTTCAAAAAATCAAAACCCTCTGCTGTACAATTGATTCGAAACTTGATCAAAATTAATTACTCATTAACAAGTGCTGACGGATTTCAATTTAAACTTGGATACCGAATTGCACGTGAATGCAAATAAACGAGATCAATATTTTAATTTCAACTCTTTGATCATTTTTATGCATCTTGATTATCCGGAATGTTATTTAATTATTCTAATACCCGTTGTACAATGCATGCCAGGCTAAATTCAATTTAAACTTAGTGTATAATCAGAGTATAACAATAGAGACTCGTAAGTCTATTAGTTTGTAGCCAAACTATTATATACGCAAAATCATTCTCTGAAAACGTGGTTTGAGTCTTTTTCTTATTATTATTGTTATTATCATTGAAAGCTTCATCAAGGACCAACATTGTGCTAGATGATGTTCGTTTGAAACTTACAAGTCCGAGCGATTTGTTGAAAAATTTGTTACGTCCAGTTGTAAATCGCTGTTTACTTCTCGTCTGGATTAAGATAATGATTGCTATCATTTGTACTACCCAAGGACTTTAAGTGGAGCAATTACTGCCAACTCTGGCAGACGGGAGTCATTAAATCATGTCCACTTTTTACAACGCGACTCGAAAGCAAGTTTAGTCTTGTATCGCCAATATTTCAAACGATCAAAAAGTATATTAACTTGAATTATTTGTTTAAACAACAAATTCGCTCGATCTTGACAAAACACAACAAAATATTTAGAAAATACAACAACAAATTGTTTTCTCTTTTTAATTATAGCCTTGTGATTAGCTAATGAGGACAATTAATTTTAAATTAAAAATTCAAATGTTTTGTATTCATCCGGATGTTTCCCCATGCAAATCGTCGCATCGGATGAAACAAAGTCCAGTCTGCTTTGTGTTAACTTCGCTTTAGCGAATTTCTCTGTAAATCTCATAATCTTAAGGTAATTGCAGCTTAAGCTACTCCGCACAAGCATTTGAAATGCATATTTAGAATGCAGCATAGAGAGACCAGATGATTTATACAAAATTCAAATCAACCTAAATATAGAAATGAAAAACCGGTGTCAGACAAATGAAGAACAAACACATTTCTAGTCCGAAAAAATGTTGATTCAATTTTTTTTTTTTTTTTTTTCATTTTTACAAATAAGAATAATAAAATATGATTAAGAATGTTCTTACTCAAGTCGGAACTAAGTTGATCTTGATTGAAATTCAAAAAATGAGTGAGAAAATTAATTTACACATTAACGAAATTGGACGAGGGCAAATAACATCTTATTAAGTTGTCGGTGCTAATATTTTGATAGGCAAAAACGTGAGAATGCGATGTTACAGTGAGAGAAAGCTCTAGCACGAAAGTTTTGCTTGAAGTTATGCTTATTTTAATTATTATTTTAGCTTTGAACAAAAGCGCGTGCGGCTCTTTATAATACGGTTACCGTGGGGCATTATTCGCGTTGCCAACTTGCGAGTTTCCGTGTAGTCGGTAACAACGGCGCCCATTTGAGTTACGAGTTGTGCGAAAGTTGCGCGCGCGGGGTTTTCGCGGCGGGCCACCTAACATAAAGTGCCGAACAAGTCGACGAAAATCCGTAACGAAGCTGATATTTTACAAACAATCCCGAGTTAACGGTCGACTTAAATCAAATAAACTTTCTCGGATTTTGCCAACTGTAAAAATAAACTACACGCATTTGTTTGTTTGCTTTATTTTACTCTCTTACTTCCCTTATATTTTCTGCACATTCATCTTACATGATTTTCTCAAATCAGGTTGAGATGAGACGCGAAAGAGAAAAACAATGATGTTTGGGGATGAGTGTGTGCGATCCGTTGCGAAGTTGCAACGCGAAAGGAGCATTTGCTTGTTTGAAATATCAGTCGATACATGGGAGACTTGATCTCAGACAATCTGACGTGTATTGAAAGACAGACAGGAAAGAAGAGCGAAATGGGGTCGTTGAGAAGATGCATAAAAAGACAGGTAAAAAGCAACTCAAAAATAGTCTCTGGAGTTGGCCGAAAAAAGCTGAGTGCACCGTGGTAATGGGGTTCGATTGGGGATACTCTCTCTCCATTAGGACACAACCCACTTCAGTCCTTCAATTTTTCTTGTGTTCCAATGATGGAAACAATTTCTTCCCCAATGAAAATGAATAATTAAAATGTTTCACGTTTTACAGAGAGAAAGATAAAAAGAACGAAACATTTTTAACGTCGAACAAAAATGAAGATTGCATCCGATGGATTTAACACGGTGCCTTATTATTGCATCGATGAAAATAATGCGCTCGGATGGCTCGTCAATTTACGGGACATTTCAGTCGAAGTCGACGACGTCGTGCGTTTTCATTTCCGCCAAACGAGGCAGAACAAACTGAACGACAGGCGCGGTGAACGCGAGCTTAATGGAGTGACCCGTTCTCAAAAAGCACTCCCCTGCCGGTGCCATCAAATTAAATGCAAAAATGGTCGCAGAGTTTCCTCGCCGCATGTTGTACGCCCGGCATTTATTTCACTTGGGTTCGATTCGAAATGTCGCGCTTTTCTGACGAATAGCACGAATGTTCCAAAGTACCGCAAAAATGCGACAACTCGATCCGTTCCCTCTGGGTGATTATTTTGCCACTGAATTTGCACGTTGATTTTGCGGTTGCGCACGCATAGTCGGCGCGGTTAGTCACAGTTTAGCAGCATATTCTATCAATACTATATGTTAAAAAAAGTTATGATATTGCAAAAGTTTCAACAAAAGCAGTTTTTCATTTTTTTTTTTTTTTTTTTTTTTTTTTTTAATGTCAATGTAACACTCGAATAAACCATCTAGTTTATACAAGTTTAGATTGTTTTATAAACACGAAACATGAATTAATTGAAAGACCGAAATAAAAATAACCATTGCAATTGGTTTTTGTATTTTGATGTTTTTACTTTTAGATAAATATTATCTATGGAATGTAAATTTCGACTTTTGATTGTTTTGAAAACAAACGAATTTGTCCCAATAAATCTCTGACAGAAAGCCGATACAAATTTGATTACAATAAAGCTGTCTACTTCCTTCAGATCATAAATTTGAATGGGCAAATTTTTTGTATGAAATTAAATCGAGAACAATTCGAATTACAGTAATATGCAAATCACGAGAAGCACATTCGTTATAGCAAAACTATAGGGCGATAGGAGTAGAAATAAACCGAAAAGTTTTGCCAAGGAAGAACGGAGGAACGTTGTAAAGTTGAACGAAATGGGTGTGCCTTGCGCGCACACACAAATCCTCCAAAGAGGAAGCGCGTTCGTGGTATTTATTAATACACCTCGTGTGTATGTAATATATACGTGCTGGCAATTGGCACGTTCGGGGCATCTCGTTTCGCGCGTATCTCAAATATACATATAGCTTGCGACTTCAAAAGAAAGTCACAACAAATGTAACACACACGACTTCCATTACCATAACATTACGATTTTATGACTCCTTTACAGTTGCCGTTCAAAGTCCTTATAAAAACATTCGAGAGACGTGCGCGCTCTCTCGGCCGGTCGACGTAATATAAAAGTGTATCATCTGAAATTGAAAAAACGAATTTGTTTATTTAAAAGATCAAAGCGACGTGTCCGTTATGTTGGTATCAACTTTTTTGCATGTCAGTATTTCAGATATTTATTGTTGTCTGACAACGGATTGCATTTTATTGATCCCCAATAGGAAAAGGTATCAAAATAATGCAAATTCGTTGAATTTCAGTTGGAATCTACATTTTCAGGTGGAACTGTTCTTTTAATCAACTTATTTGTCTAGTTTTGGTCACGATCATTAATAATGTCACTACAGAGTTTAATCAAGCAAATTATACCTATAACACAAAAGCCGCAATCGACGCGGACCTCGGCGCAAATTATCCCTAAGTATTCTAAATACAATTCAATTAATAACTACATTATTAAGCTACCATTGTCGAAATTCAATGGGATTACACAGGTCCAAAATTGTGAAGTTAATTGTCAGCAGTCGAGGATGATAGTTTATCTGGTTTATCTTTACTTCGTTTCATACAAAGATTAATCAGCGACACTTCTGATCGATATGCGAACCTCTTGGCTGAGTGCACTTTGTTATAAAATAGCGCCGTTGCATTCAAGTTTGCAATCAACAATGAAAAAAAAAATAGTTCAGCCATTTTTTTTCATCCCCCAAGAAATAGGTTACAAAAGTTTATCAAATTTATGCAACAGTTGTGACTTTTAATTACTTTTTTTTTTAAATATCATTTTCTAAATAACTATCTGTGGCACACATTTTGTTATCTCTCTTGGAACCGGTTACAATTCATGAAATTCATTATGCCACACAATGGCACGTTCTTTTTTTGAAACCGATTTAGTTGTTTAATTTTATTTTGTAAATTAAACCGGGAGTCAAAACTTGGAAACAATTTTTGTCCAGACATTTTGTAGCTAAGGAGATTTAGCTTGGAAGAATGTGAAACTAATTCGAAAACCTGGTTGCATTATGCATGACGAAAATCACGCCCGCAAAAGACGAAAATAAAGCGTCGCCTTTCATTGAAGGCTTTATCATGCAAAATATCAAACATCCAAGGGAAGCAAAAAAAAATACGAATCGATATGAACGTCCGGGTTTGTGTAATTGTTAAAAGACAAGAAACAATGAAAGTCCACTTGAACGCTCGTCTCAGCATTCTGCACGATTCGTTTTAATTACGAGATGGATCAATATACCGAAACGGGCGTTTCCATCTGATATGTTGGCGCAGGTAATCCGCACATTTTTGTGTATCTGTGTTGCTGTTCGTCTCGTTTTTTTTTAAACGAATAAATTTGCAAGGAAAGCGATTTTCCCCTATGATATATCCCAAAGAGTGATTCAAACTCCGCGCTCCTCACAACAAGAAGCTTTTCAATGTGATCGTGTTGCGAAAATCAAAGCGATTTTGAAGTTCGTCGTTATTTAAACCCGTTCAATCGGCTGTTGGTTCATTTATAATAAGTTTGGGCTGCTTAAAATTAACAACGTTCAATGACATTTAGTGACAAAAAGCAACCTCGTTTGAAAAATGTCACGGGATCACTGTAACCCGGTCGGCCAATGAATGATATATTGAAACCTCAGTCGATGAACTGAATTTTCTCTCGCAAATGTAAAAATTGCATGATGCGATCGACTGATAAACAGTTAAAATTATTATATCTCGAGGGGATAACGTTATTAAAAATGATTCATTACGAAAGAGAAAATTAATGCCAAGAATAACTGCGATGAGCAGTTTTCCAAATTATATAATAGGTAACGGAATTGTTCATTGTTTACTTTGTAAGTTTGCGTATTGATTCAGCTGTTAATTGATGTAAAAGATAATTAACGCCGATGCTGATCTTAATACCATTCGCAATACATATACAAACGACGGTATCATTGCGGCCACCATTGTGGTAAGTTAAATGTTGATGTTTGCAGACCGAATAACACAAATTCACACAGCATCCAGAATAACAAATTATGATTTCACTAATGGCTCCTGGTGTAATTACGTTTTCTCTCTCTCATAACTGTCACATACACTGTGAGAAAAATTTACTACCAAATTACTGTGTATGTCCAGCAGTATAACACGAGGACTTTAATAAAGTTCAATCCTAAACACACCTTTTACTTCAGATAAACCATTTCTCTAACACTGATGGTCAAAACAAACCAATGAAAACAAATGTAAAACAACTTTTGAAACTAGCCAAGGGGTATAATTATGAAATTCGTTGAATCTCGTAACATAAGAAGAATCTTAATTATATCCCACGCTTAAAAAAAATATATTTCAACATATTTTTTATTAACAAAAATGGATACTTCAGTGTTATTACAACTGATAATGAGATCTTAAATTTCAAACGAAAAATGAAATGGTTAAAATCAATAAACTCACAATTTTTTGTTGGTTCAATTATTCTTTCAATTTTGTGAAAAAAGTTAAAATTTGATCGTTTCAAGATAATCACGGAAGTTTTCTTTCCGTTGCAATAACGCTTTGATGTCCGGATTTTGAATCATTCAACGGCAATTCGTTTAATGATCGAGTTCAAATGAAGTTGAGTGTTAATTGAATCTGAATCTTAAAATCGTATTGCATCAGAACTCGAAGAAATGAAACAAAAATCGAAGAAGCGATATATTTGTTTAACAATTAATCTCTGTTGAGAATTATCAAAGGTTTTATGAGGAGGATAATTTAACAATCAATAAAGCACACTATAAATTACAATTCGGTCGATTAGAAAGTCCTTATTACTGTTTGATTACGATCCATTAAAAGTAAAACTTGAACACTCGGGCACACTCGAACGTTGAAAATTATGGGATTATTCCGGTTCAATGATACATCGAAAATTTACATGTGCTTAATATTGCTTTACGACCATAAGCTATGAATAACGTTTTATTATTTTCATTACACGTATAAACCGGCTTGATTTCACAATTTTGTTCATAAAATAATTTTCATGCCGTAAACTGATATATATTCATTAATAAACATCGTTAATTAACGTTTCACGTTTCAGAATGTAAATTCAAGTTAAAATGAAAAGGTAATTTAGAGTATTGTTCTCTCAAATAGACGTTCTAGGTCACGAGGCTTATTTTCACACGCAAGACCAACAGCCTCCGTGGCGCAATTGGCTAGCGCGTTCGGCTGTTAACCGAAAGGTTGGTGGTTCGAGCCCACCCGGGGGCGTTTTTTTTGCTTTTATTGTATTTATTTTATTTGAGTAAACCAAATATATTTAAATTAAAAAATTGTTCAGAAGATTCGGGCAAGAAAAAAATGCGTAATAAACAAATTTGAAAATGATTTTAAATAATAATAATAATAATAATAATAATAATAATAATAATAATAATAATAATAATAATAATAATAATAATAATAATAATAATAATAATAATAATAATATAATAATAATAATAATAATAATAATAATAACGATATCATGTGGCAACGTTGTGACTTGAAATAAGCGTTGATTAACTATATTTCTTAATGCATATTTTTTAACATTTATAACTCATTTATCATTGCTATAAATTCGTACATTAAACTTGTTATAATTGTATTTCTAGTTGCGTCTTTGTCTCTTGAAAACATCATACTTAAACTTCCTCTAATAAACTAATAACAGTAAACTTATTTTCTTTGGAGTATTTGCAGTTGCTAATTTTATCTTTCTTTAATTAGAGTACCACATATATTTGTGTTTTCAATTTAGTTTATAATTTTAAATGTTATATTATATTATCATAGATAATATTTTTGTGGATTATTATCATTAGATAATATTTTATATAGATCATATTTTTGTGTAATACTCGAATAATAAATCGTTGAATAAAATGTTATTTGTAATGTTGTAATTTATCAAACACTCAACACACAATCAAATTAAGAGAGTTCACGTATATAATGGCAGCGGTAAATTTTCTTATTGTTCTTATTGTTCTTATTGTATTGAGTGTGCATTGTTTCATTAAAATTATAATTGTCCCCATATTAATGAATGGTGACGTTGTTACGAGCAACACATTATGCAACATCGATATATCATATCTTATATACACAGACTAAGAACAGAACAGACTAAGAAGCCCGAGACACATTTGTAAGGCACTCTGGAAACTTCGCTCTCCGCAACTCATATACTGTCTACGCGGCGTTTCACGCGTTGAAGCGTGTCATGTTCTTATTGAGCTTAGTTTTGTCTACGTCAAACAGGTGGCGCTTCAATTGCTCATTCTCGCAACAAATCCAAGGTTCGAGAGAGTTAAAAGACAAGTTTTGAATGAAAAACTTTGTCATCAGTAAGGGATACTTACTAACGACTTTAGCAAAGGATGAAACGTGGAAGATGATTAAATGATTCAAGCCACGCTCCTCCAGGAGGCAACGACCTGGTTGAGATTTCTGATGCTACCTTTTTCAATGACCAAAATGTGTCAAATCATCAAAAATGAACAAAGTAAAAAATCGTTTCAACTTTTCTTACCAAAAATCCAACATTTTTTGATTTTCGTTCAATGAAGCAGTTTCAATTGTGAGAAAAAGAATTGAAAAAAAAAAAAAAAGTTGCGCGAAATTCAAATAAACGCGATCGGGAGATCACCTTTATCTTTCCTATTCACATGTGAAAAATGGAATGAAATATCCTCAGTGATAGGAAAAAAAAAATGTTTAAAACGGAACTTTTCTGTTTGCGGCTGCGTCTCTTTGTCGCGAGTTGATCGTTTGCTCGCCGCAACACATTGATCAAAGGAGGTTTGAGTTTGAAAAACGACAGAAACGCGCGTTGATCGCTTTTGCGGTAGTTTACCTGCAATTTGAACTGAATTGTGGCAAAAGTAATACCCCGTGGAGAGGAATCAATTTCAAACAAATCGACAACGCATGAGCTCCTGGGATCTGCAGCATCCTGAAATACGACTCAAAATCCACGCCTGCGAAAGTTGTCCTCGCTGATCCTCCGGCGAGACTTGACTAACTTAAATGAGAATCTCGGCGGCTGATGAAGTCGCAGAAAATAAAAGGAACAAAGAAAAAAAAACCATTCAATTGTGAAATTTGTGATTGTAAAGGAAAGTGAAGTTATTAAACGTTACAACCTTAGCTAAGTCGATAAAAAAAGGTGAAGTGGTCGGAAAACAGTGAAATTCTATTGACTTTGCTGAAACGATAATACCGGAGATTAAGCGGAAATGTGTTATTAGAAGTATCTCCTTCTCTCAATGAAATTAGCTTCTTTTCTCCATTCATTGTTTCTCTCTGCATTCCGAGGGAGTATTAGCTTTGAAACAACTGTATTTTGCCCGATCTCTCTTTGTTAGGAATTTTGCGGTACAATTTGACTGTCAGGTAAGACGTTAGCATATTAACAAAACTTGCACGACAAAGGGATTTGACAATTATCATAGAACAGTGTAACACGCAGATAGTATTATCTACTGACTTTTGCTGGTAATCCTTATAATGCGTTATCAATTATTCAAGTGATGTAATTGTTTGAGTGTTTTATGCGTTCAAACATTTTTATTCCTTGAGAATGAATAAATCAAAAACAATTTTTTGTTATTATTTTCCCTTTGAGATGGATGTCACATATTTAAAAGTGTTGAGCCCATTAAGTCAAGTTTTCATTCGTGAAATTATCTTGAAGAGTAAGTGCAATTAAAATTTGTAGATAGAAAAAAAATGTGATCACCAAAAATACGTTTGCACACATATGTGAGTGATGACGCGATAACGGAGCGTCTGAATTACTGCAGCCGGCATATCCTACACCAGTTTGCATTAAAGCTATAATTCAGCCGACTATCCTGAATTAAAAATTCACCCGGTAGATAAATTACGGTGTAAATTTGAACGGCGTTGACGAGAAAAAACGTACCGCCAAGAGATAAAAAGGTGGAACGAGAATTTCAGTAATGGTAGCATGCAAATAATCCACGTTTCACTTTGTTCGTTTTTGTTTCACTGAGATATCTATACATAATATTCTGCTTGAGAAATAAAGGAGCACTCAATAAATACTTTGTACTCGAATAAGTTGGTTCGAGGAAGAAAAAAAAATTGTTTCGGTAATTGACATTTTGAATTCAAGATTCTTTACGTTTTTATCGTGAGAACAAAATTTCATCATTGGCATCATTTATGCATCAGCCCGGGCGGGTATCGACGATGTTCGTTTTTCCACAAGATCCAATCCAATTAAATTACTTTTATGCACGAAGCTTCGCAAAAAAGCGCGAGGGGCTTTGAAAAGACTTTCAAACGAAATAAAATATTTATTTAAGAGACAGCAAATGGGATGTCTAGGTGGCGTAACTCAGGTCGAGCGATATCAGTTGCCTTTTATTTCAAAACCGTCATTTAAAATAACACTCGCTAAATTTTATTAGCAAGCCAAACTTGTTGTTTTCTTTTCATTCATACGAATATCAACGAGTTACTCACCCGCGTTGAAATTAGCTCCAGTGTTTTCTGCAATTGAAACAAAATGTTCAGATTAGTAACCTTTTGAATTCTTCTAAATGCCCCAATATTCAACATATAGCTCTTAAAAAATACGATAAATTGCTGATTAAGTTGTAAATAATAAACTTTACTATGGTTCGTAAAAGGAAAATAAATTGTGGCAACTGCGGTATTGCTCCACCGCTTTTATCCCAAGCATAAAATAAGCGGAAGGGCTGAATATTACAGAGAATGGAGCATTAAAAATTGGCAGCGGTGTTTAACGGGCCTTGATACATTTAACAAGCAGAATTGCAATTAGTCCCTAAGGTACACTTTCGAACTTGCAATGAACTTTAGCGCTTCATCTCAATATTGCATTCCGAATGGCAATGGTCTTCAGCCTCCGTACGTCGTGACATCCAGTTTTCATTTCGTATCAAAACTGACTGTAAAATTCGATCGTCATTTTTTCTCTCAATTCCGATTTAAAATTAGCGCTTCTAATGAAATTCTTCGATTCCTGTTCTTTTTTATCAGCTGACAGAGAATCAATAATTTTTGTTGAATTTGAACAAAAAATAGATTGTTGGATCCGATCGTTTAAAAACTGAGCTTTAAATTTTGGATTGTAAAACAGAGGCGGAGGCTTACTTAATTTAATGTAAGAGTTTGGTTTGACTTATAAATTAACAAGCAATCGTTCGTAAAGTTAAGTTTCGTCAACGTTCACGTGCTTCGGACACCCTGGTACTGCAGCAACGGCGGAATAATCAAAGTGTTAGTAACCCTGGACATGCATACAAGCACCGCGTGCATCAATAAAGTGTAACCGCCCGCAAGGGTTCGTTAATTTCACTCCGAGCTGAAAATTTGCGAGCGATTGTGATAATGTGTTTACAAACAAACAAACAAATGATGCACGCCGTATAAAACAAAAAGACTGATTCATCTCCAAGTTATCCATCTACTCGGACGGAGATGTAAAGTTAATCTGATTAATCCAAACCTCAAACTTGGAAAAACTATCAAATTTAGCTTTAGTTTAAACTAATTAGCAAGTATAGTTTGAAACATATTCAGTACGATAGTAATCAAACAGAAAACTTAATCCGAATTATGTTTACATTTAAACTAACTTCATCTTGAACCAACATTAATTTTGATATTTCATTTTCCGCTGTTTCAAGAGTTCAAACAGCTTAAATCACCTTTGACATTTCCCGTGTGCCCACGTTTCGTTCGTGTGACTCTTTTTTTTGCTTGCCATCCCCATTTATTTTCCCGGACTCATAACTAATAATTAAACTAGTGCCTCTGTAAAAATCGTTTCAGTTCAATTAGAACGACTGCGCTTTGTGCCCGAGTGATTTTCATAAAATTACGGTTTTATACCGAGTACGATGACGCGGATTATATTCAGTTAGTGAGACTTTTTTTTTTCCCCCGCGAGATAAATTTTCCTTGTAATAACCGATGTGAGAACGGCTTAGGACGTTGTAATTTATGAATCGACTTCTTTGAAATCCCGTCACACGGCGATTAGAAGAAGAAAAATGTACTGCAAAAACGGTCGTCGTTTTTTTTTTTTTTACTTTAACGTAAGGAAAATAATTTGACGGACGTACAGTTTTTTGCTCCAATAATTTTCTTTTCATTTGTCCGCAAAGCTGATGTGTTTGCCCAAATTTTGGTCGCCCCTCGTGAAATGTAGTTTGAATCCTTTGCCGAGGGAAATGCAGAAACATGTGTCGTTCTAATCGATTAACTCGTATTTAAACATGCAAATGAAGGGGCAACGGTATAACTTTGCTTTGCGAAAGTTCGTCCGTTTGATTTGTCATGTGTTATCGGTGCTTCAGCAGTTTCTGGACAGGGATGCTGTTCTGTCAACATCAGCTAACCCGACGCAGCGTGCAAAATATAGCCAACCACGGGCTTAACAACGATAGCCTAATTTAACGCAAGATGGATTCCTGACAATCTCATCTTTTACATTTCTGCGCGTAAAATCCACTGATGCTCTGACAACCTGAAAAATTTGATTTTGGCTAGAAAGCATAAAATGAGATAACTTTTTTTTTTTGTTTTCATCTTATATAAATAAAAATGTCATTTTATAAAAGTTGTGACATTCTTTTGAAATACTCAAATCAATTTCAATATTGAAAATGTTAAATCCCGTTGAACATTAAAATTAAAATCGTTGTTTTCTTAATGAAATTCTTTCTGTTATAAATATAAACTGAGCATGCTGAAAAAAAGCATTGTTTGATTTAAGAGAATTGTTTTCTTAAATGACGAGAAAAACGGTTGATAGGATTGTGAAAACGTTTGTATGAAACAGGATGAAAGGTTCGGAGTAGTTAAAAATGTGAGTTCATCGAAAAGCCCTTCGATTGGGGAAACGAGAGCGCTTTATTAGCTCCGGTCGTTTGTTTTTCATCGCAGATCCGAATCGCGTTATTGGACATCGTTGCAAGTTCATAATTCACGCAAGACCTCGAAACCGTGACAATATATTTTTCCGCAGCGAAGCGGACTTAATTACACCTTTCGATTGGCCGTTCCCATTTGTCGTCTCGATTTCGGCAATCTGTCGAGTAAACTGAGGAAAACGAGATTGTTGCGGATGTTAAAAAAAAGTTTTTCAAATTTTTTTTGAAATCATTTTATTGGGATGTGACTATTCGCGCCATAGTCGCTTTCTTTTATTTTTGGCACGAAAATCTTCATTTCAAATTGATTTCTCTCATTTTTCTTTTTGATTGAATTTATGCTACGGTTAAAACAAAATGTTAAAAACGATTTTTCTTATAATCCAGCCTGAAATTGAAGTGAAACATAAAAAATAAATAGTTCGCGATTTCAATCGGTCGTCGCGACTTGATCCCTTCGAGATTAGCGAGGCGAAAAATCCGATATGGTTATTTTTCCAGGCCACAAGTCGGGATTACATTACGCGTTGCATTTTGATTTGTGCAAAAGGAACGGCGGGACAGAAAGGAAGGAATCGCGAAAAGAGAGTCATGCGAATAAGAAAGCCAATCATCAATTCTAGTCGCGCTTTTGACCTGCCTGTTTGGATACAATTTGCGATTCCAATGTTCAGCGGCGGTGCATTTTTCAGAACAATTATTTCGCATGAATATGAATTATTTGCGCGCACGACGTCCCCGCTATGAACATTTCACTATCCCAATACAAAATTGGAATGAGAAATTAAGAACAAAAATTATACGATAGTTAACTTTCCTTTCAATTCATTCTTCCGTCAGTGGAATTTGAATTCATGATATGATAATTTAAGAAACCTCCCATGAGCAAGATTCTCGCTCGTATTTTAGTGTAACTTTACACTTACCGGAATGCGCTTATAAAAATTCAAGGCGTTATAAGTGGATGCTCCAGTGGCACGCCGCTAGAAAAATAATCGACTTCAATATTAACGAGTCCGAAAGATTGTGAAACTTTCTTTTTTTTTTTACTTTTTGTTTGGATTTGTAAAAGCAATCCACGAAGTCTTTGTTTCACATCAAAGAAAAAAGTAGTCACGAGTAAGATGAATGGAATATCATTCAGAATTATTTCCAGGCCTGTTTCACGTCAATAATATCGATAGAGCATCCCTCTCACAGTTTATAAACACGGGGAATTGATGTTTTTCGAGTAAAAACCGCTGTAACAACATGTGAAGGCAGATACAAGTTTCATCAGAATTGAATTGATATTGAAATTGATTAAACTGTCTGAGAAAATGGTTGGAAAAGTGTCGGATCCTTCAAATTGATGCACAATAAATACTCAAGATAATTACAACTTTCTTGCGTGTGATTCCCCTTGGGTATTTATCTTGGCGAAGACCTGTTATTTTTGTAATCTACAAGATCTGCACGTTAAATATTAATTTGCACGCTGATCTGCGATTTCTCATGTAATGGACACATCACCAACTGGGACGAAAGTCCGGGCGCTTAAGCCGGGCCGTTTTGATTGGCCAAGAAATTAATGACGCGTGAGCGATGAATTATGTGAATGTTACGAAAATCAATATGCAGTTAACTAAAATTACATTATCCTCGACAGGGTTGAAATCGTCGATTAGAATTGTCGGGATTGATTAACTCGCTCGTGTGTGCAACAATTTCGGCGGTTAAATAAAGATAAAATTGCACCATCGCAACAATTCATCGACCCGCTTGGCTGGCTGGCTCCCGATCGATCCAATAGCCCGACCAAGATAACCGCACTTTCATCAGCAATAATCAGCAGTTGGTTCGGAGGACATAAGTTGTGTGTAAGAGATAAGGCTCGCTCTGAAGTATTATTCCGAACTTTACCCCAATTCTACCGTCATAAATGAACAAACATTTTCGGTTTCTCCCATGCCTCGAGTTCAATATTTTTGCACAACCAATAATAAAGTTTTCCCGGTGTTAATCGGTTAAAAACTACATCCATAATGATTATTGGAAAATAGATATATATAACACTTGATTTGAAACAAACATAAACTAATGCCAAATTCTCAGCGTTTATGGGCAGAGCCATCTGGTGGTAAAGTTTTGAAACAAGTGAGACAACGATGAATGTTAAAAGTTAGTATACTCTTTCCCGAAGTTGTAGAAACTTTTACAATTGTATTCTCACCGTTGGGTCCTATTTTTAGATCAGTTAAAATTTGTATCGCTAGGTGGCGCTGTATAAAAGGCACAGCAAAACGGATTAGAGAAGTTTTGATTTTTGGATCTTGCCTCTTGATTATTCAGTTTAGATTGTTGTGATACTATCGTTACGTGATCCAATTCTCGATGTCTATCTGATCTAGTAAACTGTCGCCATTGCCGAAGTAGCAATTCTCCAATCTCAGGCAAGGCGTATTCCTTATGCAGCACCATAACTGTCTTATCTAGCGTCCCAAGGCACACGCGGGACTGTGTTCCGACGAACATTTACGGTCAGTCGGACGCAATAAGGGAATTCTAATCGGATTTAATTGGCTGACGTTATTTGTCTTGGCTTATACCGTTGCTCTATATCTAATATTTCAACTGCGCGTAATTCATCGGATTTACCTTGCCCAAATTTTATCTCTCACTCGGAGCTTATTTCGCTCGTGTTCTTTCGTTTTCTCAAATAATGTTCGACTCCCCCCGGGGAGATTAATTCCCTCTGGCTAAATTGTATGCGCTGATTTGTTACGAGCATTACAAATTGGCGTCGCGTTTCATTCGCACGATTAATCATTCGATAACGTCTTGGAATCAAAACGCTCAGTCCCCGCGAATTTTGCAATCGATAAATTACCGTTGAGCGATCGTTAATCTTACCACACGGAAACGTGTAATTTTTTTCCCTAATTTTCCATTCTCGTTTCGTCACGGGGACGGCAAAGTCGTCGCGGTCACGACACAATTAATTTCGCCCGAGCAAGAAATGCCACATAGTGCCGCGGCGGAATCGATCTTCCACGACGCAACGCATCCTCGATGCGACGTAGCGTGCAGCCGGCTTTTGTAACTTCCAAACTGGTTAATTTGCCGCACCCTCTACGCTCAATATTCTCATCTCATGTCGATGTCAAAACTTTTTTCATTCTGCCACATTTTTTAAGCATCAAAACACGAAAAACATTTTTTTCGACTTGATTCCTGTAAGCTTAAAAAATTCAAAGCTATAGCTGGATAATGATCGTCGTGTTTGTTTCAGAATTGTTATTTTTGTTTTAAAATAGTTATTTCATTCTTTCTGAAAGCAACGCGAAGCCATAGTGCAGAATGCTTGACTTTGTGAGTCGTTATGTGCAGTAAAACGAGTGTCTTGGTGTTAGAGCGGCCCGCTCGTTAAGATAACCACCTATGTTGCTATCATCGATTGTCATCAACCCTATCTCGCAGATTTCTGAGGTCAAGCTAAAGTTCGTTGACTGTAATACGCGTCAAAGTAAACCAATTATTTGCAATTTTCAAAATATATAATTGTCATAAAAAGTGCATTTTTCACTTTTCAACTCTCTCGTATATACCCATGTCAATAACAAGAGAGAAAAAAATCTGATGTACATTCAAAAGAAAATATCATTAAAATTCAAAAAACTTCCACAGGTTGTGTGGAAGATAGAATATAGCGCACTTGAATATTGTACTTGAGAAATCAATTTTTCGTCCGATTTGTTAATTTTTTACACTACGATGAGACGCGTTATTTCGGTTTGTGCGTTCGGTTGCGTTGATAGTTAGCTAAATGGATTACGTTATACAGAAACGGAATACGTTGAACAGAAGACTTACAGTAAACTTGACTCTGTGATCCCACGTTAAAGACCGAACATAATATTGACAAAATGTATTCCATCGACCTTTTTTAAAATTAAAACAATAGAAACTACAAAACAGTAACTCCAAAAATTAATTCACAGTTCTAAGGAGAAATAAAACGAAAGCACTTTAAACTGAAAAAAGATTATCCAAAACGTTAATATGATATCAGAGTTATTTCTATGTCTCATCTCAATTGCAAAAAGGTTACAACTTTTTCAAGTGCACAAAGGTGCGAATACTGTTATGAGCGTTCGCACAATGTCCGCCCCGGGTGAACAAAAATACACGCTGTGATTTCAATACAGACAGTCTGGTCCGGAAACGTTTTCTGCTTGGGCAAAAGTTGCGACGTTTAGATTTTGCTCTCTCGCCTTAAGCGCGGCGAATAAAAAAAAGTACACTGAAATATATTTTCAAGATTTTCGCGTTAGGATAAACGATCGTGAACGTTCCCTTAGGATAAAGATAAAATATAATATCAATTACCGTTTTGGAGTAATTTGATGAAGGACTCAAAAATGTCATTTGAAAATGTCTGATCTTTGAAAAGAGAAACGCGGACAAAGTTGGTCTGAGCTTGTAATTAATTGAATGAATAAGTAAACAAGCAGACAAATCAGCTGATTGACACTGGACCGAGCAACACAAACGTGAACGCCTCCAAGCTCGAACATAAACTGATACGTCGATTGACGTATCGATAATTGGAGCCAGACAGATGTCAGCACTTCTTTGTCGTTGCACGTATGGTTGTTCATTGGGGTGGGCAAACGATTGATTCAGCTGCGGGGTGTCTGATTGCAATCTATCGTCTTCTCAGAAGATATTCAGACAAAAAATATTCTGATTGAAAAAAAATTGTCATAACTTATTATTATACACAAAATTGATCTGGCAATAACAACTTTTGCTTGTAAATTCAAAAATCAACAAATAATTCAGCTAACAAGTTCGTCTGTAAAAAATAGTTGACTGGAAACATTTATAAACAAGATAATCAACAAAAAATAAGGATAATTGATCATCTATTTCATGAGTGAGAATATTTTGTACATTTTTCATCGAAATCTAAACATATTGTGATCAATAATACGATATGATATATAAAAGATGATTCTGCAAATTTTGATTGTACATTTAGTGAGGGGGAAAAACGTTAAAATTGTATACTATTTAGACTTTTGTAATATGACCGTGCGATACTCTCCTTAAGATTGAGGTTATCAGGATGCTGAGTCAGCACCTCCCCAAATCTAGATCGAAACGGTGTTATTTATATTTTATTCAATCAATATCATATTTCGTTAATTAGTTACAAAACTCTCACGGCAACTCACTGCTGTTATATTTATAATTATTCATTCTGTAATCAATTATAACACGAAACTGTCACATTATTTATTGAACCACCAATTTTAAACCAACTAATCAAAGTATCTCGTATTATTTTTTTACCGCCCATTTATTGCTATGCAATTCATAATACAAAACTCAAAGTAGTAGAGTTTTTTTTTCGTCCGACCAATAAAGCCTACTTTTGGTAATTAACTATCAGCTTTGCTTCACGCGAGAGCTCAACTTGTTCTTTCATCGGCAAACAGTTGCATTCTTAGTTTCCTTTGTCTCGTCGTCATTGCGGCAACGGTAATTTGGCGTCGCCCGATTGCGACTATGCTTTTCTTCATTCTGGTAAAAACTTGACGTACAATCAAAATCGCTGCATGCATAACTCGAAAGCATGCCCGCCACGCGACAAAAAATCAACGTCAGCGACAAAGATATAAAATTCCGTATGATTCGACATGCAATTCTTTGCAAGTCCACGGTGCGTGAAACGGACAAATATTTTTCTCCGGGAGGCGAACACACAAAATAATAAAAGAAGAACGAGCAACAAAAACGTCAAAAAAATTGCAAGACCAAGCAACAATAAATCCTTTCGGCTCTTTTTGATTAAAAATTTGATACAAAAGTTGTTTCGCATAAAATGTGTGCACAGGGGATGACAAAAAAGCGATGACAAATTTTGATATAACTTTTCGCGGTCTCAAGAAAAAGGGATTATAAAACTCGACAAACGTCCCGTCTCGTGCCAAACGTATTTTCAACTTTTTTTTCCCTTCGCGCAGTTTCTTTGAGCGAAATTCGGGTGACATCATTTTTCGCGGCGTATTTATGCCGCGCTGAGGAGCATACGTGCAAACACGCCGGGCGAATTAGTCGCCGACCGGACGGCTGGCAGGCAACGAATCCCCCCCGAACGTTCCCTTCCAATTATTTACTGGCTCGCCGGCGGCTACACTTATTCGTGTGTTCACCCGAAGGAACAAAATTATGCGACGTCTACCTGCTTGTGTCGCAATATTATATGTTATTTATCTCGCTGCGTATCTGTTTTAATTCGAGCTTTTTTGCTGTCACTGATTTCCGAATCATATAAAAACGTCGTCTCAACTGCAAAATAACAAAAAAAAATCCCGGATAAACTAATTCAGAGACTGAATTGAAATTCCAGTCCTACGATCAAAACGGTCGACCAAATTTTAAAACATTTGGTTGTAAAAAAAAAATAATTTGTTAAAGACGAGGGACATTTAAATTGCAAACAAAAATCTTTTAATCTAAATTATTTTGTTGCAACTATAATTGAATTGAAATGAATAAATTTTTAATTGAATTCATTTGAGCTGAATTTCAATCAAATGATTCTAATCATCGTGTTCAATTAATTCAACAGGTTAAAAAAAAACGAGGCTACATAAAAATGCAAACAATTCAATTCCATGTTTGTGTTTGATACGTCTTCACTTCGGTATAGCATGATCATGAAAGAAACCTTAAAAATCTTGTCGTGCAGCGAGTAACCTAACCACTGATCAGAATGAGTATCGATTGTCCTGTCCGAGCGCTTTCATTGAGAAAAAAAAAAACTAAAAAATGCAACAAAACCTCGTTGAATTTCCTTGTTCAATCTACCACAATTTGATTCAATTTTCATCTTCGTATCGTTGCGTTTTACTCTCTCGCTATCCACTCTTGTATCTCTCAAGACAAGCGTAACGTAAACTCTGTGTCGTAATGAAGGCATTTTGCAAAAAAAAAAAAGAAATGTGTTTCGTCTTTGTTTCCATCCCCTCCGTTACGAGACGGGACGAAGAAAAATGTTGCTACTGACTACGTGTTTCCATCGCGCGGATTGCACGAGTAACCGTCAGAGCTGTTTTGTACGTATGTAAATCGGGACATTTTTTTCACCCGGGACAAGATTTTTCGTCCTTGTGAACGACGATGAATCTCCGATAACAAAAAAAGCACACAAAACTCAGGTAGTTTTTTTTCCGTTTTTTATTTCGTTTAACCTAAAACTACTTCTAGGCTGCAATAAAAAAGCGAGCTTTATTTTAAAATGAGATTTACTCTTACGAAAAAAAAAAGAAAAAAAAAAGCGAAAAGAGAGAAAAACGGAGACAACTTTTTTGAACCTTTTTTCTTGTGAATGGAAGAGATTGACGATACTGAAACAAGAGGTCCGAAACCTAAAGAAAGGACTAATGACTGTGGCGGGCCGCTCTCTGAAGCCCAAAAACGGGCGTAATCGCGTCGACAATTAAAGCCACCGCGATGTTCGACGCTATGTTTTGCCCAACTGATTTCTCTATTTTCCCGGCCGATTTCACGAGTCGTTAAGAAGAGTCAAAGGCACGCGATTGCGGCGGGCTTTTTACCCGCGATAAACAAATGTCTCTACATTGCCCAGCGACAAATCCATTTGAACTAATTACCCTTTGAGAAGCTTTTCACAAAATTGCACTAATTGTTTGAAAATTATTAAAAGTTAAATTGGTGACGCATTAAATGAATTAATGGTGCTATCAAGCCGACGATTATAGTCGCAAATTGTTCAACGAATTTTTGTCTAAAAATAATCAAAGAAAGTGAAATATAAAATAAACAAAAATTAATAACTTGAAAGTAAGACATAAAAAATGTAGTACAGCAAAATACTTTCATGAGTCAGCAACTGGAGTAACCAACTCCGGAGATTAATCTCAAGAGAATTTGTTCAAATGTTTTAGAAAACAAAAAGTTGTCCTAGAAAAGACTCTACATCTTTATATGTGGAAACATTATTTCAAATATAAAACATAAGCAGAGTTCAGACTAGTTCAAGACTCGGCTACGAAAGATGTATGAGAGAGAAACGAAAATTATTAATATTCTTTGAACAATAATTGTTTCACTTGAAATACAATTCCGATGGAAAACGCTCTGGAACGGAAACGTGAATTAAAAAGACCGGTTGGAAATCGTGTTAAAAAAAAAAAAAAGAGGGTATAAGATTAGAAACTGCTTCAGAGGTAGATCTCGCGGTAAGCCTGAGGGGGTGCACTTACAAAAGTTGAACAGAAAAGAATAATGTTTCAACGTGAAATTGTGTAATATTGTCGCAAAGTAGTTGGGTGTCGAAAAAAAACTGGACAATTAATTGTTACAACGTTGTTAGTTTCATTATATTGCCTTTCGCACTTCAACTTTGCACTTAAAAATTGGCTGTTTTTAATTGTCGCGTGATAATCCACTTTGTGAAACTTAAACCTTTTACAAAAACTCAATTAGGATGAAAAAATGATGTCAGAGGTTTTTTTTTTTTTTTTTTTTTCAATGTATTTATTTATTTTTCTTTAACAACAAACATTACGCAATTATTTTCAATAATTCAGTCGAGAACGACAAACAGTATCACTTTGTTCTAAAATAGTGAATAAAGCTCAACAAAGACTCCGTAAATGAATGGATCGTAAATGTGTAACGACATGTTAAACAATACGCTCGATTTACATATTTGCGCTACTAATGTAACGCCGTTATGCAAATGTCCGATGCTTTTGCTCTAAAATCGTTACATATTTGATGCCATCCTCTACGCTAGTCGCTCTATGCGCTCTAGCAGAGAACTTTTTTTTTATCCGAGTTATTCCGATCGCAAAATCAACAAAACTTGCCGAATAAAAATAAAATAGGCATTAAAATTCACATCCCTTTTATATTCTGTCATTTTTATTTAGCTTCCATATGTTTTGTTTGGCTTTTTCCTTTCCTTTCGATCAAAGAAGTTTGTCCTCGCTTTTACAACTTTATATCAAGATACAAGTTCGAGTGGAGTTTATTCAGCAATTATAGTATCATTTTTCACGGACAATGTACCAATAGTGGAAATACGATAGTCACTTTTGCCGACAAACAGAGATTTGTCAAAAAAAAAAAACGGAAATTTTGCAAAATTATAAGATAAAAATAACTTACAACGTGAAAAAAAAGAGAATAAATTTGATTGAAAAGTTGTTGAAATTGATATTCAACGATAATTGAAATTCATCGAACCATCTCTGAAAATCTGCTATAAATTGAATTTTCTATTAGAATAAAATCGACAAAGGAGCGTAATCTGCATAATCGCTTAATCTGAATTGTGTATCGAAAATAATTATCCTCGTTATTCTGAATTGAGTTTACGCGTCGCGTCGAGCATCAGTTTTATCGAATTTTCGGGACAGCGCCGCATTTTCATTTGGCTTTTCATAATTGCGGCCATTTTCCTTCGCAGACATTGATTCGCGTATTTCAACGAGGATTAAAAATCGGCCGTTAAAAGTGTTAAACCAAAATTAAACAATGCGCGGTCACATTCGATCAAACGCTGTCGACAGCTTGTCGAAAGAATAATGTTTCATTAAGCCCAAAGAGGAGCCGTAATCGCTGCTCAGTGTTTTGTTAATGTGATTATATGAAACTGTCATGCTGACCTTACAAAACTCGATGATTGCAACCTGATTTCTTTTTTTTTTTTTTTTTTTTTTTTTTTTTTTTTTTTTTTTTTTTTTTTTTTTTTTTTTTTTTTATTTTTTTTTTTTTTTTTTATATTTTTGCGAGATAAAAAACGATTGTGAACTGTACGAAATAAGAAGAAAGATGGTATTCTTCGGCGAGCACCCATTTGCCAAACATTCGACGAGTTTTCGTCAAACGATTTTTTCTCATGCAACAAACCCATTACGAGCAATTTCCTCAAGGGATACCTTTCTATTTGGGTCAAGTTCTCTCTCAAGTTCCGCGCGATCTCTTGTTTCCCATCGGACTCTGAAAATGGATGGACGGTAAATGACAGTACATCTCTGATTTCAAATAATCTTAAAAACCTAAAACCAAAAACCAACCTCACTTGTTCCAAAACCAAATAACCTTCCCCCTCCCCTTTGTTCTCAAGTTTGTTTTATTTAATATAATTTGAAAAAAATGTTATAACGCAAGAATGAAGAATGCAGACAAATTTCGTAGAAATTGGAGTAGAATGAGAAGAAGATGAATCATGGCAGATCTTGCGGTTATGGAATGAGGGACTGCGTCGGACAATTCTGAGCCGATGGAGTTGACGGAAGCTGGACTTGGGGGACCGAGCTTGCCGAGTCGCGCGGCCCGAATACAGATGCCTTTGGTTCGAACTGTGTCGCGCTGATGAATGGCGTCCGGAAGTCAAACCAATTTGGTGCAAGACTTGTCGGTGAGTCGTTCATACATATTTTTGGAGCACAAAATTATGAAATTGAAAGTGTTTTAAGCGTTATGTTCAATAAATGAAATTCCAGAATTTATCTCAAGCAAAAATTCGAACATAAAATTTATTTTGAAACAAAAATGTTGACACGAATAACAATCAACTTTTGATTTTCAGTTTGTACTCTGCTTTTTATTTTTAATCTCGCGATTCATATTGGAGAAATTATTTATCTATTGTTTATCGATATTGTTCTATTAATAACAGAGGTAAAGCGGATGATGCCATGGATGGTAAAATGGAATCCATGCACAATTGAAATATAGTTTTCCGCGCAAATTTATTGGCATTTGCTTCACAATCTAGCTCATTTTAATTAAAGATTTTAATTATTTCGTGCAACTAGAATCGCACTAACCCATGCTTCATTCGAGTTCAAAAAATTTAATCCATTTTAAGTGGAACAAACCGACTATTCAAATTAGGATTGTGGAATACTCAAAATTTGTTATCAATGAGAAACAACAAAATAGTAGAGGAGTAAGAAAAATCGAATAATTTGTTTAAACAGAAATGTGATTGCCCGAGACGTGAATCCAACTAAGTAGCAAGGCGACAGAGATGGAATTCATTTGAAAAGCGGATACAGTCTTTTTAAAAAAGACGCATGAAGTGATACTGAGTATGTTCGAAACACGAGACAGGCGCGCGATCCTGAAATGGTTTTAAGAAAATTTACATGTATCGAAAAGAACATTTCTAAGTTGTACAGGCGGTGTGATTGAAAATAATGTAAATGCAATGGGAACGTGCAGAATTTCTCAGCGAACAATTCAATGTTCAAATCTCTGGCTGGGATAACAAAAGTATGAATAAGATTTACAACGGAACCAAAAAAAGTGTCACCGATTTGTTATATTTAATGAAAAAAATTACAACGAATAAAATATAAAAAAAAAAGGTTTGTTCATACAGAAAAATCAGGATGGAATTTACGAGTGTTATAAATTTGAAGCAGAACAAACTCAATTTTTTATATTTTTTTCTACTGTACACTTGGTTGGACGTGTCTGAACATCTTTTATCGTTAATTTTGAAAACACAGTCTTCATAAATATTTGTTAAGATATGCATTTTGAAAAAAAAATGCAGCATTATTAGCTCAAAAAGCATCGGCAAAATGGAGAGTCGCAGGTCTCCCATCCTGTTTGTAGTAAAAATTTATACGTGCAGCAACATTCACGGCTCTCTGCAGATAAAATATGCATCACATAATACAAGGAAATGCGTTATAACTGAAAGAAATATACACGATTTTGTTATAACAAATAATACCTTTGAAACAAATATCCACATTTTGATACAACTGAAGACAAAAATAGAATCAAACATAACATTTCGACCGTTAAATTTTTATAATCAAATGATTTAAATTTTTGTACAATCTCAAAAAAAAAATCATTCAAAATATGACTATTTCTGCCGTTTTTATTTCGTTTTACGAGTTTAATAAAAATGTTTATTTTCAAAAAGATATTTCCGTTGGAAAAAAAGTCGTTTCCTTGCAAATTGAACAAAAAATCTGTCGATGATGAATCCCGTTGAATTTTTATAAAAAGCGTATCGGGCGCATCGTGAGACCCTTGAGCGTCTCCGAAACAAGCCATAAAAGCGTGTATCGAAGCGGCCGCTCGGGGCCATTAATAAAAGATCGCACCGAAGTCTCAACGTCAACATCTCGTGAAATAAGAATCTAATTCCGAGCGGCGCGGAGCAATTCGTTCGCTTTATTTATGCGCCGTTTTATTTATGACTGCATAACTCATACGCGTTAATATATGATTGCGAGCACGGCCGTAAATTTTGGCCGGATCCGACGAATTCCGGCGATTGTTGAACGTTGATCCGACGGATTTTCGTTGTGCTGAATGTTTATAAATGTCTTTTTGCGTCTCCGGCACGAGCAGAGCGTTTTGGACGAAAATTGTTCCACTTGCCGGGCGGATGATCGTGAGTCTATTGCGAATTTCGTTCTCTCCTTGCGCGTCGAGAGGAAGTAGCAAAGGCCAGGCTGGGGGGGGAGTGGCAAGGTTTCGCGACGCCGAGTGGTCGCAAAAGCAACGACCGGCTGACCTGAATCCACACGCTCGTGATGAAAAGGGAACACCTAAACTGAAGACACAGGGCTGCCAACGATCTTTCCTATTCGATCCTCATGAATTTACTTTCTCGACGCTCGCTCCTATCTGATTTTACACTCCTTTCCCTTGATTTCCCCTCAACATTTTTATTACTACCTTTTTGATATCAGTTCTTTTTTCTAGTCGCTTCAAACAAACATCTTTTTATCTCCATTGTTTTATGATCTTCTTGTCAAAATCATCGTTTGGTCCTTTTTATCTTTTGAGATGAAGGTACCCACAACTCGTCATCAAAAGGATATTAAATATCTTATGCACCGTCATTCTTCACTCATTTTTCACGAAACCTCAAAACGCATTCGATATTCAATTTCAAAACAAGATAAGGTATCTCTGTCAATGGCCCGCCAACAAAAACTCCTCGGCACTCGCATAATCTTCCGATGGTGATAAACGTAATGCCATTCTCAATATAATCGTGTCAAAGGTTTACAAAATATAGGTCATTCGCGATATCATTCTCGCCCCCCCCCCTAAAAACATGTTTTTCCATCGCTCAGTGTGCGATGGCGACGGATTTTGAACCCTCTAATTTTGTATTTGCCAAATCGAGAGAATGAATTAAATGAATACACAAGATATTCAAACTTCACGGTTAGGAGCACTTAAAACGCCATGTGATATCCGAACTCAGGTAAAACGAGAAAAGTTACGAAGACAATTGTACTCAGCACTCAGTGGCTAAAGTGAAAATCTAATACGTCAGTCGGAAGCACACGAGGGAACAAAACGAAGGGGCGGAAATAAAGCAAGGAAAAAAAGAGCCGGGGCTGCGGATGCCGCGACGTTTTAACCCCTAGCCTTCCAACTGAAAAGAGGTCGAACGAGTCTGATTGCCAAACTATGTCCAGCGTTTAACTATATTGTTCCCGCTGAAAAAAAATTGGTGTTTGACTTTCCAATGTATAAACTTTAATGTTTTTTCCCATCCTTCATTTTATCTGCTCAACTTTTGTGCATTGAAATATATATATATATATGTCTTGAATTATACTTGTAAAAGTGAAATATAAATTTCATAAAAGTTGCAATGAATAACATATTCAATCTGCAATTGTATAAAGAAAATGTGAACAGCAACCGCGGGGTTTAAATAAACGGCAACATTGGATCAATCGGAAAAAAAAGTGTGTGTGAAAAGAACTTGTTGAAAAACAAAAGAAAAACGGGAAACAAACTCACTTGATGTCAAATCGACAAAAAAAAAAAAAATTGCTTGCCTCAATAAAAATCACCTTTCTTTTCTTCGCAAATTGTACTTCGCCCTTTGGCCTTTCTCTTTGTTGCGACTTTTGTTTCCCCGGCGCTTAACACTTGTTAATCTTTTCACCGGCTGCGGCTTTGTTCGCGCGATTTGTATTTTTGCGCGCGCCACGCGTATTCGAATCAAGTGGGGCTTTGTGTAAATTTAAATCAACGAGGTTTTATGCAATGCCAACGAAGTGTGCCCCCGTGCGATTTATTTACGTAAATTGAGTTCCGCGCGACGACGCATCAAAAAGCACTCTCACGATACACGAAATGAATTGTTTCAGGGGCTTTTGATCGACGCTGCTGTTTTGCACAATCGATGCAGTTTACCTATACGCTTCTCCGGAGACGCGCGCGAAATTGACAACGCCAACTTTTTTGCAACGACTAAACAGCATTTCGCAAAAATTCGCTAACAAAACTGTTTTGCAAACACAATCATATCTCCTTCTTTTTTTTTTTTTTTTTTTAAATCATTGTTGTAAATTATTTGAAATTCGGTAAGTTATTGCTAGAGCTACGAAAGCATAAATCTTCTGCTTTTGAAAAAAAAAAGAATTTAATTTTACGATGGTTATTACGTCGTATCAACGTGACGAGCAACGTATTTGTCGGATAACATCCCATGAGAGACGTGAAGTTTAAATAACAGAGATGGAGAGCGAAGAAAAACCGATACTCTCGGTATAAATTATTGAAAAAGTCGATGCGATTGAATATATAGAAAAAGAGTAGGCAGAATATATACGGGAGCAGCGAAAAAAAAAAAGGGGGCAAGGAGTATGAAATTGTGAATGCCAGAAATCCGCGAAGCAGAGCAATATTACACTAATACCGAGTTTCATATTTCAACACGTTCTGCCACTCGGATACCCGGTGCACATGTCAATAAAAGGTATTTGCAAAATTGCCAATGTTGTATTTTTATTCCACCTCTCTCTATCCGTCGTTCTCTCTTTTCAATCGTTCGATATCATTTTTTCGTTTAATTTTATGTGGCGTGCGAAATTCGTTGAAAAACAAGCGGTTCGATCTGTTTATTGTTGAGATTCGATTTCGTATAGGAAAAGAAAAAGCGTCGCATCGCGATAACCCATTTGCACGGAAAAAGGCGCCGAAACGGCCTCGGAATTGACAACAATCAGACAACCAAAGCGTCGATTCATTAAACCGACAGCTGATAACAACAACGACACGTCTATAAAATGATAAACCAAAGTCAATAATGCGAGTCAAAGTTTTCGTGCTGAAAAGTGCCGCTCATCTCATTTTCAAGTCAAGATCCACTTGGCGTCGTCAGACTTTCATTAGGGTGAAACGAGTTAATTGGAAAGCATGAATATGTGAAGCCGACGCTTCGAAAAGAAACAATTAAACGGATACATTTTTCATCCCTCTGACAGAAAGAACGCGCGGCCCGTAAAGTTTCGTGACATTTGCATAAAACCATCCCATTATTACCCTTTTAATTAACTTACAATTATCAAAGGAAACAAAAAATCATTGTCTTTCAACAAAACAAAAAACATGTTTTCAAAAAAAAAAAAAAAAAAAAAAATGAAACTACCAGTTATTACGATTTGTACAACCAGATGGCGCCACTTCAAATTCAAGTAGTACAACCAACCAATTGGGCAGACGCAGAAACAACTCACGAAAAGAAAAAAACTCCAACACGTTTCAAGTTTCTTGATTGCCTAATTTAACCTCAAAATTATTTCACTGCGGATGAAACTTTTATCAAAACTTTGATGCTTTTAATTAATTATCTTATATTTATTTTTAAATGCTTTTTATCAATTATCTTATACGCCACGGAAGCAGGATTTTTTTTATGTACGAGTGTGATGGAAATTCAAGTAAAGGATTTAATTGAAAAAAAAAACCCTATACCCTATACCCTAGAACACAGTACGGTGGAAATAATGGTCACTTCCTAATTGAATTCATCCCCGTTAATCTCCAGTTTGAATGAATTTTATTTTCGGCTTTTTTATTTCGCTATGAAAAATACAGATTTCAGTAGATCAAATTTCCAAGAGGGATACCAAAATGTTTGTGAGTAAAAAAAAAAGCATCCGTTAACGAAGCGCCAATAAAGGCGCATCGTAGCGAGCGTAAATGATGTGGTTAGTGTTTATTTGCGCGCGAACAAGTGGGGAAAGAGCTACCCGGTATGTTTTTTCCTCCTGTCAGAAATCAAAAACACGCCGATAAATTGCGCGGGATAAAGCGCACTCGAGAGGCACGTTTGACATCGATCGTCAGAGTGTGTGCATTTTTTTTTCTATTTCTGCCCCTTTTTTTGCTAAAAGAGCAGTCATATTTATATAACACTCCTGCAGAGAATCCGCGAGCATTAAAACAATTGCAAAAAAATTAATTGAAAAGTTACAGCGGGAGTTTGGAGCTCGGTGCTGGCGCGCATTAACCCAAATTTTTTTTCATCTCTGTGACAAACAAGAATTGTGATTTAGTTTTGTTTTTTTTTTTTTTTTTTTTTTTTTTTTTTTTTTCCTCATACTTTGAGCTTTTTTTTCTGTTGAATTACTGTGCCATAAATTCTCACGAAACAAGGCAAAGATGAATAAACGAAACATTATACTGAATTTCGTGTGATCGAGTTAAGTTGGTTTCAGCGCTGGATTGCGTTTAAGCACAACATATGAACTAAACAAACGGATGTTCATAAGCGGTGTCTACATGTAAAATTATAATTTCGCATTCATCGTGGCGCACACGTGTGTTGAAGAGTTTTCTTGCGCGGCACAACGCGATACGTCCTAATTACGGGATCGTTTTAATTAATGCTCGCCAAAGTGTGTTAGTACGAAAATAATGAATTGTATACAAGGTTAACTGTAAGCCAGCCCAGAGTTTCTCATCACTAATCAAGCACCGTTGCATCAACGGCCAATTAATAATCGATCACTGTTCTCGCAGTATCAATTACTTATCACGTCTTGGTTCCTCTACATACCTGCAATCGTTTCGCGTTTAAAGATAATTAATTCGTCAAGCAGCAAACTTGATTAAAACAATTATTTGACGTGAAACGAAACAAAAATGTATAAATAGAGCTTATATGTGAGTATAATTACTATAATTCAACATCTCATTAATTTGATTGTTTTTCACAGTTAAAATCAAATCAAAAATATTGTATTTTTCATGACGATTCGACCAAACAAACCACTATAAATAATGTGCGCACAAAAATAAAAATTCTTTAATTGAACATTTCGTTGATTCAATTTTTAAATTGTTTAATGGATTTCAGTTTGTTATTTAACATTATAATGTTGAATGACAAACTGAAATCCGCTTAAAAGATCAATACAAAAAAAAATTGGCAAGAATAAAAATACTAGTGTTAATGCAGATAAAAAATATATGCTCGAGAGCAGGAACTCACCGTTTGTAGATTGAAATCGTTCGTGATGGCTGCGAATGAAGGAGTTCCTGCAAAATTAAAAGAAATAGAGTTTGAATTAATCTGTCGATTAATAATCTAAAATTTTATTTGATTCAGACTGAAATAATTAACATCGGTATAATTTTAACGATTTCTCATAGTCAGGCGACGTTTGCGAAAATGCAGCTAACAGATATTTTCGTAATAAAATGTAGGCGCGTTTTTTTTGCATGGCGCGAAATTGCCAGCGTTCCCTTTAAAGTGGCACTAAAACACTCCTCACCTTACTTTGCATGATTTTGAAGTTTCGCGTTTTTAGAATAATTAGTGGCTGCATTATTTTCATGGAGAAGCAAAGTGAAAGCCAATTTTAAAACACTATTATACGTGCATTAATTTCCTCCCCAGTCATTTCAAACGTACGCGTCGTCAATGTTTCTAACCAAAAATAAAACATAAGAAAACTGACGCCTGTTTTGTTAACTTTCTTTTTTTAATTTTATTATTTTAGTTACATTTTTTACTGTATTTATTTTGATTGGTAGGAAATCTATCTTGGGTAAAATTTTTGACCGATTTACAAGCTTTATGAATCTTTCTCGATTGTTCCGACAGGATAATAAAACGAAAATCAACTTTTGCTGGACGAGCCTTCGTGACAAGCCTTTTCTCCGTATGACACATCGCGACAAATTGAATTGCATCCACGCGGTAATCCAATTTTTTTTTTTTTTCAGTCTCCAGTTTTTTCAGGAGAAACGATGAATGCCATCGATTCATTGCTCTTTTACTTTTTTGTTTTCATTTTTAATTGAAACCCATCCCTCCTCAAATTTGTACAGACCATCAGTTATTCTTTGTAAATAAAAATAAACTTAGTTTTCTTTTTTCATTTCATTAAAACTTATTTTGCATTTCGCACCATGATAAAAGTAGTTCGCAGACGGTCACTTGATAGAAATAAAATCTTCAAATTACAACACCAAAGCGACGCCAATGTATTTCGCCTAATTATGTTCCATATTATAAGCCGGAGAGGAAAAAAGTTTTCGCTGGCACGTGCTCGGCTGATAATTATGCAGCATTTTTTCGCACTCAGCTTAGCAAAAAATTGGGCTTTTCTTTTATGTGCCCTCGAGACCGATTTAATGAACCCAACTTTGAATTACATATTGTGACACGATCAAAATACAACGTTTCCTTGTTATTCATCCAATCAGAGAATGGTATTCACGAAACAGTGACAACTTAATTAATATAACGCCACCAGTTTAGCTCGTAGTTTCTTTCAAACATCATTCACATTCATTATTATTCATGTAACAACAATCCAAAAACAAAAAATGTGCTAACTTGGAGTTATGAACGAGCAGAAAAAAAAAGTTAGCAAAGTCTTTTTTGTTGGTTTTTTCATTTGCTATTAGTCTTGCCTGAAAAGATTTCAACCAGATATTTTGTGATATTTATGCACTGCGAGTCTTTAACGTTTGAACGATGAGCAAGAGATCGATTTTCCTGCTCTAATAAGCCGGAAAATTTATAAGCACATGTTTATTTTCTGAGAAAGGGCTCTCCCAGATTGAACAATAATGCGATATGACAGATAAGTACCGCATAACCTACATCCGAGTTCGGTAAATGGAAACCGCTTTCGATTGTTCTAAAAAATCATTCCAATCTTGAAACAACTAATTCACACATAATTCGTCGACTTTTTGAATGAATATAAAAAAAGGATTTAAACAAACTCTTGCCCAAGTTCTCGTTGGAAGATGATTTTTCATTTTGCATAATTTTTAAACTTTGCGAAAAAAAAAAGAAGTAATAAGATCGTTCTCATCAGCGCGCAAGCTTTTCTCAAGCTTTTTAGAATACCATTTCAAAGCCTCTAATTACCGTGCCCTCGTGAACGAAACGAGACTGCGCGATGGGTAACTCCGAACTTCCGACTTTCTTACTCGCAACTTACACGAGACAAATTAAAGAAAAGAAGCAAAATAAATACGCCGCTCGACTTGGCAAAAATTCCGTGGAACTGTAATAAGCCCAGGTCTTATTTCGCCGTAACAAGAACTCTGCGGAAGCAAATTCGTAAACTTCACCAGTCATATAACGAGAATTGTTACTTCCCCCTCCCACTTGGGATGCGTTATGTAACTTTTATTAATTCCATAATTTTGCACAGCAAAATGTATCGCAATTACGCGCTTGCTTTCATACATGAAAGAACGTAACGTCGTAACGCACATCAATATTTAACAATTAATTGTATCTGATAATTAAGCAGCCCTTTTTCATGAAACCAAAGTTTCTGATTTTCGAAAACACGTAAATTAGCCGAAACGATTACGCGTAAGGTTAAAACCATATTAATTGCGAAACTGGCGTTAATGCACTAACACAATTGACCGGGCAATCGGTTGCAACTCGACATGAGTTGGAGGCACTACCAAAACCACAAGACTGTCGGTAATCATATTGTCCTGATTTCCATCGGGACCGCCACTTGTAAATGAACCGCGCGGACAATTATCTTCAAATTATATTTGCGTATGATCCATCATTACTCGTCGTCTTACTGGCATCAATTTCCGCTGATCCGCCAACGAATTTCCGTTCTAAAATAATCAACGTTTCCACGTTTCGAGAGGTGAAAATGAGTTTTTGCGTCAAAGCGAGATCGAGCGCGACTGTGAAATTCGCGAAATCGAGTTACAATCTATTAATTATTTCCTCGGTCAATTATGCCCTTTGCTTTTCGCCACTTTGCGTAAGTTATTTTATTTATTTCGTTTCTCGCACATTTTTTTTTTCTTCTCATTATTTTCTTTTTTTTATTTCGACTCGCTGCCACATTTTTTTGTTCGTCCTGAACACCGAAACATGAACGAAAAGGTGCGGCTTGACAATTTTATTATTCAACCGACCTCCTTTATGCGATTACCGCGGCATCGTCTGGTCGTAAAAACCATAATTCAGTGCTACGCAAGTATCGCGTTTAGAGCGAGAGCCGGTGGTTTGTTTGATAAACAATTACGAGGCTCTCTCGGTTCAATTAATTAGCTGCTTATTGGCCTGTAAATTTGAAAAACACATATTCCATCGAATGCAATGGAGAAAATCTTCGATCAAAAAATATTTGAAATGGTCGAAAAAATTAATTGGACCACTCAATTGTTGACACGCAAAGTTGCGCATTTATTTCATTTGCGCCCTCGTCCGGAAATATCCAACCGTTTCGACCTCCCGTGTCAATTTTCTCTGACATGTTTGTAATTTAAAATTAATTAAAACGATGATCAAAACAGTAGAAATGTGGTTCGAGAAAAAAAAAGTAAATAATTCGATTTGCTTTTACATCAATCGATGATTAACACGGAGTTTAATCAACATGATCAAAGTAAAAAGTTGGACAAAAATTATGTTGAGTATATTCACGTCAGATGTGACAAAGGGTCCCTTTCAAAAACAAACATGGTCGAAATTAAAATCAAGAAAGCCCCGCGGGACTCGGGCTTGATTTTATGTACAAACATCGACGCTTCAGCAGGAAGCTCGGCTTTATTTATAAGCATGCGAAAATGTTTGCTAATGCACGCGGGAAATGCACCAAGATATTCTGAAGGTGTTCTCGAGGCTGTTTGGCCCGGCGATAATCAACTCTACTCGATTCACCAATTTTGGCAACTTTGTTTATACTCTGTTTTATCCAACCTCCCTTGAAAAAGTTATCCCTGCTTGGATAAATAAAAATAAATTTTGTATCAAACGCGACAAATAATTATTATTTAATTACGATAAAAATCCAGTTGGTTTTGTGGTTATTTCATGTTCTGTATTTTATTTTACGTTTCCATTCCGGTTGGTTACACTTTTTCATCATTTCAAGTTATCGCTTCCCTCGTGGTTATCGTTTTACTGTTGCTTTACAACATAAATAAAATAAAATTCCAAATGTTACTTATGAATGTTTTTCCAATCACAATGATTGAAAAATTATTGATTATGTAGCCAACCTTAAAACAAAATAACATCAGATATAAAATGAATCTCAATTGTATTCAAATTTTTTTCATTGTCAATTATCATCAGATGTCAAATTATTTTGTTTTAATCAACCAAAATTTTAGAAGGAGAAAAACCTAATCGAAACTAATGGAAACTTTTCTGTGACAATTTCTAGTTGCAAATGAAAAAACAATGTTTTCGCTATCCGGTCCAACCGCGGTTTTCTGAAATTTCGATGTAGCACATTTTTCTTGGTCTGTCAGCTGAATTAGAAATGAATAATGATACGCCTCATTTCTGTCTCTGTGCAACCGCACGAATATTAAGTTACAAAACAGCGAGTCAACATGACGTGATTGAACGACCCTGGCGTTCTGTTCGTACAAATTTGATCTTTTCATTGTTACGTTGCATTATTTCGTGAATAAAAAACACATCGCGCGTGCCTCCTTTATTTTACATCAGATTACACAAAAGCAACAAGATTCTTCGTAAAATGTCATCTCCAAAAGTCACACTCCATGAATTTATACATGCAAAGAAAATATTCGTCTCGGTGCCATCAAAGTCACTTCATTTCGTCTCCGTCCGAAGCATTGGGCTACGTAAAACTCGATCAAGTGGGAGTTTTGGTGTCACATCACATCAAAACTTGTTTCTTCTTTTTTATGTATAAAAACATCAATGTCAAACTTTGATCAGCTCTGGAGTTGAAGTATCTATAGGCACAATTTTCGACGACGAGAAAATTGAAGTATCACTTATGATCATTTTTAACCTACTACCTTTATGGTACCGGCAAAACTGATTTCTCAATGAACTCCACGAAACAGTTTTTGCAGATTATATAATGAAAAAAAAAAAACATGTTCATTAAAAAAGTAGGTTCGAAAAAAATTTGTCGTAAAATCAAATAAAATATATCCTCTATTCAAAAATCCTCGAGAGATTACACAGGTACATTTATTTTCCAAGACTACATTATAATACTCGCCCAAAAAGGACGAGAAGGTTTTCCGCTTTTCTTGAAAGCGAAACTCCCGTTTCTCTTTTTTCATGTACTTTTCTTATTCCTCAACAAAACGTTCGAAGAGAGAGAGAGAGAGAGAGAAGGAGAGAGAGAGAGAGAGAGAGAGAGAGAGAGAGAGAGAAGGAGAAAGAGTCTGCAGGACACGCCTCGCTATTTTTCTCGTCGGATTATTTGCGAGAGCCCGTAACTTGACAATATATTTGTATTTATGCGCTGATTTGTCGGTAGTCGGGCGGCCGCGTCCAAGGCGAACTAAATTATCGTTAGAGTAATCTGATCAGCAGTTCTTAGTTTAGCCAGTGCGCTATTATTTCGCGTTACGCGGATTTATAATGACTTAAGTAATGCTCGGCAAATGGCGCGATATCAAGTTCTCTCCTGTCGCCTGGTTATCTCGATCTTCTTCCTCTCAGTTTTCTCATTAAATTTTCGAAAATCATCAACTTAATCTCATCATCATTTTTATTTTGTTTTTCCTTTTAAATTTGCAACTCATTGTGTAACTTCAAGCAATTGAAGAAAAATTTTTTTCCTTCAACTGTGGCGTGCAGAGAATTCGAAATTCCAATTTCAAACGAAGATGAAAAAAAAATACAATCAAACTGTTTAACTTGTAGAAGTTCGATAAAATTAATTCAATTTTACAGGGGTTTAATAAAATAGTTTCAACGGCCCCGTAAAGCTTTATTTTCGTTGGAAATGTTGTTGTTATAAACTTCACCTCACTTTTTTTTCCCCCTCATGATGTTCTCACAACCGCAATTGTGCAGCTGGAAAAGCAGACTTTGAATTACAATTGTTTATACTAGCGGGATATCAACAAAAATCAATGCGACGGGTGTACTGTTGCGACAAACTTTACTGTTTCATTACCTGTGTATTCGCACACCCTCCCCCTCTCCTCCCTCCGCGCCCTTTCGCCGCGAACACCATTTTTGTTACAATTTTATAGTTTCGAAACGAGGAGTCTCTGTGTCGTTTACGATAAATGATAACTTTACGTTCTCCGGATTCGATTTCCCACGAAATGAAAAGCATTACGAAAATAGAAAATTTATATGGGTACAAATGTTTGATATTTTTTTACAATTATGGAACATTAATTGTATAAACCTGCTGAAATTAAAACAAATGTTTGTCAAGAATGTAAAATCATAGTCAATGGAAATCTCGGTGCATTATAAAAGCAACGATTCAAAATTCCGAGGTTGGTTAGATAAATAAGTTTTTTCTTTTGTAACATCGGATATGATTATGCAGAAAAAGCAATTCATATTGCAGTCACGGGCAAACGAAAAGAAAAATATATGAAACTTGTATGTTGCATATATATCACATACATATGTAAGATAAATGGTCAAATAAAAACTGCATCTTATCACATATATGGAGACATACATAAGTGCATATATGGGTGCATATATGCAGATAGATATCCGCTGAATGATTCTTTTTGTCTGAAATCGTATTCGACACGGATGCAGAGGCCCAAGTGAGAATTGTATTAGAGCCATTATCAGATCCTTATCGATAAAATCTATCACTATCACAGCCCTATTAGGATTGCAGTCACTTTTATAACACCTAAGCATGCGACGTTGCTGCAATCAATACAGCAAGCGCGATAAATACTACATAACGAATTTGTTACAAACAAAAACATGTCGTGCACGTGAATGCTGCTTTTTCAGCATTTTTGATCTCTTCTTTTGATTTGAATTTGAACACACCGAAGCGCGTCGGTGTTAAAAAATTACTTTTTTGACTCTCTTTCTTTACAAAACATTTTTTTTAAGCTATACAACTCCAAAATTCTATTTTTAAACTTTTACCTCCATGTAGAACAAACTTCTAATTCTTCTAATTAGTGAGGTTTATGAAAAAAAAAAAAAATTAAACCACCTTTTTTATACTTGAAAAAAGTTTTAATCTAGCAAACATGTTTAATAACAAAGTAAGAATAATGATGTTTAAGTTAATAACAATAGTTGATAAGAAAGCATAAGCATGTTAAACAAAGTTGTTATTTGATTAACAATTGTATCGTTTGCAAATTTTATGTTATGGGCACTGTGATTTTGCATGTATACAGTTATGAAAGACATGTTTGCCGCTGCAGCATATGTCAGTTTCTTCGGTCAGAACCCCATCATGTGCACGCATTGGAATATCTCAAGTTTCATATGGAACATCAATCAATACATTTCAACCAAAATTTTCTCAACTCGGCACTGTTTCAGAAAAGCAGTAACTCTATTTCAAAATTTTTATTTTCAGAATTATTCAACGAAAATAAAATTCAAAAAACAGCCATCCAGACTTTGAATAAAATTGACGTTTTTCAAATTATAATTCATTGGTTCAGAAATAAAAACAGATAACTTCATTAACTAAAATGTGACAACAAAAATTTGTTTAAACATTTGAAAATCGATTAAATGATATGATATCTTTTTATAATCACTAAAAAGATTCAATATTTACTTTCTTCGCCATCAGCGCCACCTGCCGGTGAACTTTCGAACTCGATCACCAGGTGGCGCCAGATCGAAATTCTGGTTTCATCTGAAGAATTAGCGTTTCATTTCCATACCGAACGTGAAAACAACATTAGGAGAACAACAGATCGAGGCTTTACGACCTAACAGAACATTGATTGCAACTAGAGTGTTTGTCTGGAGATTGTAACGTTAATATTGATTGTCTTTGATTAGCATGAAAGCGGCAGGCCGTTGTAAGAGATCATAACCAATGTTGCACGTCTTTGATGTGGACGTCGCAATGACGGTACAATCATACGATTCACTTTGGCGCGGACGTGTTATCTACATGTGTAAAACATAAAGCTGATTAAACACACACCCGGCAATTATACCGCCGGCGTGTCTGCATTATTCACAAACGAATCATTGTGATTGCCATTTGAGCACCGCAGACTGCATACGCTCTTATAATCTATTTCTAGCTTGCGCGCGATTTGTAAATATCATTGTAATTACTGTACAGCTGAAACTGAACCAACCAAAAACTCCCCAGTTCCCAAGTGATGAGATTGAACCAAGCAATTTTTCGCTGATTTTAATCCGGGAGCATTGTTAATAGACTCGTATAAAATTAAACGCAAGGATTTGCAATTTCATGAGCGAGGATCAACTTTTGATACGAAATACTAACGAAAAAACAAGAAAAACAAAGTTTTGCGTGAAAGCAAAAAAAAAAAAAACTCTTGTGCTTTTGAGGAAAATTCGAAAAATTCTACTTTACCTTAAGAGAAACGAAAAATTACGCAAACTTTATGGATCGTTATTATCAGTTCTGCCCGGAGTTGCAGACAGACTTTGAATTATGAGACCAATAATTTTCTTTATTTAAAAGAAACTTTTGTACAAATGAAGCTTATGCAAAGTTTAATGCGCGGACTTTTGTTAGGGAAGAAAAATTGGCACGCTATGAAATATTTATTGTACACAAAGAACTATTTTTGTTGCCCTTCCATCACACTTTTATGTAAATCAACTGATGCGGCTTTGCGATTATATTTCGGATTAACTTGTTGAAAATGGATAACTTTGCGATTCGAACGTTGAATTATACATTTCGTACGATGAATTATTCGTTGTTTGAGGCTCTTCAGTCGATGGAATATATTTAATTTATTTGTCTGATTGGTTTTGTCGAACAATTTAATGTAACAATTTTTATTTATTTATTATGACCTAACTGTTGTTTCATTCGGAGTCATACATTTTTGAACGCCAATTTTAAAAGTATACAACAAATGCTGCGTTCCAAAATTAATTGACAAATGAAAAAAAAAAAAAATAATTAACACAACGGCGAATCGATTTTTATTTTTGCAAACATCATAAAAAATTGACAAGTTGCTATTTGTGAATTTTGAAGCAGCGTGTGATTGGAGTAAGAATAAGCATAATTAGCGGTTGGGAGAGAGTTTCATACTTGTCGTGAAAATTACAGCTAATCTCGGTTTTACTCGAACACGCTGTTTAAGCTTTGCTTATGCAGCCAGCGAAAGTCATCTAAATGGAAATGGCTCCCAAATAATAGGCCACTAAGACCTATCAAAAGAGCTGAAAGGTAATTAAAAATCCGTACAGTGGGCGCGAAAGTCGCTCAGCAGAAGTGGAAGATGAAGAGGAGACGAACTGTAGGGTGCAAAGAAAGAAAGCCTTGTGTCAAAAAAGCTGACAGCACCTTTTCCGCACCCTCGTTTATTCAAGCGAATTATGGATACTTGGTGGGCAGTTTGCTCGGCCCAAAATATTCGTCCAGAATATTTGAGCGGGATATCATGTGCACCGCGGCCATTCAGCCGCGATGACAAAGACCAATCAATTTGCTGCCGAACAAGCATCGATCCGCGCTTGACACTAATTGCTATACCGATTGTTTTGCCACTTTTGTGCAAGTATGCAAAACGTGTGGCAGCCTCCGAGATAGCGACACACTTCCACGAGATGCTCTCTCGCATCCCGTTTTCAACTTATCAAAATAGGTTAAAAACTAATCGCCCCCTCTCACTCCGCTTTGCATTATATAACTCAACAAATACGCATTTTGTACAAATTCACTGACCTCGCAAAAAAAAGCTTTATTTGAGTAAGATAAAAAGAAATCGTTAAAAGGATATATCCTTAATCAAGTTATATAACTGAGTGCAAAAGAATTTTCATTTTTTAAATTGTAATCTGAAGTTTATATTTAATCCGTCAGAAAACAATGGGCATAAAAAAATTTTATACGATGTAAAAAAAAAGGGCTAAAAGGAGATCATAATGGAATGACAACTCAGCATAGATGAATTGTAAATTTTAAAGTCAAGAAATGCCCAAGTGTCGTTAAAAACAATGACTTGCAAGGGCATGAAAAAAAATTGCATGCCCGAAACGTGTGAAGAAACAAAAAAAAGAATAACGAACAGAGAGGAGTAACTTTTCAACTTTGTGATTTCTATTCGAACAATCATCGGCAGTCAGGGCTAGCAATTGAAAAAAAAAGTTGGACTGTATAAAATCATTACGCGATCGTTCGAAACTTTACAAATTGGTTTGCTAATTCTTGCGAGAGAAAACGGGGAACAAACAGTCGGATTGCTCTTCGATTAATTAAAGAAGACATTTTTGAGTTAAATGAGCCGTCGCGAACAAAAGGTCTGAACTCGGAGATTATCCAACGAAACATCACGAGGGAGAAAATTTTTCAACTGTGATTAACTCCTGTTCAGAGAGGATGAAAAAAAAATTGTATCGCACCTTGTCCGGTGACTTCGTGGAAGAGGGGGGGGTAGGAGGTGGGAGGGTTAAAAGTTGACTACGAAAACAGTAGCATTAACTGAGAAATAATTATGAAATTGAGTTGAAAGTGATATTAATTTTCATTAATAGCAAGGGGGTGTGGAAAATTTGGCAAAAGTAGGTCAGACTTTTTGAGGGGGTGGTAGGTGTATAAATCAAAAAGGAGTCAAAGGTACAAGTTTTAAGGAGAAAGTTGCAAGTTGGAAGCGGGCGTTACGCTGACAAATCCCGCGCGACTGGTCGTTGCAAAATGAGGCTTCAAAACAGCCAACTTTGACGAAGGATTCTCTATAAATCTTTGGACGCGATACGAAATCTACTTGCCATGCACCAGGCCGCTGCACATGATATACCGACCGCGGGTGTCGTATATATCTCGCGACACAACACTGTTGCCAGATTTGAAAATTAATTTCCAGCCGGGAGAGCTCGTCGCTGCGAGATACTCTTTTTCCCCGATGAGCACTTCGACAAAATAAACATTAGATATTACACCCGATACACTGATCAAACTCGTCGTGATTGGTTACGTGCCAGACTCCCGAAGAAATAATTCACGTGACAAAAAATAAATTGCCTTTAATTTCATCCGCGACAGAGACTAATCATTATATAACGAACTTTTCGATAATTAAACGACGATAAGGTGGATTTTGCGATGGTTTTGGTTATGACGGAAAATCAAGCCCTTTGACGTGGACTTAACCGCGCATCATCGGATCTGATTCTCCTTGGAATGCAGACATCAAAGCAGCCTATATTTATGCATGAACAATCATAAACCGAGAATAATTTTCACACTTTTATATTCTATCATTTTTCTTTTTCAGACGACAAAATTCGTATAATCAGCGCTGTATTGACAAGGTTTAAAAGTTTAACGTTGAAACACAAAATCAAAATATTCGCTATTTACGCTCGAGCTTAAACTTAAGTTGAAAAGCCTTAAGCGGGGTGAGCAACCTATTTATCGGATTACTTCAATTATGGAATTTGCATAAATATTCACTTGTAAAGTTTCTCCCCTTGTACTTGATTTTTAAACTGCATGTTTAAGGTGAAAAGTTAAAAACGTATGATTCATTTCATTCTGTTTCCTAATCAACCAACTCAGCGGATCTAATTGAAATCTCACCTCAAATTTATTATATCAATTTGAAATAAATGCACACAAATAGAATTAATCAAATCGTTTAGTACCTTGACTAGGTTAAAATCAATCTCCAAATGTAATCAATACATTTCAGATTATTTTTATACACTCAGATAAGATCATCGCAACTTTGTTCGTCCAAACAATTTCACATTCACGTAATAATCAACATTTCTGTAATAATTAATAATAATAATAAAATAATAATAAAATGCACACTGTAAATTCCTTTTTAAAAACTAAAACAAAGTTGATCAATGTTATTGTACATTGTCATAGACAACGTTATGATGCAAGTAGAATTTACAACAGAGACAAGAACTCGATGCAAATCCATTTGGAGTTTTAAATATAAATGTGGCTATAAAAAAAGAAACACCGTAATCACCACTCCCATGTCGATCAAACAAGCATAAAAAGCAGACCGCGTATTGCACATAAGAGTGCGCGAAACATTCGGCAGTTTGGCTCAAAAAATAATGAATTCCTCATCTCCGAAAGGCAGAGAGGACGCAGAGGGAACAAGGTGAGAACAAAATAATAAAAGTTTGCCTTCGTCGATAAAAGGAAATGTCGTTTTGTTCTCGACGTCGCATTTCGCTTGACATTAATCATCGACCTAACGAGGGTGTTGTTTCTAATAAGAAGAACAATGTATCAAAGTCATCGCTAAGTGTGTCTCGTAATACAATAGACACAGAGTGCGCGAATGGGGGGGGGGGAGTTCGAAAAAAATAATAGATTTTCAGCTTTCGAGCTCTCTGCCTCCTTGTGACATAAGCAAGAGACGATTAATACGCGAAACATAGCCGATCGAATGAGATGTATTTTATTTTTGCAACGCAATAACGAGCGACGAAACTGAAAGTTGATTAATTCAAACGCCGAGCATTTTAATTAATTCTCGTTTTTATATTATACTTGTAAATGAACGAAACAAAAGCTTCGAGGCCCCGCGCGAATTTCGCCAATTTCGCCCGCTCTCAGATACGCCTCCGAAACTCGGCGGTGGATCCACGATTTGGAAGCGCACTCGAGGTTAATCAAAACGGGATGAAGAAAAATTGTGAAGACAGGAGAAACAAAGCAACGACAGGAATAAAACACACCGCTGCTGTTGGCAATAACGATCTCGCATTCAATTTTCGAATAATGAAAATTAGGATAATCGCGCTCTTTTCTTTTTTTTTATTTATCTTTTTCGTCTTCTGATATACACGTTGCGTTGCGGCGATTTAATTATACTATTTATAAACACTTTAATTACGCTCAACATTCAAGCTCTGTGAGTTATCTTTCACTGGGCCCCTCTCCGCCCCCGGCAATATTGCAATTTCTCTTTTCTCTCTCAAGTGCATAATTAACGTTTTTGCAGACTATTATTAACTGAAAGCGCCGTTTAAATGTTTATTATCCGGCCCATTCATTTTGCAGATAGCGCGAGCGCGAAGCTTGAAAAGTCCTCTCTCAAAAGCCCGATTGATTTATCAACCGGTTTTCACGCCGATCGGCGTGTTTCAACCGGGTTCAACAAACTTTGCTATCTAAATTGATCGCGGAGGCTACGATTCTCTCTTATCGGCCGTTCGTTTATTTATCATTATATTTGGTTTTGGAAATTCCGCCTCGTCGGAACGACTGGGCTAACGTAAAGTATCGATTACGGGCAAGATCGGTATAATTCGTTTGATCCACTACATTGCCGCCGTCACTTCGGGGTACAATCCACTGTGCCAATAATCACTTTCACAGATCACGCAAATGCTCTCTCTCTCCGCGCGGTAATCCTCGAAATTGTGTCACAATTCATCGCGCGCACAAAGCGACGTTTTACTCAAACGATCTTGAACGCGCCACTGTCCTCTTTTTTATTATCACGAGGCAAATCCTCGCGACAATTGGTCACAGCCGCGTCGCGAGAGACTCGCCCGAAAAACGTTACATAATTTTGGCTGACCCGCAAACAATTGCGAGACGTCGTTGTACAAAAATCTAATCACCCTTTCAGGGGGGGGAAGGGGTTCATTTCGCATCACTGCACTAAGTGCTCTTGTTCGTCTTTCGAATTGTCGCTGTCAATTTGTTGACAGCTGTCAATTGGAACTTGGTCTGTGATCACGATCGACTTACCGGTGGCAGGGAAGCAGAGTGTGGACGACGATTGGCTGAGACACGCGCGATGACAACAACAAAAAAACCGAGGCGTGTTTGAGGAGAGACACGCGAGCACGCGGTCTGGCGCGACGCGAACTGCGTGGAAGCGTGACTCTGCGTCGACTGCAGCACGAGCACCGGTCGTACCACCGACGGAGCAATGAAGACGGAGCGACGTGCGAGCAGGATGTCCGAGGGCAGATTTTCACGGGGGGTGACACCGCCCTCGCTTGCGGAAGCGCGCCGTCGCCTCGCGCTTGCGCCCAAACGCCGTCAACACGAGCACGGTCCATTTCGTGTTGTCCGTGCAAGAGGAAGAGCAAGAAATCGCATGGTTTTCACAGAGGCTCGCCTCACCGCGGCCTGCCTTTCTAAGTGCTCGTTTTACATGCGATGACACATGATTGGCCAATTGTCAAGCTAAGTGCGCGATCTCGTGTTAACTCCTATCTATCTATCTCTGTCTCTCTCTTTCTTTTTATCTACCTCTCTCTTATTCTCGGTCAGTTGCGGAAGAGAAACAAATTTTGGTCGGCGAATGGGTGTAGATCTTTCGGATCGATTGGGGAATAAGTTGCCGAATTACACTGTAGTTAGTGTGACATTTACCGAGGAGCTCGTAAAAAGATTTTTTTTTTAAATTGTAAACAAATAAATTATAATATACTGCATTTTGCTGAACATTATTAATTTGTAAATTCATCCGTTGAATAAAAATACTTGAATTCATTGTTAATAAAAATGTTGACCTAGTTGTCATTTGTTTTTGTTAATAATCAATTCTTGGCACATCTCAATTTCATGAGACGATGTAAAGATATGGTTATGTGATTAAAATATATATGGATACTGATTCATTTTTTTCATCCAGCAGTTACTTATGTTGCTACTTAGATATGGTTATGTGATTAATATATATATATGGATACTGATTCATTTTTCCCATCCAACATTTACTTATTTTGCTACTTTAACTGTTGAGTCAGCAATTTGATCATTTAATTTTGAATCATTCAAATGGATCATTTTTTCGATTGCAACTCAGAATATAGACCAAAACGTTACAACTTATGAACCAGTTGGTAAACTTCTAAACTTAGACTGAATGGTGGCAAATTGATCCGATGATAGATCAGCCAAGAGGATTCATCTTGAGGGAACAATCAAAGTGGTGTAAACTACTTGTTTCATCGAAGAGGTGGCTGAAAACTGATCCGATGTACGCTCCGTCAAACCTGTAATCATCGAGTAATTTGAATTCAAAGTCTTGTTCGGCGCGCATCAATCACAGCGCTCGAGATAGTTCGCTGAAACAACGGGGTTTACGCTCATAAAAAATTTCGCTAAATCCCGGCGGGAGGAAAAAAAATTCGGCTAAACCCTCGTCAATGATATATTACCGAACTTCTGATCTGCTACTCTTAACTCGCTCCTTACCTCGGGGGATTATTCTTTGGCGTATTGATCATTTATATTTATATCTTCTGGCTCGATTACTAATGGACGGACATGCATTTTTAAATAACACCAAGTGGCTATAAATGGCTCGCTATCGTAGAGCAAAAACGCCGGGTTGTGTGTCGAAAGGCACTCCACGAGAAGAGGATTGATCACTGCGCCATGAAGAGGGACGGACAACTCAACTGGGCTTGTTTTCTATGACATTCGATGTGCTGTCAATTTCTCTACCTCTGCAACCCATCAAAATATCATAACAGCACAATAATGCACAACTGACATTAATATTACTTTATTATATAAATAATTATTCGTCGCATCGATTCAACTTTTTTTTTAAAGTAAAACTTTCAGGTCAAACAAACGTCTCATGAAAACCTCATTGGCTTTTTTATACTTTAAATATATACTTTTTATACTTTTTATACTTTTGTATTTACATGAAAGCCACCAATTTTGTTAACGTCGTATATAAAATGAGTATATATAGGACATAGTGTTCTGGTAGTTTGGTAGACAGCTTGGATTTGAGTTGGTTCAGAAAGATGAGGAAAAAGAATGTTCATAGTTGTTTGTGAAAGTGTTAGCAGACAAAGTAAATCGTTTGCTGTTATATTTCAAAGTTTGTAGGGTTTTGAAAAATTTTCATATTGTCTAACACGTGATAAGTCTTGGAGAACTTCATTAGACATTATGTGTAATGTCTTCAGTAACACTGGACGAAATTCTGACAACAGTCGTTACCGAGACCGAAACAAAGTTACACGAGTTGGGTTACAAGTGTCCTTATAAGCTCTTGTCAAAAACTTCAGCAGATATATATGTATTCCTTTTGCTGAAATATGATTGGTACGTTATGTACTGTATTAAAATAAACATGTTTTTAAAAAACGAATTAACATTAACGAAACAAAATTAAACATAAACATTTTCATTTTTATATACAATTTAAGGTAAAACTATTTATCTTAGGGTCTTATTTCTTTTTCTACCAAAATTTTCGATATCGTCGTCGTGAAGTCAGAAAACTTGGTTTGTCGCCACAAAATCAAGATCTTCGCGAAGCTACTTATGGATAACAAACGAAAACGCTGGATGACTTAGCGTTTTATCTCGATCCGTGTCGGTAATTTAGTAGCTTAAGGATGCATTTATCTCGTCTCTTCTTCCAGTGAAACTTGAAAGTCCATAATGAAATAAAAATGGAGACAAGACTCTATATTTCACCGCGACGACAAAAAATGTGAGTATATTAAAAAATTCAACTTTAAAATGAAATTCGCTTGATTAAAATCGATGATTTAGCGCGCGAAGGACGTTTATATAATTATATACATACTCGGAGACTTCTCGGTTCGTAACTTTGCTTTACAACCGATCATAAAAGTATCCTTTCAGGAGAAGTTATATGGCCGAATTTTAATGTCACGTATCATGTCTGAGTATACGACGGGAAATCGCGTGATTTCATATCAAAATGTTTTTTGAACCTTTCCACTGATAAAGAAAAAGTTGAAAATTCAAAGTGTTTCCTCATGCAAAAATGAATAAGTAAAAGAAGATGTGAGAACATAAAAAATATGTAATAAAAACAACAAGCTATCTATTGAAATGAAAGTGAATTTGTTATAGTTACAAATCGAATTCGGATATCACGATACCAAAACGGATTTTCACGGATTACTATGGATCCTTACAAATTCTCTCAGTTTGTTTCAGGTTTACGTGGTAAAGCACTAGAAAAATGTCACTTAACTAAAAAAAAAGTAATCGCGTCTGGTCGTCTTAAAAATTGATTCAATTCTTGAAATTAATCTTATTTTAAATTTCTTTAGTTGAGAATCATTTTTACAACAATAATGTATTCAGGCAGACTAGGAAGCTCTCGCAAAGCAAAAAAGGGTTTAAGTAAATCCAGTGGAATATTCAGAAAAAAAACCATATGATTAAAAGCCAACTTCCACTAATCCAATTTCTGGCTATAAACTGATGAGTTTTGCGTCGACGGCTTAGCAGTCTTGATTTTTCGCTTCGAAAATCCTCTGAAAAATTTAACTTAGATAAAAGATAGTCTGCAAGAGCTGGAACCTTAGAACATCTTAAATATTATTATTCTTTTTCTTATAATTTTTCAGACAATCAATAATTTATCTAACCATTCGTTTTTTATTTATTTTTTCCTTTTTCATTTACCAAATTCATTACTTTTTGTACATTTGTTTAAATCATAATTCTTGACCGTGTCATTATAACGAATAATGCGTGTATAGCCAAAGTGCGTGGTTCGTGCAGGTGCCAGTCGTTTCCAGGGGGACGTTAGTCATAGATCAAACTGCCTCGCGCTTCCGACCGGCCGACTTCAGTCGACGCGCAAGATTGCACGCGTGCGTTTGTCCTCTCTCGACTATCTAGTTGGCAGCCATGGAGGAAGCTGATAAGCCGAACGGGGAACTTCAGGTGCCCTACTTTCGCACGATATTTTGGAACTCATTTTCACCCCGCGTTATATATATCTACGGTCCGTATATACAGTTCGAGTTTCGTCCGAAAACTAAGGCCCCACAGATATCAAGTTCAACCACCACTGAAAAAGTCCAGAAACATTCTTTTATTCATTCCTTTTTTGCCGCAAAAAATTTAAAAAGTTAAGAATAACGCAATGAAACGGCGCACCGCAAAAGTGCTGTACTTGTCGTGTAACTGCGGCATGAAGGTTAATTCCGAATTCAAGGCCAGACGCGCATTATACATAATCGCGCGACGGAGGAATTAAAATTGGAACGAGAGGCATAAAAGTCGAAATTAAATAAGTTGCGAGGTTTGAAAACAAACTTAGGGAGTGTTTCGTAATTTCATCGCGTCAGCATGCGAGGTGAATTCGCAACGACACCTGCCGAATGCTCGTCATGACCGATCGCACCGAGACGGATCTAATCAACAACAATGGAATAATAATTTCGTTTAAAACTTTGCGGAGGAAAAAAGTGTTCATATAACTCGGCTGATTCTCAAGAGCTTCCTTTCTTTGCCCTCTTTCTCTTTCGTCTAATCAAAATCAATATCTCGCAACTTTTCACAGGATCTGGGTCGTGTGTCAAACTTTGACAGCTTTTCGTTTAAGGTGCGGGTAATAAGAACAGGCAAATTTACATCATTCTTACGTTCTTTTTGCGACGCGCTCTCACATCACTTTGACGTGCGTCAGTTCGCATACATTGTATCGCGGATAGCGCCGTCTATAAAATTCACTATATCAACATCGACAAACAGATAAACGAAAAGGACGGCGCAAAAGTTTTCGCCGTCGGTTTTTCGTTTCCCGTTTTAAATTATTAGGGAGCCGCTGGTGATCCAAAAATCCTTCAAAATTATTCTCCAACATTGCCGCTCGCCTAGTCAAGTATTCAATTATTTGACTTATTTTTATTGCAAACGGTGTGCGATAACTGGGTCGTGCAGCCGCGGATTAAAATTCGGTTTCGATAAATTTACTCGCATCGGCGGCGTAAGTTTGAATCGTAAAAAGACGCTGAGTTTCTGCCAAAGGAACAATTCGTGTTTCCGTTTATCGTCAGTTGTTCAAGCGTGACTGCAGAGACCAGATTGCTTACGCACTGTAAACCTCAAACATGCATGCGAAAGCGTTGCGATGTGCCCGCAACCACAAAGTTTCGGGCTGATCAAAATCTTGGGGGATCGAGTAATTAACTGTACTAACCGATGTCACAAAATCAACGCAAAGACGCTTCCAGAAAACAAATGTGCGACCACATTCTGTTCCATTCGGCTGACTAAACATTCCCTCACACTACTGAAGACCCTCCCAAAGATGTCATAAAATTATACCCATTTCCATCGGTCTGACCAAATACCGTGTTATACTACACAAAGAGTCTATTTGATATTCATGCTCATACAACTGTGAACTCAATTTTTTCCTCTCCCTTTTTCAATTTACAACAAAAAAGTTCAATAAATTGTATAGTTTTATTGGTCGGACTAAATCCGGTGCTTCGCTGCTCAAGTCTGACGAAACTCAGACCGTACTACTTAGCGGGTCAAATCATCGTAAGCTGAACATTTATGACGTGGTATAAAAGTTGGTTATGATTTTTAAAGGGTAGAAAACAAAGGAGTGGAAATTTTGCAGACTGAAGAGAGCGGCCATGTTATCCGTACTGCAGGAATGTACGGACGCGTTGGCAGTATACCAATACACACTAAAGGAGCCATCGATGCGAGCACACATTGATATCGACTGCATTCCGACGGAAGTGAGGTACGGATTCCAGAAATGCATGCACTTCGTAGCCGATCCGGACTAAATGACGATAAGTAGATCCCCAACCCACTGCACAGGATGTATACCGATAATTTTTTTTTCTTGCTTTCATTAGTTCCACGTCAAACTACAGCAAAGTTGATTTTTCGCTGGAAAAAATTAATTCTCCAATGTCGAATCTTTAATTGAACAGTGAAAAATTTTCCTATCGGGGAAAGTACATATGAGATTTGAAAAAAAAAGGAAAAGCTCTGCACATTTGCAATATTTAATGTCAGTGGTTTAGCTACGAATTCGTGTAATATTATATTTGCCAACATTTTCTTGCAGACTGCAAAATCCAACGAATTCAAGTAAAATACAAACTCGGGATCAACAAGCTGAATATGTCGAAATCCTGGATAGTTTCGAGAAACTGCTACGTGATAGGTATTTATTATTCTCGCGCTGTATTGAGAAATGTTGCAACGTTGCGTCAGGACTACTTTTTGTTATTCAACAGCTCGATATGGAATGTCGACAGACAAAAAACCTCACCTCTTGAAAAACAAACAACAGACAATTTCTTTCCACGATCTATTATTGGATCCATTACTATACTCTTTTTACTTTTAAACACGCCAATTTATTCATAATGCTACCAACGGGGCTTGTGCCCAAACCCAATAGAACAACCCAATTAATTACTAATACTAATAATAGAACAAATTAATATATACAATATACACATATTATACACATTGTTCTATCGGGGATAGGTGTCTTTCAACTTAGTTGATCCTTAATTAACAGTTCTTTTTTTTTCCACGTCCCAATTGTACGAACTTTACTTACAGCACTTCCGTTGGCAGATTAATAGAAGACGTCTTGCAGGACATTTGCTCGCGAGCGAGCATCGATTCCCTACCGACCAAAATGTTGGAGGTTATAAAACAAAAGGAAGAGGAGGAAGAATTGATGGAAACAGCAGACAAACTTTCATCAACTATTCAGGATCTAAAAATGAAGATCAAGGAAGAGGAGAAACAGTTTCATAAAAACGTTGAGGAACTTAATTTTACATTGTTCGCCGCAAAGGTGAACATTTATTTTTCTTAAATTGTGAAATTTATTTTGAGAAAGATATCCAGACACAAAATAAACATATATCCAAGTACTGTTTATATGTTACTTTTTGTCTTGGTTTACGTTTTTGTTAGCTTAATTGACACGTAAAATCACACTGATCAAATCAGAAGGAAAATGAAGAAACTAAAGAGAAAAAATGGTTATACTAGTAGAACAGAGGAGCGAAACTTGAAACAACGGCATCGATCGAATCGAGCTACGTGAATGCCTGGGAAAAATCGAGACGCGAACAAAACTATCTGAGACGCAGCGGGTCTTTGCAGCGTCGCAGCGTGCTTCTCGAGCGATGCTTTATCCGCGAGAAAAATGAGGATCGTGTCGCGTGGGCGACCCAGGCTTTTCTACGCCAAAGTGTTCTGGTAAGACCGCAATTGCGATCGCTTCGAAAAAAAAAGTCGCATCAGCGAGTCGATTGTATGAAATTCAATTTCAATGACCCTACTACAAATACATATAGATTTTCAACGTTTTAATTAATTAACTTGTAATATATCTTTGTTCGACGTACAAAAAGGGGCACGTTTTAATTACTTTTTTTTAATTTGGATAAGTAATGCTTTATCACTGGTTTGTCGTAATTTAAAAAGTCACAAATGTTTATAAACCCAGAGACTGTCCTTATATATTCTAAATGGAGAATGTTAATAATTGTCATGTTTTTTAAAAAGTTCTCTCTTCATTGCAGCGAAGCGAAGAAAAGACTCGATACTGGAGCGATAGACACCAGGAGGAATTGAAAGCGTACGAAAAGGAGATTCAGTCACTCGAAGAAAAAATAAACGAGCAGCGACAAAATTTACAAACACTGCAGTCCGAGGTATTTCTTTATTACATTCAAATCTCTCACACTGCGCTCGTTCTCGTGAGATTTATCTTTTACAATATCCTGCTCTCACAATTTAATTAACCGCTCTCTCTTTTATTACTTTTTCAAGTGCACTTTTCGAACGAGATAAATAAACATTTTCAAAGTATAGCACACATCATGAAAAATGTCTGAATAAAAGTTGATTATTTTGTTTGATCAAATTTTTGTTCCTTCTACATTTCATATGACTTTATAAAATAATTTGTTTTTCTATAGCAAATGAATTACAAAGTTGTTCATACTTGTTACAAAAAGTGAACGGTAAAAGCAAATCAAGGGTTGAGTTTTGCTTTGCTTCTATCAGTCCTTTTCTTTTGTACCCTTTCGGCATGAAAATTCATGGAGGAATCGCGTTCTGTCGCATTTATTACTTCACTTACAACGGCCAGGACGGGATGTATAAAGCGCTTTGCTCGGTCACAAAAGTTATATTCTTGAGGGCCAACCAAGCAGACAGGACTCAATACGGTTTTGATTTGATTAAATTGTTCGACACGACTTTCTCTGTTTGCTAATAATTTATGGATGGACTCGAGAGTGATTGGAAACGAAACAATATGGCAAAATAAAATCGAGCCAAGTGTGCAAATGAGAGGCGGGGTCGATGAATTTTTACCAATTCAGCGATTCGTTCTTATTGAACTTTGCTCATGAATGTTAATATTTTTTTTATACCTTTTTTTTTGTACCCATGGATATTAATTTTGAGTGAAATGAAAGGCTCTAAATTGTTTTTTTATCCATTGATAACATTCTTTCTTTTTTTTTTTTTTTTTAAATAAAAATTGGTCTGCATTGAGAATTTGAGATTCTTTTGCTTTCTTTCAGTACGATGGCAGACAAAAGTTTATAGATTCCTATCTAGCGGAGAAGGAGCTTGTAAAAAGGCAAAGAGATCACGAGGCACACATGCAAAGAAGCGCAATCAAAATTCAAGCCTGGTGGCGAGGTGTAATGGTGCGGCGAAAATTGGGTCCATATCGTGCGGAGGAAAAAAAGAAAAAACGCGGCGCTGCCAAAGGAAAAAAGTGAATTCAACAATGGATAATAAATTAGACGCCACGGCAAAATGTTCGAGGTAAATACGAATTTTAATGTTTCGCGGTTTCTACTCGTCTGACGAATTGTCGTGTTTTACCACTAAGGACCTACTGTATGCATTAGGAACCGTTTTCAACCGTTGAATGCGAATGTTCAATTTCACCGGAAACCAAAAATAAATAATATTTGAATTTTATTTTTACAGGTTGAAAGGAAAATATCGAAAGGGAATGTTCTTTTTATTCAATTGCACCAAAACGACGATTAAAACTGAACCAACAAAAAAAGTCAAGGGTCGTGAGTTAATTGAAAATAAACAGCACTTAGGTAGCTGTAAGAATGACCACGTGAATATGAGCCGGTCTTGCGAAATGTAATTGGATGTAGGGAACGAACGACTGAATAAAATTCTTATCTCGCCGTAAACGTAACTGTATTCGACGAAAATATAGTGCATTGTCACATTAGAACCTCGGCGAACTACATTCAGTGGCAACTGGAGCTCAAAATTTTAGTGCCCGTATTTCCTTTGAACCCCGCCGTTATTTACCCGCACGTATTTTTATCTCATTTGCCTACTTTTCGTAATCTAACGATTTCAACATTTTTAAATTGTTCAGCAACAAAATGAAAATAAAAAAAATAAAACAAAACAAATAGCAATGACTGTTTCCATTGTTTAAATTGATGCCATCAGTGCGATTAACTGAATAGGGAAGAAGTTGAGAAACAAAGCTTTCATGCTTTATAAAAAGCAAAAATAACAAGAAAAAAAATAATAAATTGGCATTTTTTGATTTGTGCGGTAAAAACGTAACTCCACGAGTCGCAGATAACAAGCTCGGGGTAAAATCCGAGATGCACGCAAGAATCTCATTTCCTTGAGCAAAACTTCCTGAATCTCGGTCTGCGTGCACGACCCCGGTATCAGCGCGGGTCCTAAAACGCGCAAATTCCACAGGCGATCTTAATCCCTGCGGCAGAGCATTGAAACGACAAGCGGCACGACATTCACGGAAGCCTTTTTGTAAGCGTCGCGGCTCTTCCTGTGCGGGGGCATACTAAAGAAGCGAAATTTTAATTGTCCCGAACAAAAGTCAACTATTTGGCGTTTTTTTGTTTTGCTCTCGAAACAGAAAACAAAATCACCTATCGATTTTGATGCAATTAAAACAGATCCAAAATGAGAATCCCGGTTATAACTTTTTGTCACTGTAACATCGGCGCGCAGTTACAGCAGAAGTGAAATCCTATTTATCTTGAGCAAACACCGGCCTTCATTTATTTCGCTGACAAAAAAAGCGCCGAGTTTTAATTACGTGGCACTGTGCAATCGTTTTACAGAAATTTTCCGACCTTAATAATGTCATCATTAAAATCTGCGCTGACAAAAAAAAAAAAAATTCCAAGGGAACACGGGGGGGAGGAAGCGGGGAAACGAACAAAAAATAGGGAAGGCCAGGGCCAAACAATGGCAGGTTTATAAAAAATTGCTCAATCAAAAAGCGGATCATGTCAACGAGATTGTTAGTAGCAAAACGGCCGGTTGTTACGGGGCAAAACATCGCGGACGGTTAGAAACTGTTATTTGTGTAGCACAGGCTCGCGGTCTTTGAGCGAGCCTGTACACTCCGGTTCGTGAGATATTCACGAGGCCCTCTAACCTACTCTTTTTTTTTTCTTTTTTATTTCAGGGCTCGCGAACGCTGTCGAGCGCGCGGCCAACCACCTTCTTAGATTACGATATAAGCCAATGGAGAGCGCGATGTGGCGAGGCACGCACCCGATAACCGCAAACTCGACTTTGGCATGTCATAGCGCAACGATTAATAACACTTTTTCCTCGCCGTTTTACCGCTATAGCCACTGCAATAACTGTTATCCGACCGCAAACAAAAGTTCAAAATGAATATAGCGACTGAAAGGAACGAAAATTGAGGGTCAATTGTGTTGGGGATCAATTTTCGATCGGTAACAAATCGGTTGAAGGAGACAAAAAAAAAGCGTCCGGTCTCATGGAACACGGCGTTAACAACTTCCGTCTTTTCAGCCGAAAGTGGTCTTTTTTTTTTCCTCTTCCTCTCGCGCTCTCCTCTTCTCTTTGCCGTGCGCGTCTTAGTCGTTTTTTCTGATACTTGTTCAAAGCAGCAGCCCGCTGAGTAGCGGAGTTCTGAGATAATAGCGCACCGCCACTGGCATGACGAGTGCTTTCTTTCGAGGGGACTGCTCTGAAGAACAGTCTGCCGAGGACGCTGCTCGCTCATCCCTCCTAACTCCATTAACAATACAAACGTCTAAATTTGGTTTAAACGCTAAAGCCCCTGACGATACAAAAACGATGCTGATTAATGACTAGTGGGGAAGAAGGCCTTCAAACGTTTCAACGATCCCGATGCGATGATTAAGTGATAAAAGTTTCCGCCGAAGTAGATTATATTCTTAAGGTGATGGGATCTCTGGTAATGAAGTTCGTGTTTTCAAAATAATTTACTAAGCTGTCGATTACCGACCGATCACAATCCAAGTTAAATTGTTTATAATTCCATGGTTCCTTAATTACAAGTTGACATGATCCAAATATCCAAACTGAAATACAATAAAAAGTGCAATTATTATTATTTATTTTGAACTGATTCATTTGAATTGTAAATCAAAAATACAAAAGCTGGGCGTTAACAAACATTTGCTTAGCTCAAGACATTGTGTTCATCAAACATTTTCGTTAAATAAAAAAAAAAAAAATCTATGCTCAAAACTAGTGAAAGGTTTATCATCCGGATCTCGCATCACTCGCATTATCTCTGATCGAAAAAAAATAAAGCAAAACACAGAAAAGCAAGCACGCAAAAGATTAACTAGAAACTCTCGCGGAATGGAAGGGAGCTTTGTGTTGGTAATAATCCATGCGGATAGATAAGAAAAGCCGATACAAAATGGTAACAATGTTCGAGCCTCGTTAGGCATCCTCGTTAAGGCCCTTTGGAGGAGGCAGCGATAGCATCAATCGCGATAATGAGTGGCGCGCGCGAGTCAAAATCGATATTGCAGAGACGAACGGCGTACATGCAGAGCGCTGCGCACATGATGCAGAGCGGCGGGCAGAGCACAGCATTCTTCGGGGCAGCGTCTCCGAATGTGTTGTACACGGAGATTCATTGTTGTTGAACCTTGCTACTCCATTATCCGCGCGATTCTGGGTCAAACGCGCGACAGAGAGGGCGCCGTTTGACAAAGACAAAGCCCCGCGCGCGAAAAGAGAGAGGGTATTGCAATTTCCCGTTCGCTATACCTCGCCGAGCAAGTCGCTGAACTGGCGAACAAGAGCGCGGCTCGGGCACAATTAGTGCAGCGCCAGAAGTTCATGCAGATCGCCGACAATTATCGCCCCTGTCCCCTTTTATATTAGCCGCGAACGTGCCAAGATTAATGTCAGAGCTCGCAAAATGCTTTCGTCACACTATTTATCTCATTGCTATTTAGCCGAGGTTATTAGACCAATCGCGACCCCTCTCCTAAAGGACTAATTTCGAAGACAACCAGAGATGGTACTGCTTATTTAGATTACGACTTTGATTTAAGTAGTTATAGTTAGTACAAAGTTTGTACGAAGATTTTAAATACAAATTTGTCAAAATCTTTCATTGTTCTGAGCTTTTAGCAAAGTTATTTTTGAGTGTCACATTGACCCCCCAAGGTGTCACAATTATCCCAACTGCGTTGGCACAATTTTCAACAAACACTTTTGAAATATTAGTTTTCCTTTCTTATTATTTTTGATATGAAAATACATTTGCAACAGAAACTTGACAAATTTGCTTTCACAGTGAAAAATAAACATTTTTGAATTAATTTTATATTCAAATAATCGTGTGACTGTTTCTGAAATTATATTTTATGGCATGAAATTTGATTGTAAATAATCTGTAGACAAAATCTTTGGATTGTTCATTCTATTATGATTATTATTGAAAACTAACTGATCGCAAAATGACCAAACTGCATGAGAGGGAAAACAAAGATCCCTCGTGACATTTCACCTTAATTATCGTATACGTTTGTGAAATATAGTCACGTTGATATATTTCAATATAGATATTGAAACATCGATTTCACAAACCTGATAATGCACATCTAGTCTGAAATATACGAGTATATATCGCACTTATACATATACAAAGGACGTGAAATTCAAAATGCGATTAATAATGCGCGCTGCACATTATTATAAACAAACAAACGCTCTTGCGATAATGATTATTCGCATGCACGAGGAATTGAAATTTGCGCTCTGTCGGAATTAATTGAACTGGAAAGTGCGCTTTCAATCAGTTCGCCGGCTTGAAAGCGGATCTTGGCTTTTTACGGATCTCATGACAATCGAGATACCTCGGCACAACACCGCCCTTTCCTCGGCCGGAAACGTTTCTGCCCCACTCTCTCTCTCTCTCTCATGCGAAAGTTATTCGTCCCGATTTTTTAAATCGATAACGAGCGTGATTCAATTATCGCTATGCGCGTATTTGCATTTGCTCGCTGAATTTTGCTCAGCAACCATTTTACATATCTCGCCCAAGTAAAATGGAAATTAAGGGGACAGTTGTTCGGGCCGCTGATCATCGCGCCAAATCGGAATATCCGAGGGCGCATTTCTCACGAGTCAATGAAGAACATTATACTCTGGGCGTGCGATTTTGAATATGATTTAGTGTGTTATTGAGAACCACGCCGAATCTCAAACCGAAATTGATCTCGAATGTCAAAATTGCTTGATGCAATTTGCTCGCTCGGTCCTTTTTTTTCATTCTTTTTCAGATGCTTTGTCAATTATAATCCAGATTAATGTTTCAAATCAAATATTTCGACAAAAATATTATTCTGCTTAGAAAATTGTAGATTGTTTGTTTTTTTTTTTTTTTTCAAATGCGCGGTTGAAAACAGATATAACCTGCCTAGGGAAGCGAGTAAACAGTGGCAATTATTAATTTTCTGTCAGAGATGAAATCTGACATATTGCTGTACGCTCGGCGGTAAAACTGCGCGGCGCTGAACAAGTTGCTTTTGATAGAATCACTGATTGCAATTTTGCAATACAAATTTAGTCATTTGTTTTGAATCGATTAGAATGCGCTCGTTTCAATTTCCATCGGGAAACGTCGTCGTTACCAAAACGGTGGTTTAAAAAGGACCATTTTTGAAACTGTAAAAACAGTTGAAATAACAACATTTAAATTAAACAAATACAATTTTGTACTCAAATTTGTTTTCTTTTTGTTTAATTTCATTTGATCAATTTTGAATGTTTTAATAAAATTAAGTTTCATTGTTTAATGAATGAATTAAAAATGAATCATTTAAATAACGATTTGGAGTAAATTCCAATTCATATGCTTAAAAATTCCATTGGTTAATGATTAGTGGATGTCGCCTGTTATTAATTATGGCCGCCTGTTACATCGTTGGAAATGGGCAGAGTAATGTCGCCAAAGTTCGAACATCGGGATACATATTGTGAGTAGTTATGTTAAACTAATAGGATAATATCAAGGCAGCACCTATTAGTCTGCTCTAATGCTAAATTTATCTGGTTCAATCGGCCAATCCTAACAGGATACACTGCCCAGGACTACTACACTTTATCAGAATTTGATAACGTGGTATTGATGGTTTATCTCCCAAAATTGTTCATACTTTTCACATAGCATTTAACAATCATTATCTCTCAACATTTTTAATTCAATTTTACACATCTAAATTGATCCATCGATAATAATATCAGATGAAAATTACATCTAATCAACTGTAATTTGTCGATCCTTATCTCGACATTAATTGCTTCTTATTTTACTTCAAAATCTTGTCTAGTTTTTTTTCATTAAAGATTTTGTTACTTATTTATTTTGCATTAGTTTCATTTTAGAAAAAAATATCGTGAAAAAAAAAAAGTTTTAATTTGTCAAAAAAAAAGAGGATTAGATCTGATAGATAAGAAGAAAATCCCGAGATAAAGCAAAGTGAATTATTAAATCCGAGGAGCGGATGGAAACTGCGTGGAAACTTTCGGCAAGTTTTAAGATTCCATTATTTTGCTGTGATCCTGAGACTTTGCGTATGTGCTTTTAATGAAACGAGAAGTTGGCTAATAAGTAATTCAACGAAACTTGAAGTTCATCGCAATTCAATAAGATGCTCTCCTATCGAAAACTTTGTTCCCACGGTTTAATACATTTTCAAATATTCAACGTCAAATGTCTTGCGACTGCAATTTTCACTAACAAGTAAATAAACTGAAAGTTCGTGAATTTAATTGTGGTTACTTAAACCCCAATCTCGACTAATCTGACGCTTTATTATCATTTTACTGTCATTCCAAGTTTTATCTCCCTTCGAACGATAACCAAATCTGAATACTCTCATCTGTCGAAATGATCAAACTATTACAATTTCATATTTCCATCTATTTCAATACCAATACACTGTTGTTCAACTTGTTTAAATTCAAATCACGCGCCACCTATGCTCGCGCAACCTAACCTAACCTTTAAACTTGTCAAATGTCGCGACAATCGAGGAGATCGAACAAAAAAGCGCTATAAAAAATGTGAAAAAAAAAAAAAATGAAATTAGTTCCAGCTGACTGAATAAACAATATCGTTAACAGGAACAGGTTTTAATTAATCACGTCCAGTTGAAAATGCAAACGAGAAAAATGTCGGGCGTGAGAGTGGCGGCCGAGCGATGACGCCACGGTGGCGCCATTTTCCGCGCGTCTCGTTGCCCCCGTCAAATTCGATGAGTTCGACGGACCGCTGCTGAGGCCTGCCACGAGGAGATCGCAACGTGAAACCGAGGATGCACCGGCCGTAAGTATAGTGCGGGCACGCTTGCGCCCTGGCGTCCTCGAGACGAAGCGTGAGCCGCGTGGCCTATGGCAAGGGACTTCCGTTCGTTGCACAGGAACAGGAAGTCAAAACGACGAGTCAACGCCAACATCCTGTACGAACCGTTTTGGCCCCGTCTCGTCTCTGGCCGCGCGATTCACATTTGTCTAACAATCCAAACTAACCGAAACACTTGTTCTGTCAACAATCGGCCAGTGAACTTTAATCATTGTTGATTGTCTTTGTGTTTTTTTTTTTTTTTTTTTTTTTTTGTTGTAACGGTTGTTTGGAAAAAAATGAGGAGGAAGGTTGGTTCACGAAAAATGGACGTGAGGATTTTGACAGAGATGACGGTTTCAGGGAAAATAGTCACTGAGGACACCGAGGCGAAGAGGTTAGGAAGATGCAGGAAAACATTTGTGTTGACGGATTTGACAGTACACTTATACCTGTAAGATTTGATCGTTTTTTTATTGTTTGTTTCGTTTTGTATTGTTGAGATGAATATTTGTATCTTTTTCTTTTTAGGTTGAGATACTTTCTTGCGACATTGCAAGAGGGTCCAGATCACAAGATGCCTTATCGATAGTAGAATTAGGGAAACAATTATTGTTAAGTGCAAAAAATGGGGACAAGGAATCTGTTAGGGAACTTATGTGCAGAGGAGCACCTTTCACAACAGACTGGGTGAGCTTAAACTCTTCAAAAATTTAAAGCAATATTTAACGTCAAAAGGAAAATGTCAAAAATTCATTGCCACTTTGGGTAATCATAAAACTGGTCGTTCTTATTTTTCTTAAAAAGCCTTTTTTTTTTTAATCAAATGTCATGTAATAAATAAATGGAATTTATTCATGAGTAACTTTATAAAAAAAAAGTTTTCAATTATAGACAATTTATCGGTCGACTGTTTTTATCAGAAGTAACCCGATCGATTTTTTTTCAGTTGGGAACAAGCGCTCTACATCTCGCAGCTCAAAACAATCACATAGAAACAGCAGAAATTTTACTCCGAGCAGGAATATCGAGAGATGCACGAACAAAAGTCGATCGAACTCCACTGCACATGGCTGCTTATGAGGGCCACTTCGAGATGGTTCAGTTGTTGTTGAATTATGGTGCTGATGCCGACAGTAGAGATATGGTAATGATTCATAAAGGAGAATCTTTTCTAACGTAAATGATAAATGGGTTCTGATGTTGGAAAATTTTTAGCTTAGAATGACACCTCTCCATTGGGCTGTGGAAAATGAGCACATAGAAGTCATAAGAATCCTTTTGGAACACGGCGCAGACGTGTACGCTGCAAGTAAGTTTGATAAAACTCCCATCAATCTGGCGATTGAACACCAGAGGTTCGATATAGTAGACATGCTGAATCAAGATAGAGAAGCGTGCCCTAAATCGAGTGGGCTTCAAAGTCAGTCGAACGTTTCCAGTCAATCGCAAGACCTAGACATCGAGATAGGCGAAGAGGGCTTGATACAACTAGAGGCAAACCGACAAGATGAGGAGATCCACTTGGAACATCGACCTCAGAAGAAAAAAGTCCAGGGTAAAGTTTGATCTATAAATTATTAAACGTTTTCTTAACCAGGTTCTTGACTTTTGTCTGACTTATGAAAAAAATTCAGCATCCGTAGGTAAGAAGCAGAGGATGCTTTTCCAACAGATTCAAGTCGCGAGTGACGATGAACAAGAAAAAGAGCTGGGCAAGATCGATGGTTTTGTCAATACGGCTTACATGAGTAACAAAAACCACAAAGACATTTCAGACTTTGGTGTCAACCAACCATTCCAATTGTTACAAGCTCATGGGATCACAATGATCCCAGTTGAAAATGATTCTATTGTTGAGAATGCTATGGAGAGTGGACGAACCGTAGTTTTAACTGGTAATTATAAATCCTTTTTTTTTTCGATCCTTGAAAAATATAACATTCTACAATTAAAAAAATCTTTTCATTCACTCTTACAGAGGCTGGGAAACTTGCATTGAATTTAACGAAGACCAATGTCAAACGCATCCAAATACAAAATGCTAAAAAAGTTACGCCAAGGAAAGTAATAACGATACGAGCCAACCAGATTCTTGGTCAAAGTGCAAGTCCTGTAACGTCAAGGAGCCCAAACATACTTAAAAAGAATACCGACAAAAACAAAACAATCATCACAGCAATACCAAACACGCAAAATCTTGGCTCAATTACTATAAGCCCGTTAACTAAGGTAAACGAAATTTTCATCATAAAAATGAGCACTTTTTATTTCAAATTGTCTTCTTTTTTAATTAAATCTTTTATTGTTACTTTTCAGACCAAAACGATAACGAAAGCTCCAGAGATGATCTTGCATCTGGACGACGAGATAGAAGAAGTAACAGAAGAAGAAAACAACCATCAGAACTCGACGTCTGACGCGATAGGAGAAACCGACGTTGCAATTCTCAGTCGAGAACTTGCGAAGGCGAGGAAACTGGCCGAGGAGTATCGAAAGGCGTTACAGAAAAAGGCATTGGAGGCCGAGAGTTACAAGCAGCAATTACAAACTCTCTTTGCGCAGCGTGCAGCGAAATGAGATTTACAAATAGTTCAATTTGAGAATGATGAAAGAAGCGAAAAACTTTCAAAGGAACCGACAAGTTCTTGTTGACCTTCGTCTACCGCATTGTTGATTAGCAATTAATCGTTGAATCGTGTAAAAAAGATTTAGACGCAACAAATTTCAAGATGGGAGTCAACTTACATTGAAAGAGAATTTTGCGTTTAATAGTGGGTGATTTGTACAAATGGGAATGATTTTTGATTTGTGTGTAAAAACCTAAACCTGTTTATAAGGAATCCTATTTTGTACGAGGCGTCATTTTTCTACCAATGTAACGCGGAAGAGATATACTATATAAAACAACGCATCGTTATAGACTACTGTCTACTTGGATATTTATTGATCCTTCGTCAGAGTTAATTTTTGTAACTCAACTTTGTATTTACAATTTGATTGGTAAATATTTTAGATATATTTTTCAGCTGTACTCGCTCGAGAAGTTATTTTTTCTTCTTTTTTGATTCAATAAAATTTAAACTCACAAACTTGCTTGTTACTTTTTTATCACGTAGTTAGTTTAGTTTTAGGTTTCATCACAAAGCAACAGATGATACGATTCTCGGCTTGTCTGCATGTATACAGATATTTCATTGATGGATTCCTTCGTGAAATACGTCAATTCATTCATTTAAATTCTACGTTACATAGTATCTGTGCACATATACGACACACCCCATGCACTTACACTTGGATGTAACTCCGCGTTTGATAAATATTGCGCAGTCGTGTCTGCGCGCAGCGGTATGCTTTCAGTTTATCGATGTTTACAATTACAAACTTTATTCAGAATCGAAAAACATAAAAACATCTTGTAAAAACTTTCAAACCATTACTTAAAATCACTTATTGAGCTATCAACTTGTACAAACATAATTTATGTATTGATTTTAGATTAAAATTGATGTTACATTAATAAACATTCAGCATTCGTAATTGTTTTTAATGTTGAAACTGTGTTGCTCTTTTTAATATTTGGTTATTGTGAACGAGAAGTAAATTTTGTATCTGATGCATCCTTTTAGCAACAATGAAGTAACGATTTGTCTCGCTAGACGAGCTGAGTCTAATATATTGATTGAACTAGCAAAGCCGGCTAAATAATGCTCCACACGAACAAATCTTTGGTGCACAATATACACAGAAGTATTCGTCACTTGTGTGGAACAAAAAATTGTTTTAAACAATGTCGACTTTTTTTATTCACTAAAAAATGAACGTCTTGCCAGTTTGTTACTTACCTCCAATTCCTAACCTTATTTTAAATCAATAACTAATTGTAAAAATATAAACAAAAGACGATAATCATTGTCATGTAATGTTCAACATAAACAAACAAAAGTTGTGCAATTTTTGCAAACAAGAATAAAAAAAAACAAATAAACTTTACTACCAAATGAAATTACTTACTTGAACATAATTTAAGTATTGTTTGTTTTTTGTATATAATTATTCCTTTTTTTCGACGGCAAAATTATTGACTCACCGGTTCTGATCAACTGTCTCAAACTTCTAAAAATGATGCCGCGAATTTGAAAATCGTCAGTGGCGTATCCACTGGGGTAGGGGAACCCGGATCCTGCAAAACAAAAACCAAAACATTCAATTAACCCAAACCAAAGAACTCCGCCACAACCAAAACAATCATCGCTGATGCAAGAGAAACAAATTACACCAATTTTAGGCGACTGTCAATCAAGACAACAACTCGAATCAACTCCAAACAATCGCGCGGTGCTGATCCGCACCTAACCTCAATCGCGTGGTTGGCACCACTGGTTCGCGATTCAAGGTGCTGTTCGCGCGCGCGACCTCCAAAACATAAACAATTTTTGCAACCCGCTTAGCCATCAAGATGTAAACAAAATGTTCCAACAAACAACCCTAACCTCAATGCCAACAAATTATTCTCCCATGTTCTGCACTCGAGGCGAAATTTATCTGCCCTTCGGTGTGTTACAAAAAAAAAGAATCCCGAATAAAATGCGCGGTAAAAGTTTGCGCGTCGCGAGGTTGGCAACGGGATTAATCTACGAGAGCGCAACTGCCGCCGCCACTAGCGCGACAACTGGCACCGTGCGCGTATCAATCGTGAGAGCGTATAATCGTCGTGCCGAGAACCGTTGTGTTTTGCAAGGGGGCGGAAGAGTGACGCGGAGTGATAGCCGCGTTTTCGACCGCGGGCCGCTATCGTCGCGCGCCGAGTGCGATGCGCCGCGACGGACCGTTTTCACAGCCGCCGCGAGCCGCTCAGCTTTCCCGATGAAAAATGGCGTCCGAGAGCGAAGCCTCCTGCGTGAGCGATCCGAATTTTGCCGTCATCTGCTCGTTCCTCGAGTGTTTCGGCAAGAGCTGCGGCCTCGACTACCCGGACATCTCGCGTCTGCAGGAGATGCTGGACAACGTACAAGAAGGTGAGCCGCGCTCCCAACGACTGTCCTCTCTGTTGCACGCGCGCGCGCCACTTTACGAAACAGAGAGAGACGGACGATCGCAACGATTGTCACTGTACGCAAAATTATCTCCGTCTCGTTCCTTTTCGTTCTGAGCCGCTCAAATTCGACAGAGGCTTTTTTTTGCTCAGTACAAAAAGCGCCTTTTTCGTGACTAGTTATGATGTTTGTTTTCGGGTTAAGAGGGCGGGTGTGTAAGGTTAAGGGTGGGGAGTTGACAGGCGGGCACTGTTGCGTTGCTTGGGTGTTTCGGTCGGAACACCTTTTTATGCGTGTTTGTTTTGAGGTGGTTTTTGGTAACATTGAATTTATGGGAATTTAAAAACTGTCGAGACTGTCGAGGTTTATAAAATATGACGTTTCTCTGAGACCGAGTAAACAAACAACAATTTGTTATGTCGAAAAAAAAAAAAAAAAAAAAACTCATGCCTCGCGAACAGAACCGGAAAACGCCAGAGGACAGGCGGACGGGGCACCGAAATATATTCGTGTTGAAAGTCAGTGGCACCTGAGAAATGGGAGCGGGCATTAGTCAAATTTTGTCATTCCTATTCCAATCAGGATGGATGGGAGCTCGAACGTTTTGGCTACAAAAAAGCTCGGGTTGCTGTCAAATTACGCCTTTTGAAGGTACAAGAAAATGAATTACAAAAATAATATATAAATAACATTGAACATTATGTTAAATATGTAAAGGTGGATTAACAATTTTGTTTCAATTTTAGGCCCTACTTGAAGCACAGTTCGATTCGAATCAAAGGTTTAAAAATGAAATCAACAAGTTATCTGCTAAGGAACTCCGAGTGGAACCCCTCGGAAGGGATAAAACGGGCCTGGCATATTGGTGTCAACTCGATGACCAGTGTAACATAAGAGTCTATCGTGAAGACCTTGATGAGGAAAACTGGGAACTTGTTGCAAAGTTCGTACCGATTTTCAAATACATTTATAAATAATAATATTTATCAATTATTAAGTAGTAGTTGATTGTTATAATTGTTTGTATTTTCTCTTATAGAGACCGAGAAGGAATGATTGGTCTAATAAGTGTCTTGTCTGACGGCGAAGTGGGAGCCCTGCCACTAAGTGAAGACAGCAATAGTGCAGAATCGATAGACCAACCAACGATAGACACAGGCCAAGACGAAGCAATGGAAAATGATGAAGAATTGTTGGACGAATCAAATAACGACTCTCAAACTAAATCGAAGGCAAAATCGGAGGACAAGAATGATGAAGAAGAAGCCGATGATGAAGAGGAGAGCGGAGAAGACGAGGAAGATGATGACGAGAACGAAGAGTCTGACGAAGAAGAGGCGTCAGAGGATGAAACGAAGGAAGAAGAGCAGATCAAAAGTAAGGAGCTTCCCAGTGAAGATAGGAAGCCGAAAGAAAAGCTTGATATCAAAGAACGATCAAAAGAGGAAACTCCTAAAGAAGAGATCAAAGTCGAGGATCAGTCTGTAGTCAAAGCTGAAATTAAGGACAAGAACTGCGTTTCGGAGAAAGTGAAACCTATCGAGACGTCAGTTATTACCACGCCAATCAAGTTGGCAAAGCCCGAGACTCCAATCAAACCGGAACCAGCTGAATTGTCTAAAAGCCCGGCACACAACAAACTTCCTATTAAGCCGATCGATCAGCTGGCGGCGAATCTTGTGCGGATGCATTCGGAGAAGCTGGAAAAACAACCCAAGTCTCTAGAGAACATTGCGAAAAACTTGGCAAAGACGAGTCAGCTCATGGGATCGCGAAATGGGCTGGACCTGTCTGCATCGGCGCGATATGAGAACGATCAGCCGGTTGATTTTTCAGGGATGGATCTCTCTAGTCGCAGCAAGACGGAGTCGATCGACCTGTCGGCTGGTTACAGGGCTCAGGATAAGGAAATGGATTTGAGCACAAAAAAGCAGCCAAGCAAAGTGGAAATCGGTTATGATCCGCGGACTGTAATGATGCGTAATCACGCGATGGTGGCGGATTTGAGTAAGAGGCAGGCCCCTTTTGCGGGATTTGACATGTCCGCGGGCTACCACAATTCCGGCAGACTACCAAAAGAAGAGCACAGGTTACCAAGTTACTCCATTTTACCAGATCCGAGTAAAATCGCCGCTCTGCGGATGGGCTCGTCACCGATCAAGCGTCCCTTAGAAGAAGGGGCATCGATGATCAAGAGGCTAAGAACAGACGGGTTGCCGATTCGGCCAATTGATAAGAAAGATTGGAGGGCTGAGGTTGGGGAGCCTATAGAAGAGCCACTGATGATGGTCCAGGGCGAAGGTCAGGGCCAGGATTGCGAGTCAGTCAATCCAGAGATCGGTGAGGCCGTAGAGGAGCCAGTAATGTTCTTCTTTGGTGAAGGTTCCGGACGCGATTGCGACGCGGGCAACCCTGGAGACGACGAGTCCGGAGATAACAAAGAGAGCAGCGACTCGAAAGCTGAGTCCAAAATTCTGCCTGATAACAGTCTTGTGAACAACGTTGCGAATAGAACTCTACAGTTGAACAAGGACGTGGACACGACCGATCACTGTTCAGTCAGCAGCGAGAGCACCGCGGAACTGTCAAAACCCAAATTCAAGCCGAGTCTGGGCGTCCAGGTCATCGCCAAGTCTAACCAGGGAGTTAAGAGGATATCCAGGTGGGACGTTGGCAAACCGGATGAAAAACAGTGCGCGGTGTCCAGCCAGGCAGACATATCAGAACATTGCAAACCAGGAGTGCCTGAGATAGCTACAAACTGCGCCGATAAACTACCTAAGATCTCGAGGGACGATGAATGTACGAGTGAGTTGTCCGATAATCAAAAAGAGAGCGACGGTTCTGCGTCGCCACCGAGATTTTTCTTTGGGCCAAACTGTATATCTTACACACCGAAATTTGAAAAACCAGTCGATAAGAGACCAGAACCTGCTGAAAGTAAAACGATAAAATCTACCGATGTTTCTGAACGAACTGATTCTACCGCTGAGAAACCAGTTTTGTCTTCTGAACCGAGTTCTGTTGCTGAAACGGAAGTACCAGGAAATACAGACGTTGCAACTGAGACTACGACGGAGGTTTCAAAAAACTTGATAAGTGAACCTGAAGATCAAAAACACCAAGTTATGGAGACTTGTGAGACCATAACGTCCAATCTTCCTTTATCGAAGGAAACCGTCTCTGAGACTGTTGATGAAGTACAAAAGGAAATTGATACAAAATTGGAACTCGAATGCCCTGTAAAAGTAGATAGTGAAACACCGAAGGAAGTTGAAGGTGATTGTTCTTTAAAGGATCAGGAAACTGAAAGTAAACAGCAGGAGGAAGAACGAACAGAAATTTTACAGGAAGCTGAAAAATGTGAGTCAGCGACGGCTTCTACCGTGGAGGAAAGCAGGACAGAAGTTGATCCGGACGTTATCAATTCTATAGAGGTTTCCAGTTCGTTTGAGAAATCAACTGACAATTTGGAACCGGCAATCAAAAACACGGTCAAAGAATCTCCTGAAGAAAAGAACAATGCCAAAACTGTCGAAGAGCAGAATGAAGGCGACGAGTCATCGTCCTTGTCTGGGAAAGAAGAAACAAAATACATGGAGCTTACAGAGAACAATCTTAAAGAGTGCAACAAAGGTTTCACTTCCGAGATTTTGAGCGGTAACACTTCTTTGGTTGCAAACTACGCCAGCAGTGAATCAAACGTGAGCGATGATGTGTTCATGAATGATAGGGACGGTGAATTTACGAGCGAGTCCAAAATTTCGGACGTCCCCAACGAAACGGAAAGCTTGAAGTCGAACTTGGATGATCCTGAGATCGAGAACAACGTTCCGACGGAATATCGCTGTAATTCTGAAAACGAGAAAGACGAAAACAACCTGAACAATTATGAACGAGTCAAAATGTCGTCTGAATTAGAAAACAATGTCCAGAGCTTGGAAACTAATGAAATCTCGCAACCTCAAGAAACAGAAGAACTGAGCAGTGACGTTAGTTCGTTTCAAACAACCAGTACTGAGATGAACGTGGGATCAGAAAAACCAGAGCTCCAGGAAAATTCCATTCTGGACGAAAATGTTTCAGAGGATCAAAGCAAGCAAAATCATATGAAAGAAGAACCTCCTGTAGTATCTTTGGCTGTACAAATGGAGGTTGAAAAAGAAGCAGAGGAAGCTACAAAACTGAAATCAACAGAAATTTTGAAGAACGATAAATTGGAGGATGAAGTTATAGCAAAACCAATCGATGTCCAGCATACATTGGAGAATGAAGTTATAGCAAAACCAATTGATGTCCAGCAAATAAATTGGAGGATGACATTATATCAACACCAACCGAAGTCCAGAATAAATTGGAGAATGAAATTATACCAACGCCGGTCGAAGTCCAAGATAAATTGGAGGATGAAGTTATAGCAAAACCAACCGAAGTACAGAATAAATTCGAGAATGAAATTATACCAACGCCGGTCGAAGTCCAGGATAAATTGGAGGATAAAATTATATCAACACCGATCGAAGTCCAAAGTAAATTAGAGGATCAAATTATATCAACACCGATCTTGTATTCACACCAACTGAAGTCGAGAATAAAATGGAGAATGAAATTATATCAAGGCCGACCGAAGTCGAAAATGAAGTGTTGGAAAAACCATTGGAAGAATTAAAAAGCCTCCCATCAGTCTTGGTATCTGAAGAAGATGCTCAAAAAGAACCGGAATTTCAATCCCCAAGCATAATTAAGGAAACACAAGTAGAAAAAGAAGAAAAACTTCTCCCAATTCCAGCTCCCGAACCACAAGAGATTGAAGAAAAGAAAGTTCATGAAGTGCAACAGGTGGATGATAAAATCAAAGATGAAATTCCCGTCGCAGTAGAACTTGAGTTGAAATCGGATTTAGATAAAGTGGCCAGTGAGACCTCACTGAAATCTGAAACGAAGACCGAAGAACAATTTAAAATCTTGCAGAATGAAGTTTCTGAAAATCTAACTGAACCAAAAGAAAAACATGAAATATGCGAATCAGAAGAAAACAAAAACATCGATTCTAAATCCGTTCAACTTAGCGAAATTCAATCTGAAATTGATGAGAAAAAAGATGAACCTGCTCCGACAATTTCTAGCAAAGTAGATGATTCAGTGCTGTCAGTAGTTTCAGAAAAAATAGAGGAACCAGAACAAGTTCAAGAACTTTGTACAGAAACGAAATCTGAAGAGTCGGTTCTTGAAAAAGAACCACTAACTGAACTTAAGGCCGACACAGAATCTACCATTGAAAGAGTAGAAAATCAAACGATAGAACCACCAAAACCAGAAACCTCAGCTGTAGAATTAGTTGAAAAATGTTCAGAGCCAGAACCGGTCCCTGAAGTCCTTTCTTCTAAACTGGAATTGCCTCCCCAGTTACCCATGACCAATTCTCAACTCGTAGCACATGCACAAATGACGAACCATCTAGATCCCACTTTGGAATCAAAAGTCCCGCTGGAGCATGTCTCAGAACAACCCGAACCATCTGATGAAAAAGTTGCAGAAGTTCTTGTCGAAGACAAAGATGTGGACCCGAAAAAAGAGAGCAACAAACGCCAAGGCGAGATTGTTGCCGACGAAGATCTACCTCCTGTGAAAACAAAGCCTCCGAGTGCCGAATCAGCTGAGAAGGTGCTGGAGACTTTGATGATTGCGGAGATGTCAAAAACAGATGAAACCAAGGACGAAGAACCGAGTGAGACCGGAAACATCGCCGATGCTGAACCTGATGATGCGCAATCTGACTCGGATGGAGTTGACAATGACGACGCTTTTGCGGCTCCAGACGAGGATCCGTTGGCCATCGAGGAGGCGGATAAATCAGATGGTTGCCAGATGAAGATAAGAGTCAAGCCGGTGTCCGAGCTGGTTTATTCGAACGAGTGGAAGATGGACTCGTCGGATCAGAAGCCTGTCGAAGAAGTTGAGGAAGTGGAAGCTCCTGTGACTTCGAGACCTTCCACCAGGTCATCGCGTAAAAGGCGCAGTAGCGCTCCGGAAGACGAGCAGAAAAGCGACGATGTTCAGAGTGTCGAAGAGGTGGAAGCACCAGGAGGAAAGAAGATGAAATTGAGAGGCAAAAAGACGATAGATCACAAACTGAAGAAGACAGTTGAAGAGAGCCGGGTGGTGACCATCTCCTCAGAGGATGAGACTTCCAAGGCGGCGGAGATCCCAGTTGAGATGGTCGATGACAATGAGAATGAAAAGAAAGAAGGAGATGATGACGTCATGATTATACAGTGTAATGATAACAAGATTAAACGGGGTAGACCTAGAGGAAGAAAAAGGAGGGGAAAAGGATTCTCGAAGATCAAATCCAAACCTGCTCAAAAGCAGGCGACAGAAGGTGAAGATAAGGAGGAAAAGAAGTCTAATGATAAGGAAGTGGAGATCATCGGAGAGAGCGTCGAAGAAAGTGTGGACAGTATTGATACCTCGAGGGAAGAAAAGAAGGGAGAGAAGAAGAGAAAGAAACGTAAGTATTTTCACTTGGTTATTGGACAGAAATAATTTGTGTGTTTGGGAAACTGGTTATTTATCAAGCGGTTTTTTTCAGGAAAAATGCTTCTTGGATTGGAAATTGATACCACGGCTGTTGAAAATCAGCTGGAAGATCCCAATGATCCTCCCGTGCGACAGTCTCGCAGAATTGCTCAATTGAAAATTCAGGAGCAGAGAAGAATCGAACAGGAAACAATAGAGAAACAGAAAGAAAAGGACACAAAGGATAAGAAAAAGAGAAAGAAAAAAGTAATTACTTTGTTTATATAGACAAGTAAAATATATTACTGACGTGATATCAATTTTGTATAATTTTATTTTCAGGCTGATACTACTGAAGAAGAAGATGAAGAAGAGGAGGAAGAGGTCGCCGTGGATCAGGATAAAGGTAAAAAGAAAAAGAAGCGAAAAAGAAGAAAGAAGAAGAAGGATGCGGCAAAGTTCAATCCAGCGAACGCGTGGAAGAGTTCTTCTGGTTCCAGTAGTACCAATGAGGATGCGAATGATGAAGATGAGGAAGACGAGGACGATTTGGAGGAAAGCGATGGATCGATATTGTTTAAAAGTGATCACGAATTTTCACCAGAGAGTGACTTGGAAAAGGATGAAGTTGCTGAGCCCATGAGAATGGCAAGAACAGCACGAAATTGTAAATTGATTTTTGATTTAATAATTATACAATTGCTCTTTACAAACAAATGAACCAATTCATTATTTCATTTCAACAGCCGAAGACGTAGAAGAAGCCGACGACGAATACGCATGTCAAAAGTGTGGCAAATCAGATCATCCCGAGTGGATTCTTCTTTGTGACAAATGTGATCAAGGGTGGCACTGTTCGTGTCTCAGGCCGGCGTTAATGCTCATTCCTGAAGGCGACTGGTTCTGTCCACCTTGCCAACATGTAATTATTATATCAAAATTAATTACTGTTACACATTTCAACTTATTCAAATCATACTAAAATTGTTTTTTTGTCTTTTAGAACTCTCTTATTATGAAACTTCAAGCAAGATTAAAATCCTACGACACAATTGTGAAAAAACACGAGAACGAGATCCTGAGAAAGAAAAGGTTGGTACATGTGGGAATCAGTATGGACAACATCATTCAGAAGAAAGAACGTTCGCGTACAAACTCGGACGATGATTCTGACAAAGGCAGTGATGACTCGAACGATGATGATGACGATGATGATGATGATAGCTCGTCGTCATCGGGTTCAAGTTCGGATTCCTCTAGTAGCGACGAGAGCGAGCCAGTATACCAACTTCGAGAAAGGCGGTGTGCCAATACGTACAAATTCAACGAGTACGATGATATGATAAACGCTGCTATTCAAGAAGAAGTTGAGGCTGTGCAGGGTGCAGGCAACCAAGGAAGAGGGAAGGACATCTCAACTATTGTTAATGCCGAGAAAGAGGAGTCTCAGGTGGAGGTGCTGAAAATTCAAAAGAGCGACGATAACGATGATATGGAGGAAAAGCCTGAGAAGGAAAGTGACGAGGATTATGAGGAAGAGAAAGAGGAAGATGAGGAAGAAGAAACGCAGAAGGCTGCAAGTCGAAAACTACTATCTCGTAAGAAACATCGTAAACTGAACAGTTTGGATATCAGCAGCGAGGAGGACGATCCTTACAGTGATGAGGACTTTAAAGGGACTAGTGAAGAGGACGAGGAAGATTTCGAAGACGCCGGTTCGAGCGAAGATAGTTCGCTGGCTGGCAGGAGGGGTAAACGAGGCGACCCGAGAGCTGTTCGCAGGTCTACCAGGACCAGAACTATGAGATACGATGAAGACTTTAGTAAGATATTTTCGTTGGTCAAATCATTCAATCCAAAAAAATGTATTTCATTGACTATCTAGAAAAATTCGAAAGACTTTTTTTAAATGTATTCTTTTTTTAAATTTAACATTTTTTAAATCAATTATTTAAAATGACTTTTAAACATATATTTTGAATAATTTTCTAAATCGACGTATTTGAAGTGTGTGTATATTATGCGTTGATCCTAAATTCGCTATACAATGACAAAGACACGAAGCCAAACACATTTTTTGACTATTTGTAAACAATATGAAAAGAAGTTCCTGTGTGCGTTCGCCTTGATTTTGATATGAATGAACTCACGCTAACACTAAAAACCTCTCACTGTTTTTAGTAAACGACGACAGCGATGAAAGCGATCGGCCCAAAAGAAAGAAATCAAAATCTCACTGGAACGAGTCTGAAGAAAGCGAAGACAGTGAGGCTTCCTGGAAGCAAAGAAAAAAGAGGTACTAATTTTGTCATTACAATTAAATTATTCACATTAAACTTACTCTTGCTCTTCTCTCCCTATGAATACTAATACCGTGTATAATTGTCTGTGTGTACACATGCCATATCCCTAATGACTGTTTTTGTTTCGAAAATTCTTTTTAATTCGCATTCTCGATCTACTGATTTCAAATTAAAATATAGTTCAATCATCATTTCTGCATTGTAAAACAAAAACAAAATCAAATTTTGAACAAATCCTCGGAAAGTTTCTACTTATTGAATAAGAGTGTAATGTTATTAATCAATTTTTATGAATTTTTAGAAGTAAAACTGTGTCAGCACCTCGATCTCGTACAGTATCCACCAAATCTAAATCGAAAAAAAAGAAAAAACGAAAACGTATCATTGAATCGGAGCAGAGCGATAACGAAGAGGAGGAAGATATGAAGGCGTCAATGGACGCAGACGAAGAGCAGTCGATTGTGCGAACGAGCGTTGTTGAGAGCGTTCCAGCCATGGCTGCAGCGCCTGCTCCTATGGTGTCCCAGCCGATACAACAAACTCCAGACCAAATACCTGTTCCCCAAGTCCCGGTCCTCCAGCAAACAGTGCCGGAACATTATCCGCAAGTACAGACGATCCAGCAAGCACCTTCAATTGATCCGGTCGAGCCTGTAATTCCACCAATGACAGACAAAGTGGGAACCGAACTCCCACCAGTGATTCCTCAGATGGAACCGCAGGTTCCCGTTCCAACAATTCCGGCTGCTGACAATATCAATGTCGACCCAACAGGGACTAATTTCCCTTTAGCTGACGAGTTTACGAAGAAACGGAAAAAGGTAAATGTTCTCTTTTTTTTGTTTCCAATTTTTTCTTTCTAATTAAAAGTTGATTCATTGTTTCTGAGTTTTTCAGTTGTTTCCTTGATTTATGAAATTTCTCAGATCTGTTCTTTAATTTTGGATGAATTTTCATTTTTCGATTAAGAAAACAAATAATGATCTTCATTTGAAACAATTGTTTTGTGACTTTTAAATTCAACTTTATTTTTCATTTTTTTTTTTTTTTTTTTTTTTTTTTTTTTTTTTTTTTTTTTTTTTTTTTTTTTTTTTTTTTTTTTTTTTTTTTTTTAAAAATGAAATAAAATATATGATTCCCCTAATATCCCCCACCAAAAATCATCATTTTGTTTAATAATTGTAAGGAACGATTGGAAATCGGACCTTCTTTTTTTTTACATGTCATTGGAAATTGTAAGAACGTGAAAAACGCAGGATTTATAATTTCCCGCGTAATAGTCGAAACTGAACTCTGAAGCTATTTAAATAAGAGCCTGATAGATCGCCGCCATATTCAGTTAAATTAAAGGACAGATGTATGTGGCTTGTATAAAATTGTCCTTCATTGATTGCGCGAGCTGCAAGTTATCAAAACTCTCATTTCAGTAACTCTAAACCGAATTAATCAGGTTAGTGTACGATAACTTTTTCTTCAAGGAACAACTGAAACTCAAACTATATCAAACTCATGATTTATATTTTATTACACTTTAACGACTCTTTCAAGAGTGCGAAAAGGGCTGTTATTTACAAATTTATATTCCCCTTTTATTCGAAAACTTTTTTCTTTTCACAATAAAACCGTAATTCGGTTACAATTTGATTACCCACAGTTGATTACACATCAATTATGCAAATTTTTAATGAGCAAAAATTGAAAAAAAAAAAAAAAAAAAATTACCAATTAATTATTTTTTCCCAATTATAATAGAATTAATCAAATAAATTAAATCCACTGTTAAATTAAAAAAAATACATTGTTTTTTATTACAAAAATTATTAACAATTTGGAGTATTAAATTATGAAGAGAAATTATTTTTAATTTGTCTGAAATGTGAAAGTGAATCAAAATTGTGTGAGAACTTTGACATCAAATAGGTTGAATTTTATCATTATTTTGATTTGACAGTATTGATAAAAATGAGATGTTAATTTTATTGAGGAGGGCTTGATTCAAAATTCGCGACTAATTTGTTGGGTACGGACATGAGCACAGTGTCCGGGGATTGTGCAATTCAAAAGTTATTGATCAAAAACAGAGCATTTTGGTCCGAGAAATAAAGAAGGGGTAATTGAAAAGGCATTTCGAAGCGCTCGGCGTGCGTTGAAAAGTCACGAGAGCGTGCTTGGGACGTGACCGGGCGCGGAACGACGCTTTTACAAACGAAAACGTGCCGTCACAGATAAACGCCGAGTTTCTCTCTGTGAAATAAACATGATATTGTGCGCGCATTCCTAACCTCAAATTGTGACGCGACGGATCATTAAAGCAACTTCCACGTGCCCGGCGAGCGCTCGGCCTCGCACTGTAAATAAACCCGGAAGCGTGTGTCCTGTTCGATCGTGCGGCCGGGCTGCGTCGCGCTCAAAATCCCCAGCCATTAGCCGGCCGGATTACCTTTCTTTCTTGCTTTTTATTTTTTTTTTATTTTGTTTCGCCCGTGCTTTTTTGTCGACGTCCGCGCAAAAACGCCGCGCTCATGTCGGACTGTTTTCCAACGAGCAACACCCCTTGCATCTCGTTCCGCGGCTCTCGCACGGGACTGTGAAAATAACAGCCCACTCAAATTAAAACAGGCTGCCCATCGCTTTTCTCGTACAAAACTCCATTCACATATGGCCGGTCATGACCACATACCTCTCCGGTAAAGTTCACGTCACATTTTTTTCCCCCCTTTTTTCTTCGCCCCTTGTTTTTCACTCGCTTTCCAACAACTTCCAACTTGTGTACAAAGTTTTGTTTTTGCTTTGCTTTGTGATCAACAGCAGTAACAACAATCCGAACTAACGTATCATCTCGTTTGTTCACAGGAATACAAAAAGAAATCGCCGGCCATTCGGAGAAAGGTAAACAAACGATTTCTCATTTCCAACGTTTCAGTGATGAATGAAAAATAATTGTAAACAAGAGGTTTACAATTTGTTTGCAATTAAATTTGTTTGTACTTATGGTGGGTTTGTTGTTTTAGATAATCTATGGAGGCCTTCCAGATGATAATCCAACTCAAGAAGAAGAGACGCCCGGTCGACGTACGCGTGGACGAAAAGTGAATTATCAATTGTTGGCATCGGACAGCGATGAGGTGAGTTTGAAGTGAAATTAAACGAGCAACAATTTCTAATAGTTCAATGTAACGTGGAAAAGAAACGTTTCACTGAGCATTGCGCTTGTTTCTGTCCCCCATCCCCCTTTGTTATGACATGAAATAGGACGCAAAGCACTGTTACATTCCAGGAATTGAAAAAGGCATTGAAAAAGACCGAAGAAAGCGAAGATGAGTTTGTGATGCATGAAAATCAAGCGGGAAACGATGGCGAAGACAAGGACTCTGATTCAGGTAATTCAAAGAGCATGTTACTTCAATTAACAATCATAAATCACAAATGACAAATAACCTAAAGCCCAATTAATGAATTAATTAATTGAAACTTGTCAATTAATTGTTTTTTTTGTTCATCGGAGACTTATAAATAGTAACAGCACTTACTGTTTCTTTTTTTTTTAACAATCAATTGCACTAATGACAATTATCTTGTGATAATTAAAAGTGAGATTGTCATTTTGTTGAAACATCGTCCAGCTTAAATTAACATTTTTCTTTTATCTCAGCTTCATAGCTTTTTAATTACGCTCTATCGTAAGATACGAAAGATATTATGACGAAATGTACTATCAGTTCTCAACTAACATTTGATATGACAAGTTTGAAAGTAGTCGCGCGGATGCAAGTTTGTTTATATAAATAAATTGATGGTGAAAAATTGGTTCTAAACTGTGTGAACATTTCAGGCGATGATACCTACTCCCCTCAAAAAGGCAGCGTAAGTCAGAAGAAAGTGAAAAAGTTGAAGAAGAGCCGCAGCCCGTCAGGCAAAAGACGATCCTACGAAGACGACGGTACCCCGAAGGTGCGCAAAAAGCCAGGTCCAAAGCCTGGGTCTAAGAATAAGCCACGGCCGCAGCCGCGGCTATCGCTGACACCTATCCTCAACGACGACGACGACATGTTGAAAACAATGGACATCGAGGGCATCGATGATGCAGTTCGAAACTCGGGTATGGCGCCAGGTTCGGGCGATGGTTCGCTCACAGGACTGGCGGAACTTGACGACGAACAGCTCGAGCAGATGATGATGGAGGACGAGGAATACGGTCGAAGGCAGCTTGAGATCGCTGCGATCGAGATCCAAAAGAAGAAGAAGAAAGAAGAACGAGAAGCGAAGAAAATGGAGAAAGCCAGGCTGAAGGCTCTGGAGATACTCGCAGCGGAGCAGAGCATGAACGCTCAGGAGGGCTGTGACGGCGAGGTGCCGAAGAAGAAAAAACGAGGTCGCCGCAGCAAAGCGGAGATCCTAGCGGAGCAGATGCGACGAGACGGAACGACAAATCCGACGATAATGAGTGCGGAGATGAGCAGTCCGCCGATCATGGAGCCACATCAGCCTGTGGTTCCGACGAATCCAATGATACCATTGACGGAAGCGGCGCTTTTTCATCCGGAAGGCACTCCGCTCAAGCCGAAGCGTAGGGGGCGTGGTAAGGGTAAGAAGACCTTGGCACTAGAAGCCGCGCGAGCGGCTGAAGCTGCAGCTAAGGGACCTGGCGAGATCGGTATGATGGGCATGGGCACCGACTCCAACCCGGACGAACTCTCGATCATGCCCGGGGGCAGCAGTACGTCAGGCTCAGCCCCGTCCACGCCGCCTTCGAATCAGTCAGCTGGCTATCCCAACATACCACCCAACCAGCAGTCGTCGGTCATCACGAGGATGCTCCAGTCGCAACCGGTCGCACCAGGAGCAGCTCAACCGTTCGCTGCAGCCGCAGCTGCTATGGGCCACAAGTACTTCGGCACAAACGCGAGTCCCGGACCGATGATAGGATCACCGCGGCCGGGATATGAGCTGCAACCGCGAGGCAGGATCCCGTCGCCGTACCGTCAGCCGGGACAGCAGATGCCGCCTCATTTTGCCGTGAGACCCGGTACTCCACCTATGCGCATGCGCGTGCCTGGACCTCAGATGTACCACACGACCCATCATCAGATGGACCCCTCGCCCTCCGGCGGGGGCCCTATCTCTATTAACAATCGGGATAGTCGGTCGCCTCTTGGAATGATGCCTAAGGGAGGACCCACACCACCCCCGCCTCCCTATGTTCGCGCGGGACCACCTCTTGCAAGATTTCCCGACGCTCCGCAGCTCACAGCACGCCACCAAATGCCTCCCTTTGCGAACGCATCGGCGCACGCTATGCAGCAACCTTCTCCGCCTCCTAGTCGACCTCCTGGCAACTTCTCGCCTTACCACCCGCCGCCTCCACCAAACTATCATTACGGGGCTTATCCCCCGCCGCCGCCTATGGCCGCGGCAGACGACGCCGCTGCGTACCAAGGCTCACCCTACCCCGCGGACCATTTTTCCGCGAGTGGAGACAATCAGGGACCGCCGATCCAGGCACCACCTCCACCTCAACCCCCGGTCCCTGGAGCGCCGCATCCCGGACCACCTGAACAACACGGCCCGACTGAGGAAGGTACAGGAGAATTCGGGGGACTCGTATCGTATTTCAGCAGCCAACGGGAGGATGATCTCGAATCGTAGCATGAGCGAGGACTTGGCCAACCGTGAATCGTCCCGTTGAGAGGCTAAGCTTCACCGGGACGAGGGTTTCTGTATAAATCAACGTTTTATCCCGTTCTGACTGTCTTATGGAGGCAGCGCAGATTTTCTCCAAGCGACTGAGCCAGTGAGGGTCTGTTATACGACTAGAATTAATGCGACTTTCAAACTAATGGATAACGTAATTAAATGTAGACCATGATTTATTTCGGTAACTCGGCCCCTATTAATTTTTTTACTGAATTGAGTTGAAGTTTTCAAGTTCGAGTAAATGTTTTTTCTTTCCTTTTTTATCAAACACCGAAGTTTGTGACAAGTCGGTGCGTTTTATAGTGTAACTAATGTACAGAACATTTCAGTAGGAATGAACGATCTTCATCGTTCAATAAAATTTGTTTTACTCAAATTACTTGCTCTTTTCTTTTCAGTCAATGATTTGTTTTCCTTTATCTTTGAACTTCGTTTATTCGTGCTATTTTGTTTGTTAGTTACATTTTCAACACTACCAAAGAATTCAAATGATTTTCAATTTGACAAAACATTCATGTGCTCTTAAAAACATTTATCCTTTTTTTTTCTTTTCAAATAAAAACATTTGTCACCACTGGCTTGAAAAAAAATCCTCACTTCGATTGTTGCTGTGATGTTACTGCGTTCCAAAGTATTTTCTTCAGTGTCACACATGCAAGTTTCATGCAATCCCAAATCTGCCCTCTGAATGTAACCAAATAGTTTCTTGGCATTTTCCCCAATCTCAAATCAACTAAATTTAAACATTGTAAAATGACATGGTATACGCGTAAAATCAAGTACTGAATGTATACAATTAACTGTAAAATTAATTGATAAGTCCTCAGTTTTTGCATACAAATTTGCATGTTGTCATCGGACTCGGCGAGGAGCGTCATATTTTTTAAGAAGCGTCGACCAAATTTTATACAACTTTTTGTGATTGCTCGATGAACCAACGACTCGCCGGTGTCGACCACGAAATGCTTATAAGACGAACTGGAATGGTTGGCCAAGTGAATTCCTATACTGCTGTCACTTTACTTTTTTTTCAACATAGATCTGATACTTTTGTACCCTATTGGTAGCTTTGATATCAAACGAAAATCAGCCTAAGTAAGAGAGGGGAATTTTAAAGTTTAACTAAGCGCGACTTCCAAAGTTCTTAAACATGATAAGGTGTTAGGAGAAACAGAAGCAAGAGAAAGGTCTCGACAGAGTCGACCCGAACGCCGTTGTTACGCGTGTACATATGTAAATAACATAAGTCCTCTAGATATATATATATATTTATATATATATATATATATATATATTATATATGTATTATGTATAAACAGTCGAAAATGACAAATCGATTACAACTAAAAAAAGATGATTGAGCGGTGCGTCGAGCACAAATGTAATATTAAACGTGAATTTTCAAAAGGGACAAACGATTGAAGCGGCATCTAACTACACTCAAAGTTAAACAAATGGTGTGAAGACTACTACTATTAATTATTTATAAAACAAAAATTAAAAAAAAAAACAAAACGAAGTTCAAGAATTTATAAAAATAGGTCTTACAAAATATATATATATATATAAATATATATATATTGTATTTTACAAATTTTACTTGATAATTATTGTGTGAAAGTTCACGACACGTCGAAGAGCATGAGGCTGCAATCTTTCTTTCCTTTCTTAATTGTCTCTTTTTTTGTTCATTTGTTTGAGAACTAATCACTCAATGTGCAATACTTGAGTTCAAATTTTGACCTAGATTATAAAACATGTAAATCTGGATATTGGCAGTTCAGTGCAAAGGTGCAAAAAATATAGTCCAAGATGGACGTGAGCGTCTTCCTGATCTTCGACCATTCGGAAGAGTATAAGAAATGAGACGAAAAAAGAAAAATGCATTGGTGTTGCGCAGCGGATTGAAAAAAGAGGATCATGTATCTGTTTAGTTAATATACACGTGCATACCTAAGGTACATAGAAGTTATATGAATAAAGAAAATATATTAGAATATTGCATTATCTTAGAATTAGCTGCTTGGAAGAGTTTCCTTTTACGTCGGACAACAAATTTTGAGACAAGCGACCAGTTCTCGACGGTTCATTAATGCTGATTTTATTATTTTTACATCCAAACAATGTATTTTGAGTGTGTTTCCAGCTCGATGTACACAATCCGTCATTATCTATTTCTTCGGGTAAAAAAAGAAAAATAAAAAAAACAAACATCCGTCTTCGTGATGCAAATCTGCGCTACAAGGAGATGCTCTGAAAATATCAAAATTAATTTACCGCGGCATTTATGGTTGGAAATGCGGTCTTTGATTTTTTTATATTTTTTTATTTAAATGAGTGATTTATTTTCTTTTGAATTTGAATGACAGTTTGTTTTAGTTTCATTGATTTTGGCATTTCATCGTGATTTCCTCTTAGCACAGACGGAATGTGTTTCGAAGACAAAGAAAAATATGGTGCAGCTCGGCTTTGATTTTGGTAAAGAGAGTGAGAGCGAGAGAGAGAGAGAGAGAGAGAGAGAGAGAGAGAGAGTCTAAACCAAACGCAATTATTATATTACATGTTGTAGCCTAAATACAAACATTTTGTAATAAAAATCAATATATTGAAATAATATTTTGTCAAGTTCATTTTTCTGTTCCTCTAACCTTTCTTTATTCATAGTTGCTTGTTATTATTTATATTTTACTGTCAAGATTAAAGTTTCATTTGTTTTGTTTTATTTGTTATGAAGAAAATACTACCAATATTTGTATGTTATTAATACTTTTTAACCTCAAATTTTAATCTTAGTCCATGAACATTATTTTATATTAGATTTATAATAATCCATAATTTTGTACTGTTTGAGACTTACGATGTGTGTTTGTTTGTACTTTAGCTAGTTTACGTTAGTTGATTCTTCTCAAGTTGGGCTTTTTTCCCGCTACATAGCTGTATTGATTAATTTAGAAGCAGCACAGTTACAAATAGGTCTGCGGCAGCACATTACTACGTGAGGTCCTGTGGCGCAACGGATAACGCGTCTGACTACGGATCAGAAGATTCCAGGTTCGAATCCTGGCAGGATCGATGTTTCTTTTTGCAATTTTCTGTTATAAATCAATGTAAACAATACACTAATATTGAATCCTCTAATCCTAATTAATAAAAATAATTGTAATACAAACAATATTAATGAAAATATTTGATTATATGACTATAAATTTGAGACGAGAAGTAGTCGGATTGAAAACAAAAACATGCATTAACAACAACTGAAAACTCAGATATAAAATGAACAATGTGAAAAACAAATAGAAATAGTCAATGTACAAAAAACCCCTAGCGGTTCCGGTCTCGACGCTGTCTCGACGCTAGATCGTATAGACCCCGTCGAGATACCGTCCAGTGAGCGTCGAGTCAGACAAAAATTGGCTTTTCCGTAAAAATTGGGAATTTTTTATATATATGATGCACTTAACTTTTTAAATTCTACAATGTATAAAATTTAACGATTCTGAACATTTTACTAAATTTTTATTTAAAAACTTTTTTGTCATTTGAAATAATTTAATAATTTGATAATTATAAAATTGGATAACTTAAATAATTTGTTATTTGAGCCTGAGTTTTACTGAGGCCCAATACTAAATAACAGCGTAAGCCCAGCAGTCTTTTCCAGTGTTGACCCAAGTGAATACCAGTTTATGGCCATACAATTCCCAGAAATAAACCAAAACAAATCAATGTTGTTCCAATATAGGCAGAATACAGTTATAAAAATCTTAACATGAACAAATGTTTTTATATTATTAACTTTTTATTGTTTATGTGCCCAGATAGTTACATAGTCTGAAACGAAAAAAATTGCTTCCATAGTAATTATTAATCGATTAATTATAGGACGGCATTTTGAAATGTTGTTATGTTTTTTATGCACGCAATAGAATACAAACACATTCTACATTAGTGCAACACGTTTGAAGAAACTTTTTTTTATCAAGTTTCAGACCCCTCAGGAAGCTGATCTAGGGTCTCCAAAAACCGAATTTTCAAGGTCGACCGATTTGACTAACGTATTGTTTTATATGATCCAAATGAACTATAAAAACATTCTCGAATAGTGCAATATGTTTTTAGCTACAAATTTAGTATAAAACCGATCTGATATAGCGCGAAACGTTTTTAGAAACATGTTATTTTTCGAGACTCAGACCCCCTGATAGCCACTGGTTACCCATCTGGGGGGTCTCCGAAAACCGATTTTTCGAGATATGCCAAATCAAGTGCCATTATGTGGAATACGCTACAAATTTAGTATAAAAACGATCTGATATAGCGCGAAACGTTTTTAGAAACATGTTATTTTTCGAGACCCAGACCCCCTGACAGCCACTGGGCATCCATCTGGGGGTCTCCGAAAACCAATTTTTTGGAGGTTGGCCGTTTTTACACATATCGTTTTATATGCTCCTACTAAACTATAATAACGATTTATATTTTTGCGTTTCGTTTCTGGAAACCTATTGTTTTTTCGATTTTTGATTCGAAAAATCGAATTTTCGAGGTTGGTATTTTCAAGTGTTTTTATGTTTTTAACGCGCGCATGGGCCTTTTATAACTATTTTCATTATCGCGACACGTTTTTGGAAACAATTTTTTTCCGAGTTTTAGACCTAGATTTCAGTTTTTTTTCGTTACAAATTTTTTTATCATTTTCAGATATTTATTTTTTTGAAAATTTTCAAATGTTATTTTAACGTATCGATGGTTTCAGAGCAATCTTTATTATCACTGTGATTTTTTTTATGTTTAAAAAATACTACGTTTTTTTTCAATTTTTGAAATTAATTTACCTAGATTGTACGATCATGCATTCAGCTGGTTAATTTAACATGCGTGACATCACGTTCCGTTCACTTAAACAAATAATTTCATTAATTGTCAACCAAACACATGCTTCATGAAATTTTTCTTATTGCACATTTTTGAGAAACATAAAAAAATAGTATTATTGGGAAGATTTACATAACTGTATTAAGTAAATTAGATATATCGATATCAAGATTTGAAGATATTGTTGTACAGATATTAAATTTAACATACATACATATAATTTTTATTTAATTTATCATTTTATGTTTTGTCGATGCATATTTTTGTATTTCAAAAATTTTTTAATTTTCAGGTATTTTACGTATATGCATATTTCATACCACAACTTAGGAACGATGTAAAAAGTTACGTTTAAGAGGATGTGAAACCGGAATTTACTGACATTACAGATTTATTTAATAAAAAATTAATTTAACGAGAAGAGCGCTATTTTCTCACTTGTTTTACACATTCCTATACACAAAAATTCAATTTTTATTATAAAGTTTTCAAGATTAGTGGGAATAATGTTTTGAGGTGAATGCTGATAGTTGTTCTCACTTTTGTTCACATTACGTATCAATAAATTTTATAATGTTTTTCTACATATTCTTCCACGATTCCAGAAAACCGCTCTTCTATTTATTTTAGATTACAATAATAATTGCAATTTTTATTAACAAATTTCCTAACTCCGTGACAGTAGATTTTACACATCCTCTTAAGGTGGTGTGAAACCGGGAGTTACCGACATTACACATTTTTTTAATTAAAATTAATAAAATGATTGTAATTTAATTTAACGAGAAGAGCGCCATTTTCTCACTCATTTTATCATAAAACATTGACAAATAATGATTTCTAGTTTTCGATGTGGAGGTTAATCGTAGAAATCATTGTTTGTTTTCATTTTTGAACCGAAAATCTCGAATTCTCCCATTATTATTGAATGGCGCTCTTTTCCGTATTTCGAAAAACAACAATTATTCTAATATTTATAAACAAAGTCCCTAACTCTGTGGCAGCAGACCTTATACATCACCTTAAATATAGTAGGCAACAACTCTGCTTTTGCAGTTCAAATTTTGTATGCGTTTTTCATTATCATTTCAATGTTTTATATCCGAAAGCTAAAATTTTTTAAATTATTTTCCAAGAGTTATTTAATCTTTAAGGCTTTTTTATGGGAATTTAAAATTCTAAAAATACGAAACATCAAAAATGTTTTTACTTTATTTATTTAACATCTTAATTTCAATTATTTTAACATCTAAAATTCGGAAAATTCTGAAATTTAAAATATTAGACAATTTTCTTTATAAAATTCTGGAAAATGTGCCCAATCGTTCAATTTTATACAATTAAAACATTAAAAAGATAAGTTCATTATAAAATTTGATAAATTTCCAATTTTTATTGGAAAAGACAATGTTTTCTTGATTCGACGCTTACTCGACGATATCTCGACACGGTCTCGACGATTTAGCGTTGAGAGAGCGTCGAGACCTGAACCGCTAGGGACGACCTGTCGAGGTATGAAATTTGACTACCTGTTCTTAATAATTTTAAACAATTTCAATAGAAAATTTAAATTAATATGGAAAAAATGCAGGATTTTAAACATTTGAATTTAAAAGACTTCTCGTTATTTCATGTTTATAATTTATTCGCGACTATATAAGTTTTATATTATTTGTACCTATTCATTTAATGGAATGTTTCTCAACTGAAATGTGATCTTTTTATGCTTACAATGCCATTATTTTATCGTTATGTTAAAACAAAAAAAAACAAAATCGAATGAAAACTTATAAGACCTCATGCAACTATGTTATCATTTTTGGACTTTTTTAAACGCACCCTTTCATTTTCCAATCGTTATCCAATTATGAAATCTCGGAAAAAAATTATGTTCGGCAAGTTCACCGACTGACGATCGTGTTTTGTCAAGCAGGATAATTAATAGACGCATTTATTTAGGTTATACAGTTCCGATTGAATGAAACCATAGTGGTTTCCATAATGAATTTACAAGAAGTCATTTTCAAATGATTTCTCAAAGTTGTTTGAAACAGTTATGAAATAGTTGGAATGCTTGCGACGCTACATGCTTTTGAACTAGTTGGTTGGTTGGTTCTGTGAAGAACTGAGCCACAACCTCTTCTTTGTACGCCAGGACTGGTTATTAACAACTGTTTGAGTGTAAAGAAAAAAATCTGTTTCGCAATTTCATTTCATCAATTAAAACAAAATTTTCAAAGCAAAAACAAAATAAACATCAACAATGCGCGGCGTAGTAACAATGTTATCAAAAACAACTTACCAATTCACCTGTTTATTTTTATATGAAATTAAAATATTAATAGGTTTTTAATTGTTATTGAAACAACATTGCTATTTTTAAAATATATGCGTGCAATTTATTATATTGTTTTAATTTAACCTTTCAACATTTTTAATAAAGTTGTAGTTTAATTCTGGGGTTGTTTACATCTTTTTCATCAAGATTTTGCAATTGAATAAAAGGGTGCGATAAGGGTACTGTTTGTTTTTTAAACTTCAGGAAATCAAATTATAGAGGGCGTTGTTGTACCATATGCAAAGCCGCGTCGCAAATATCAAGCCGACGAGCCGACACACTATGTATATATAAGTACGATGCACATTCTGTTCAGCGCCAACTGAAGGAGAAAAGTGTAGACATGGCTGACAACGTGGTGTCCGCGATGGAAAACGTGCAAATAAGCGATAAAAAGGCATGGTTTTAATTGTTTAATTAAATTTCAATGTGATGTAAAATTGTTTACGCGTTATAAAATATGTTATTTGGTTTGAGATATCGGACGATTAGGGTGATTCAATGCGGCGTTAGGTGGAAAAGTACTTGGGTTGGTTGAAAAATGATTGTTGTCATCGTTTTTCCCCTGACGACTCATTTTGAGAATTCTGTTACTTAAACTTTACATCAACGGAATGATCATTCGGAAATACTGGCAACAATCACGTGTACATTAGAGTGTTTGCCTCTAACGCGTAACAACTGTTACCATATGCAAATCAATAACAAAACATAACCTCGTTGATTTAAACAACATCAACGGTTTTCGAGTGTTCATGACTAATATTCCAGAGCATTTTCTTGAAAACAAGTTTTCATTCTTCTTTCTTACTTTTTTCAGGCTAAAAAGAAATCGGCCAAAGAAAATGCTAAAACTGCTTCAATTTTGAATCCATCTCCGGCTTTCATTGAGGTAAAGTTATATTATAGAAAGAAAATAAAAAAATAATAATCACCAAAAATGTCCAAATTATTATTCAAATGAGGAAATTGAAGGTCTTATGATAGTTTGACATTTTTCTTATAAATTGCATCATGCAATTGAACCATCAGATTTTCCATTGATCCCTTGCGATCAATGAATTTATTTTTCAGTTTTTTATAATGTAAAATAAAGTTGTTGCAATTTTAGAAATTATATAATTATGATTTTATAATAAATTAGTAAATTTGTGAAGTTGCCTTTTAGATCAAAATAAAAAAAAAAGATCTTGATTGTTTTATGTCGTTGCACATTCTAATACCACAAAAAATAATTTATTAGGATCGTTTGAAAGTATGGGACAGACTGAAAGCAGAATATGAAAAAGACCTCGCTGCAAAAACCAGCATTGAAATCACAGTAACTTTGCCCGATGGTAAACAAGTTCCTGCTCAATCATGGCGTACAACTCCTTATGAGATCGCCAAAGGAATAAGCCAAGGCTTGGCCGACAACACTGTCATTGCCAAGGTCAACAATGTGCTCTGGGATCTTGATAGACCTCTGGAAGAGAGTTGCACTTTGTCATTGCTGAAATTCGACGATCCCGAAGGACAGCAAGTATTTTGGCATTCCAGTGCTCACATTTTGGGCGAGGCCTTAGAACTAACCTACGGAGGCTGTTTGTGTTATGGTCCACCAATCGGTAAACAATTTTTTAATCATCTTTCATACATCTCTACTTTTTGAGCCTATGGCCTATGATTTTAAATAAAAAATGTATACAAGTTTTAAATGATTCATTTCAGAAAACGGATTCTATTATGATATGTTCCTGGAGAACAACAGCGTTTCTAGTCAAGATTTTCCCGCACTGGAATCTGTTGTCAAGAACGCTGTCAAAGAGAAGCAGCCCTTCGAGCGTCTCGAGATGAAGAAGGAAGATTTGCTTGAGATGTTCAAGTACAACCAATTCAAAGTGCGTATTCTCAACGAAAAAATCACGACTCCAACCACCACAGTTTACCGCTGCGGTCCGCTGATCGACCTTTGTCGCGGTCCCCATGTTCGCCACACCGGCAAGATCAAGGCTGTAAAGATCACCAAAAACTCTTCAGCTTTCTGGGAAGGCAAATCCGACGCTGAAACCCTTCAACGAATTTACGGGATCAGTTTCCCTGACTCGAAGCAACTCAAGGAATGGGAAAAGTTCCAAGAGGAAGCTGCAAAGCGAGATCACCGCAAGATTGGTGTGCAGCAGGAGCTCTTCTTTTTCCACGAACTTTCGCCTGGTTCTTGCTTTTTCCAGCCTCGCGGAACCCATATCTACAACACCCTTGTGGAGTTCATCCGTTCTGAATACAGACAGCGAGGTTTCCAGGAAGTCATCAGCCCGAATATCTACAACAGTAAATTGTGGATGACTTCTGGCCACTGGCAGCACTATTCTGAGAACATGTTCTCCTTCGAGATTGAGAAAGAAACTTTTGCACTGAAACCAATGAACTGTCCAGGCCACTGTATGATTTTCAATAACCGTCCAAGGTCTTGGAGAGAACTGCCTCTGAGAATGGCTGATTTCGGCGTCCTTCACAGAAACGAACTTTCTGGTGCGCTGACCGGTCTGACGAGAGTCAGAAGGTTCCAGCAAGATGATGCTCATATTTTCTGTGCCGTCGGGCAAATCAAATCAGAGATGCTGGGAGCACTGGACTTTTTGAGACATGTCTACTCCATCTTTGGCTTCACATTTAATTTATGTTTGTCGACCAGACCGGAGAAGTATTTAGGCGATTTGGAAGTCTGGGAACAGGCTGAGAAAGCTCTGGCTGACAGTTTGGATGACTTCGGGGAACCTTGGTCTCTGAACCCAGGCGATGGTGCATTCTACGGCCCGAAGATTGACATCACTATCTCGGATGCTCTGAAACGAAACCACCAGTGTGCTACTATCCAGCTGGATTTCCAGTTGCCGATTAGATTTGATTTAAATTACATAAGGTAGATCTGAATTTCAATCAATCGTTTGAGTAAATTTGAAAAGTCGAATTTTTTCTAATTGTTGAATATTTTTCAGTGAGTCTGGAGAAAAATCAAGGCCAGTGATCATTCATAGAGCTATTTTTGGTTCTGTTGAAAGGATGATTGCCATTTTGACCGAATCTTATGCTGGTAAATGGCCCTTCTGGTTATCCCCGAGACAAGTCATGATCGTCCCGGTTGTTTCCAATTTGGACGCTTATGCATATGAGATACATAAAAAGTTGTTCGACGCTGGGTTAATGGTCGATGTGGACACCGATCCCGGGGATACGCTGAACAAGAAAATTCGAAATGCTCAACTTAGCCAGTACAACTTCATCTTGGGTAAATTATTTGATCGGATTTGAATCGGATCTTTCTTTTGTTTCGGTGAAATTTGATTTGAATAACATTTGATTTTCAGTTGTCGGCGAAAAAGAAAAAGAAGCTGGCAGCGTGAACGTGAGAACGAGGGACAACAAGGTGCACGGAGAAATCAAGATTGATGATTTGATAACAAAACTTGTGCGATTCCAGAAAACGCGAGACCGTAATTGCGAGGAAAACTTCTAGGATCATTTATATATTAAAACAATTAAATTGTAAGCTTTTTTCAATACTTATGTAATTATAATTTTTTCAAACTTAGCAAATGTTGTTGAAAACAAGAAAGAATGTTGCTTGAAATGAATCTCGATTGTTTGTTATTTATACATTTTTCAATCAATTTTTCAATTATGAATATGAAAATAAATGTCGATTAAAAGGAAACTAATGATAATGACTTTTCACTTATACTTGTATATTTCTTTACATGATGTTATTTTAATTCATCGATTACATTTGTCGATTTTCTTTTGCATTTATCATTTTGCAAACGTAACTTGAAAAAACGTCGAGTCAGTGAACGTAGCTGACTTTGTACATTGCACATTTTAGTTAGGTAATAATTGTTAATGTCTAATATTCAATTCTACTTGGTCAAACGGATTTGCAACACGTATCTCGCATCAAACTGCCTCGGACTGAATTCTATTTAAGTGTCTATAAGTGAACATGCATTAGACTCAGGTAAGAACTTATTAATCATTCTCTTGGCATTTTCCTCTCTTTGTATAATTCTTATAGAGATTCGCCTCAATTCGAAGAAAACTCTGGGACTTTCTCGCATCATAAAAAAGTTGTGTTTCAAACCAAGCTAATATACCACTCGTACAAAACTTGTAATTCATGAACTCTCTCCACGATGACTCTATTCCAAAACTTGAACCTTTCGTGTATCATTTTGACTCTACTATCTTTCTACTGAATACAATTCACTAATTAAAATGATTATGATTTTTCGTTTCACTACTTTTCAACTACAAACTAAGTTCTACGATAATTATCATTTAGGTCCACCTAGAGAAATTAAAAAGAACATACATCGTGGAGAAATATCATTTTGCAGTACAAAGGGACCGTTATTTGGTTTATAAAACATTGTCGATAGACACATATATTGCTTATTGTGAGACGCTGGCTGGTTTTGTTGTCGCAGCTGAGTAGGTTTGAATAAGTTTCAATCCAGTTTATGATTCTTTGTATTTTCGATAGGAACACGTAACTTCAATTGCCACGCCGCTCTTAAAAAAGTCTTTCAAAGTATATAACGTTCACAATTTCAGTGATGAGTATGGGGAGTGATCACATCTGAACGCGATTTCTTCAATATTCTTTGCTTTATATTTTGATTAGTCTGTAGATTGGATCGTGATCAAAACTTGAAATCATTAAGTGAGCTAACCGCTAACACTTGCAACAAAATTCAGATGAAATGTTTCACAATACTCTGTCTTAGCCTATGATTTATTTGTACAGATTTTAATCTAACGCTACATGACTCACGTAAATGTTATACATGACTTTTGTGGTATGTTTTTTTTTTTTTTTCAAGAACATTGTTTTATACATACATCCCGTAACGATATAATACGATAAGCGACGTTCCGGAATAATCAATTTGATTATGTTGTAATTCGTATGTTCAATTACCCTTGTTTTCTTCGTTTGTTATAATACAAAAAACTATTTATAATGTATACAAAAACCAAAAACGGTTCAATTTATTTACACCGCATCAAAGAATTGATCAAAAATTATCGAAGGGTTCTTTCTTTTGATCTTTCACAAATCTCAGTCTTTGTGATCGCCTTTTTTCGTCCTCAACAAGCAAAAAACAATGAGCTCTCGTGAATAAAACGTTGATATTTACATCGATCTGACTAAATCAATCGAATCGTAAAGTCAAGGTAAAAAGCTTTCAACCCGAACCATCAGTCAAACTTCATCGTATTACATTCAAGTTCAATTCTATTTTACATTGCGATTGAATTTATCATCAACTTATCACTTGAATTGGTTTTTTTATTATTTGTTTCTTTAATTCTTATACGCGCTTATCATAAAATTATGAGAGAATAACAATGTTTTATGATTTTGATGCAGGGATATTTTATCATTTGAGAATTTCTTTTTTTCCACAGATGAAAAGATGCCCGAGGTAAACGATGAGAAAAACTTTGGTTAAAAGTGGCCCAAGTCAACACGGTTTTGGAAGACTGTACATTTTATAATCGCGAGCCAACATCTAAAAACATTAATGAATTTACAATTATAACTGTGGTATCATACAAATGTATCTACAGTTTTGGTTCACAATTGTGTCGCATGAAATTTATCAAAAAGAGTCATTCGAGAGGACTCAATTCTTCACTCACATCCTCTCAAAAATGAAGTCTTCTTTTTGTTTCACATTGAGTTCCTTTTAAAAGATATACAAATCATTTTCATTTCAAAGACACCGATGAAAAAAAGTCCAGGATAGAATTTTCAACGCTATACAAACGTCGACTCTAAATAGTTTTTGCAAGTTAAGGCAGTGAACACAGCGGACTTAAATAGTTATTATCGTTTAAAAGCGATGCTATAGTTTGTTTGTTCATCCCTTTTGAAAACTTACAGAATTGCTTACGGTTTTATTTGGAATGGTGTTTTCATAGTTTTGACTAGTTAGAGTTAAGGAGGCATATCGTCAATGACACAAAATTAAATTCAAGATGTGAGCGAAATCAATTTTAACAAAAACGTCTTATGATGATAGTTAAACTTTTATACTTAATTTTGCTCAAACGTATAGTTGGACCTTCTTATCAAATCAATCATTTGTCATAAGTTACTGATTGTTTAATTTCGCAAAATTTGAAAATACTTTTTAAACTTGACAACGCATCTGGCTCAACATCTTTTCGATATTGGTTTTCATTCGAATTTAAAACTTTTATTTTGCACCTTTCAAAACTGATCTTCTATTTGTTCACCTTGTCCCGGAATCTGGGACAGCAATTGATTTTTCACTCCTCAGAAGTCGGTCTGAGTTTCTTGACAACAACAAATCTCAACCGCTTCATAGTAGTTAACAGTACTGCTCTCCAGAGTGCTGTTTAACTTTTCCAATTTCTTCATCGTTCCCCAGCTCCAGAAAGTATGTAAACTTATTGGTAAACGAAATCAACGTGGTTTGCCCTGGAAACATAAAACAATTCAAATGATTCATAACTTCGCTCATGCTTTTAGTAATAATTTGTTTTCTATTTTCAGATTGTTACCTCCTCCTCGGTAGAATTGCTTGGTGGAACAGCCGGCGTAGACGAAGGTGCAGCTACAGAGCCACCTTTTGCAGGGGCCGTATAAAATTTATACTTATTCGCAGCCTCCTGACTGAACTGCTGGATGGTCTCGGCTTGTTTTCTCACAAACGCCCCATCCTTCTTGGGCGGAACAACCGGCTTGTTGGGCGGTACTGGCGGAGGAACACCGCGCGCCAATGGCAACTTTTTTATCGTCGAGAGGATCCCGGATGCTGGGGCCCCGGTCGTCGCCAGGCTAACGTTGAAGGGTAGCTTGTCTTGGATCGGCGCAGATTTTGTCACTCCTGGATTAGCTGCAGCAGGTCTTTTGATTGTGGCCTGAAGAGAAGCATAGGTCATAGTTTTGTGAACCTTTTGGGTCCAAAGGTAAACTATTATTTTGTCATGTTCATTGTCACACATGCTGAAATATCAAATCTATTTTATTTCAACTTCAACAAAACAACTAAATCAAGCTCAGCTAATCCAAAACTATATAAGATACTGAAAAGACATTTCAGGAGGGAAGAGAAGAAAAAACAAAATCATAAAGTGTGTTGGATAAAATTTTAATTAAAGAATATACATACTAAATAATAATATATACACAAAGTAAAATATCCGTATATGCAGTGCTTAAATAAATCGTGATGTATATAAAACTGAAGGCTCCTCTTTTCAATCATGTGTCGAAAACTTGTACTCTCTGTTTATAAAATCAAATGGTCTCTCGTTACCGGGCTAGGAATACAAAATTAAATTACAAAAGGGGTTGTCCACCATAGGTGACACTATTTTACGATTGCTTAAGGCAAATTTATTTTACACTTGTCTAGCTAAGACCGCGGGTTCGCCTAACTAAACAAACATTTTTTATATAAGAGACGATATTAGATTCAATAGTGATTAGTTAATCTCATCTTCAGCACCAAGAGCAAGATCAAACGAACTTTTTTTTTTGTTCCACAAATGTGAATTAAAATTAATATTTAAAATGTTGTTTCAATGACTTCTTTTCATCTTTTTGTAATTGGAACAAGGATGTTTATCCGAGAGGGACTAGATTAATCGATCGACTTAATCACACATCAACTGGTGGACTACATTCAACGGGATGTCCCTTCTCGAGTAAACAGCTGAAAGTAATAAATGCGACCTTGGTGTGTTAAACGCACTTCAATATGAATTCACGCTCGCTTGATTTATCCGATTGGGCACTAAAAAACTATGGTATTAAAAAATTGGTATCACCGTTCCTTCGTTATTAAAAACTAAGTTGCATCGCAAAGTAAAAAGGGATCAAATCACACGATAAGCAATTTCGAGTCGGTTTGATTAAAATATAAAGTACGACTAGACATAACTATGCGGTTTCGGTAAATTCTAGCGGGTAGCTGGTCGGTAAGTCACGTGTAAAAATGTCTGTACATGGATTTTACATACATTTATTTACATCAAATTGCTATTTCAAAATACAAGTCGAGGACACCCAAAGGTTCGAGCTACAATCGAGTACTGCTTATTGCACAGGACAAAAAGAACGGCTTGATTCGAGTCGCATGACTGTGTCTGCATTGGGATTATCCACGCAACTAAAATTTGTCAAAAAAAAGGATAAACAAAAATTAGTGTACGCATCAGAATTGCTGCCACAAACAGTAAGTCAAATTGAAATTAAATAAATAATATTGACTCAGTTCCAGTTTTATTGTACAATGATAATAATTATTTACAGCTTCATTCATTTCAATTTGGCTCGGTAGGAAAAAATTAATCTCATTCACAATTAGAAAATTTAAACGTAGCAAACGAAAAAACAAAAAGAACATAAGTTTAAGATGACTAATTTTATTTACATTCGAGAGAGTATACAATGAGACACAAATCGTGAATCCCCATGCTTAACAGGATAGGTCCTTTTATATTCTCATCTCATTCGGTTAAATTAGAGTAGAATGCGTGGGGAAGTGCGGGTACGTTACCTGGGCATCGGTCGTGGTGGTTGTTTCGCCGGTGGTGGCCGGCGTGGGCGGCGTGTACGCGGTGCTTCGCAACGCCTGTCCAGGGGTCACGGATCTGGCTATTCCCGTCGCTGAAAAATGAACATCTCAGTTATTCTGGCATGAATAAACGTTGTATAAGTGTGAGAAACTGTGCCACTGACACATACAGAAGTATCAGTCTCGTTTCATGATATTGAATGTCAAACAACTGTATACGCTGGTTTTATCAGACCTTTTTTACGACTTACAAAGATTTTATGATTTCGCAATGGTAAGAGGATAGTCGGCTGATTAAAGATTTATGTAATGAGATATATTTGTGATGGATGATGTTCACGAATGTTTTAAATTACGTCTCTCAGCATTTGATACGTTTGATTTAACTTGTAATGTAAATCTGGCTGGTACATTGCGATTTGAATAATTATGAGATGAGCACGGCGAGTTGTGCAATTCAAAGCCAAAGCTTGGTGGTTTGAGTACACAATTTTCATTGTAATAGTTTCGAGTTGATCATACCTTTCGTTTTATAACATCTTTTCGATGAGCCGGTTAAAATTAAATGTAAGATAATTTTGTACAAATAATAAAATAAGTTGAACAATGTTTAAATATTGTAATTATAAAACTTACTGGGTCCACTGACTGGTACACTCGATACTGTTGCGGTTGGTTGCACTACTTTGCTGCTCACCATCGGAGTTCCTGTGCCCAATACTGTTCCTTCAACAAATTAGTATCTATTACTCCAGTTTGAAAATCTCTATATATATTATACTAAAATCATCTTCTTTGTTGAATTAACAAAAATTCAAACAAAAATCAAAAGAACTGGCAAAATAAAACTCAAACAAAAACTAAATGAAAAAATTGTTAACATGAATAAAAATATTCCACATTAAAATCTACTTGAGATCAGATATGAGATATAATTTGTTATGCTTCAAGAAGTTCAGGGTCATCTTATGCGAAACTCACTGGACTGCGGAGCGGACGTAGGCTTTAAAGCCGGAAGTGTCGTAAGGTTGGCAGGCTTGGCCGGAGGGGGTGGCGGAGTGGCGCCAACGACACCGGCCCTGAGCGGGCCCCTAGCTTGCGAGTCCTTCCACGTCTCCATCTCTAATTTGAGCTTTTCCAATTCCGCCTCGAGGTCCTTCACCTTCTTCTCCTCTTTCTCAATCGTTTGCCGATACTGCTGACGTTCAATGTCAAATTGCGCGAGCTGCTTTTCCAACTCGGCTTCCATTTTAAGGGACTTTTTACTCTCCTCCTCGAGGCCCTCAGCCATGCAATCCACCCTCACTTTTTCCTCGAAGAGAATCTGCGCCAGGTCCTCGGACCTCTTCCTCTCTTCGATATATTTCATTATTATCTTCTTCCTCTCAGCCAGCAGTAGGAGAACAATATTTTTCTGTCGATTTCTCTCCTCCTCGAGAACGTCGCTGGTTTTTTTAAGTTCAGCTTCCAATCGCTTGATGTCATCTTTCTCCATCTCCAACTCCTTTTTCAGCCGCGTTCGCTCCTTCTCCAAGCCGTAAGTTATGTCGTCGCCCTGAGCCGTGTCATGCTCGTGCTTTCGCTTCTCCTCTTCAAGCTCTTTGATCACCGCTCGATGCCTGATTTCTGCGTCCTTAAGGACCTTCGCCATGCGAACCTGCATTCGCCGTTGCTGCATCACCAGAGCCTCCAAGCTCGCGATCTGCGGATCAACCTGGTTCCCTGACGATCCGAGACCTCCGCTAGCTAATGCATCGTCCCTCGCCAGAGCAGCGTGCGGATCCGCAGTGCCCAACCGGTACCGAGAGCTCACCAGGTGTTTCATCTTCTCCGACTGAAAATGTTGAACATTTAAAATTTCATGCATAAATAGAATCATTAAAATAGCTCCAAAGTGAAACGAGAGAATTCAAGTTTGTTATATCACTAATTGAACGATAACTTCAAATCGATTTAAAACCATTGGCGCGACTTTTTTTGTTTGCATAATCAGTTTCAGCTTTTGCGAACAAAACAGAGTAACTCTACGGCTTCGCAATGCATAATCTTTAAACGACTCGGCAGTGGTACTTTTTTCGTATTTATTTCTTTCACAATGTGCAGTGCATTATTTGCACATCGCGATTGCGTCATAAACAATTCAGAATTATGAACGAAATGGAACTTTTGTGTCCTCCTTTGCCATCGAGAGCGTGTATAAATATGTAATCGTTATTTGCATCGGACAGTGACTATGTAAATCATTAAAGCTAAATCTTCCTGTGACTTGGAACTGATCTACCGGTTCTGTCGTGATATCCTTCGATTAAATTCTTTTTCAGTCTATCGATCTTTACACCAAACTACGAATTTATTTTATGTGAGATATAAAAGTTTCTTGATTAAATTTTTTTGTAAACCAAGGTGACAGTGTTTAATTAACATTTAACTTCGAAAATGCATATTTGAGTAATTTTTCCAAGAAACAGGATTGCTGGTCAGGTCATAAGAAAAGACAACCGAAATTACAGAACAAACACGCGAATCAACATTTAAGTTTGAGTTAACGCGTTGGCGGTAGGTTTCATTCAGTGTGATGGTAATTGAATTGCAATTACTTTTAATGCAGCTATGACAATGTCGCGTGCCTGCAGCTCGCCTTCCAAATAACCCAGAAGCTTCAGCAAGTCCGTCTTGTTTAACTCCATCTTGGGATTTCTCTGAAAGAAAGAAACAAACAAGATTAGCGTACTTTTGTCGAAATATAAATATAAATAATATTAGATTGAATAGTCACACGACGGCCAGTGCAATCGTTTCAATTAAATGCTATTCTTATATACAAGTTACAAGTTCTATATTTATCTTGTTTATTGATTATATTAAAACAAGACAGCAAGTCACATCAGTGATTCGTGAAACCAAAAACTCGTTCGTTATGACTTTTAAATGAAGAATTTTAATGCGCCTCGTTGTTTTACAAATGATCCGATTATAGGGGTCTTCTTTTGACAAGGAAAAACTACTGAATTAACATTTTAATCAAATCTTGGCGATTTATTTTTCAAATTCATATCATTCAATTTCACGAACGAACGAAATTAGCTGATTGAAAAATGAAAAACAGTACGATTAAGAAGCAGAGTCGAGAGAACAGGGTTGTTGAGAATTCAAAAGGTTCGCAGGGCCCTTGCACACGTACGTGCACTTGCATATTCTCAATCATTTCGACAATGCGCGCTCAAAAAGAAAACCTTCGAACTGCAACTCAACGAAACTTGTTGATTGCGGAGCGACGCACATCGCCACCCTAATGACGCGTCTAAAACTTTACATGCAGTTTGAAAACAATCGTAAACCTCGAGATGTTGAAATTGGAAAGATTAAAACGCGGCTGAAACTCGCGCTTTACAATTTAATAATAAAATACAAGCTCGTCCTTGCTAACACATGAAACAGTAGTGTTTTTGTGAATTCGCAATACTGTTGTCACGACAAGATCGATTTATACGATGAAGTAGTTGTAAACACTGGCTGATATCGATTGCATTATGCAAATCATTATTTTTGGACCAAAAGTATTTCTTGAGGAGTCATATCTTTTAACTGTTTTTATACTTCATCTTTGTTTACAGTGGAAATTTTAAATCATTTTCATCCGGGAAAATTTGTGAGGAAAGGAAATTGTATATTACACTGAAACGGAAAGAAATGAAAAAAGATGAGCACTGAGATGTATGAAAATTAGAAGAAACGATTGATGAAAATTGTAATTTGTGATTTGATTCGTGACTGGTACTAAGCATCTGCGTATGATTATGATCAATAACACGATACTAATTATCCTCATCAGACACGATAGCAGTATCTATGCTAATGAAAGGCATCGTTTTGTAAGCATCACATTCTCGAGGGATGAACTCAATAATTGATAAACAAATAATCAGTCGTTCCAATTAATGCTTCTTTTTTTTTCTACTTCTGCAATCAAGCTGGACGATTAAGCGATTAAAAAAAAATTGCCTCAATGTTTCATCGGCCTTCTAACTTCTTTGTTGCATTTTCAGTACCTCCAGTCTGTGTAATGAGATGTCAAGTGGGGTGTAATGTAATGCTCAAGTCTTACATGAAATCTTCTTTGTTTGAAAACCTGCAATTGTGAAACATCAACTTAGTTCAAGAATGACAACAAACTGACCATAACTTCCAACCAAAACTTACTCAAAATCTCATCCTCGATTTTTTGCAATGACTCTAAAAATACGAAGCGTTGGTCAAAGGATATGATTTCGAGAAATTTGTTACGGATCTTCAGTCAAATCCAGCCGCTTGCAACAGTTGCAACTTTGATCATGAAATTTACAATAACAAATCTCGAGTGTGTATCTTCCAACGAACCTGACAGCTCCATTGTTGGTCCACGATTTTTTGTTATGCAAACATTGTTCGAACAGGCAAGCCCTTGAATTGTTTTTGTGACGAGGGCAAGTGCCACACTGCTTTTTTTTCTATTGCAAAAATTACCTTTAGAGTGTTGGAAGAACTTTTGTCAAGCGGTTCAAAGTTGTTGGGTTGTGGTTTGGATTGGGACGGCGCTGGGCCATTGGTGGTTGGCACCGTCGCCGGCTCGTTTTGCGTGTTCGCGTTGACGCTCGTATTTTGGTTGGAGGATGCCATTTTGGATCTCGGGGAATAACGATGTCCCGAGCAGCAGGAGGCGCACTGAGATCAACTCGGGCGCGCCTCAGCCGATGATGCTGCGGCTGTTTGGCGAGTCGGCCGCGGAAGCTACGGCCCCGAGGTCGCGCGACATCGCACTCAACTTGCCAGCAGCGAACGCGTCTGCCTCCACCTAATGAAACGGCACTCGATAACGCGCGTCCCTGCTCGTGGCCTGCTTCTGCTGCCACTCGGCTTCTCGTCGACGCGCGACACCACCGCCAGCGAGATGCCTCCGTGTCGAGACACTTCTCACAAATCAAGCACAAAGTGAATTGACGGAGACAGTCGGCCCCCGTGAGAGAGATGCCTGAAAATGAGTCTCCGAAGCAGCGCAACAATAGATGCGGAGGACGCGACCAACCGCAGCGCCCCCACTCGGACGATTGTCCAACGTGGGCGTTGTTTTTCAAAATTGTTCATTACAATCTAACGTAAACAAACGTAAAGTTGTTAAATTGTAAGAAAACTGATGTCAATTGTTAATTTGACATTCGGTTGTTTGTAAACTGTTGTAAACAAACTATCCTGAATGCAATAAAGATAATTGGCCCTTATTGATTTTGGTATGAATTTTGTAAAAGTGAAATTTAATTTTTGTTGGTCATGAAAAAAAAAGGTTTAAATCAATTAGTACGAATTTTGGATGTTTGTTTCAGCCAGAGGTCATCACCTGCGTGGGACCAATTTTGAGTGCACGTAAAATACGTCCCTGAACAATGCTGCTCGATGAATGGTCAGAATGACTCGCAACTCCCTGCTTCTTTATTCTAACCTTAAAGTTTGACATTATTGGCGAGAGAGCAGTTCGTTTTCAATCATTATTTTATTTGGTGTAGTACAAAAAAATTTATCAAAATGTCCGATCAGACAAAAACGGAGGTGAAACCTGCGAAGGATAACAAAAATGAGAAGGAGGATGATAAAAGTGAAATGGTAAGGACAATTAACGAATGTAAATATTTTGATTGCCTGCAATATCAAAGGGAGTTTCACGCTTGTGCCACCAATTTAACATGAATTAACACAAATTTTTGCCATCGTTTAAACACGATGAACAATAAATTTCATCATTGGCATTCAACAAACAATAAAATCCTTTATGCTACGAAACAAAAATGGTTTTGTTTGTACAATTTCGCACACTGATAATTTCTTTTGACAAAAATTGACTGACTGTAAACAATGAATTTATTATTTGTCCATGAGTAGTGAGAACAAACAACATTATATGAAAACAAAATTCAATGGTTTGCATCATTTTCAGTCGGAAGAAGACAAACTATTGCAGGAAGAGCTGAATAACCTAGTGGAGCGTCTGAATTCTCTCTCGAAGAAGCAACTGCCAGTTTTGGAGCAGTTGCGCATGCACATCCAAGCGTCAACGACCTCGATGACAAGCGTGCCGAAGCCATTGAAGTTCATGCGTCCCCATTACGAGGTGATGAAGACCATCTACGAGAAGTGTGACGACAAAAAGTCGAAGGAACTCTGTTCCGACATCATATCAGTCCTAGCGATGACCATGGGCGAGGGACGCGAGTGTCTCAAGTACCGAATGTCCGGATCTACCGCGGCGATCAAGGACTGGGGACACGAGTACGTGAGACACTTGTCTGGCGAGCTCTCAGGCGAATGGGACGACTTGACCGGCGACGATAAGAACTCCGAGACGCTGCAAAAGCTAATCGAGCTGGTGCACGAGATTGTTCCTTACAACATGGCTCACAACGCGGAGACTGAAGCCTGTGACCTTTTGATGGAGATCGAGAGGCTGGACCTTCTGGAACAGTACGTCGACGAAAGCGCCTACCAGCGCGTCTGTCTGTACTTGACGAGTTGCGTCCCCTATGTCGCAGATCCAGAAAACACTACGCTTTTGCAAACCGCTTGCAAACTCTATAGAAAATTCAAACAGTATCCTCAGGCGGTGAGACTGGCGATGCAATTGAACGATCTGCCCTTGATCGAGGATATCTTCACGTTTTGCACGGATCTGTAAGATTTTTATTTTCGTTTACTATCTAAATCCATGCAAAAATTAATTAAATTTAAAAAAGAATGATTTCATTCATTTTCATTTTTCCTTGCTTTTAGATCGATTCAAAAACAGTTGGCCTTCATGCTGGGTCGCCAGCAAATTTTCCTGGAACTGCCGGAATCAACTGTGGACTATGACGACCTTGTAGAAATCATGTCGAATTCTCAACTGAACAACCATTTCTTAACGTTGGCCCGCGAGTTGGACATCATGGAACCGAAAACACCGGAAGACGTGTACAAGTCACACCTGGAGAACTCGCGACCTCCCTTCGGAGGAGGTCAGGTGGACTCTGCACGTCAAAATCTTGCTGCCAGTTTTGTCAATGGGTTTGTGAACGCCGCCTTTGGCGAGGACAAGCTGCTCATCGAAGACGGCAACAAATGGCTCTACAAGAACAAAGAACACGGCATGCTCAGCGCCACTGCGTCCCTTGGCTTGGTGCTCTTGTGGGACGTGGACGGCGGTCTCACACCCATCGATAAATACCTCTACTCGTCCGAAGATTATATCAAATCCGGAGCGTTGCTGGCTTGCGGAATTGTCAATTGTGGAGTCAGGAACGAATGCGACCCAGCCCTGGCTTTGCTGTCTGATTACGTGTTGCATAATAGCAATATTATGAGAATCGGAGCAATCGTTGGGTTAGGTTTGGCTTACGCAGGCTCAAACAGACACGAAGTCCTGAGTCTGCTCGTCCCGGTGCTCAGCGATTCGAAATCAAATGCTGAAACTATTGGAGTCGCTGGTCTAGCTTTGGGGATGATTGCCGTAGGGTCCTGCAACGATTGTGTTACTACCGCAATCATGCACACTCTTATGGACAAAACCGAAACGGACCTTAAAGATTCGTACTACCGATTCCTGCCCCTTGGATTGGGTCAGTTTAAATTATTATTTTTATACTTGTATATTTAATCTAGTTTGTAAATAAGTTGATTTTAACGTTTCTTTTCTCTCCAGGACTGTGTTTCCTAGGTAAACAAGAAGCAGCAGAAGCGATAATCGCTGCGCTCGAGGTGATCCCGGAACCTTTCAGATCGATGTCTACGACCCTTGTTGAGGTTTGCGCCTATGCCGGAACTGGCAACGTGCTTAAAATTCAACATCTACTGCACATCTGTTCGGAACATTACGAACCCAGCAACGAGAAGGAAGACAAGGCCAATTCGAAGGACAAAAAAGAGGAAAAGAAAGAAGACAAGGAAAAAGACTTGAGCTCAAGACAGGCAATCGCTGTTTTAGGAATTGCTTTAATTGCCATGGGAGAGGAAATCGGAGCGGAGATGGCTTATAGGTATTTAAATTTATAAATCATATTATACATGATCTAACAAAAAAATCAATAAATCAAGTTTATTGAACATCTTACATTATTTTGCAGAACTTTTGGACATCTACTTCGTTACTGTGAGCCAGTCATCCGTCGTTCTGTTCCTCTCGCCTTGGGTTTGATCTCGGTATCCAATCCAAAACTCAACATCCTCGATACACTGTCGAAATTCTCGCACGACAGTGATCCCGAAGTAGCTCACAACGCCATCTTCGCCATGGGTCTGGTGGGTGCTGGAACAAACAATGCACGACTTGCTGCAATGCTCCGACAACTTGCCCAGTACCACGCCAAAGATCCCAACAATCTCTTCATGGTCAGGATTGCCCAGGGTCTGACGCATCTTGGAAAGGGCACACTCACCCTGTCCCCCTACCACAGCGACAGGCAACTTCTCAGTCCAGTTGCTCTGGCTGGCTTACTTTCAACACTCATTGGATTTTTGGACGTTAAAAATAGTACGCACCTTAATAGAATTGGGGTTTTTTTTTTTTTCATAATGCGTTGTTCTAAAAATGAAACTTTTTTTCTTGCAGTTATTCTTGGAAAGTCACATTATTTGCTGTACACTTTGGCCGCGGCGATGCAGCCGAGGATGCTGGTGACTTTTGACGAGTCACTGAATTCATTGCCTGTGCCAGTTCGCGTGGGTCTGGCAGTCGACGTCGTTGGACAGGCTGGAAAACCAAAAACCATTACCGGTTTCCAAACGCACACAACTCCAGTCTTACTAGCCTATGGAGAAAGAGCGGAGCTCGCGACCGAAGAATATGTACCACTCTCCCCCATCATGGAAGGATTCGTGATCCTCCGCAAAAATCCAGACTTCGTCCCTTAACTCTAGATTTTTTAGTTGTATCTTTATACTTACATATGTAATACTTGAAATAAACTATTGCTCGCCTTGTACTTTGTAGGCGAAATGTTTGTAAAACTTTGCCTGGTTCAATTACCTTTTGGATAATTATTTTTAATTTTTCATTTGTAAAGTACGACGCAAGCAGCATCGATTAAACATTGTATTAAATTAAATATAAATCAACATTTTATGTGACATGATTATTTACATCTACATATTTTTTATTCAAAACATAATTCTGTATTATCGACACATTTGTTTGAACGTTGCTTTTACTCTCAGTCGATAAAATCTGACTTCTCTTTAAGAGGCTTTGTTTCTCGTTTCTATCCATGCTGACTTTATTCGTATTTATCGTACTCAAAAAGTAATGAAACAATGAAAGTACTCAATGTCAAAAATGATTCTTCACTGAATAATGAAACGAATAATACTAGTATCATTGGAAACAGAAATCGTGACTGCAAAACCTGTAGAATCGTGAGTGGTTGTGGATTAATAGGAGCTGGAATGTACATAACAAAACACGCAACGCAATTTGACAGGAGAGCTCCGAAATATACAATGCTGGCTATTGCGAGTGGTATAATTGAAAATTCATCTAATTTTGTGTACCATTTTTCATTGTTAAATAATTAAATAATATTTTTCAGGTACAGCCTTATTGGGATTTGCGCGATTATTGGACTTGCCACCTTTCCGAGATGCTTTTCACTGAAAAACAATTGAAATTTGTTCACATCCTTTAATTGCAAATGTAAAAATGTAAATAAAAAATGAATCGTTTTTATTAGCACATTGTCGTTGTTCTTATATCTGAACATATTTCGTTTTGACAAATTCCTGAGAATAGATTTTATTTTTATACCAGTAATGTTATTACCGATCGAGTCAAAGTTGTACTTCAATTCTTGATCGTGTGTGTTGATTTGAAAATGGCTGCACTACAGAAATTGTCCCGATTAATCAAAAAACCAGTTGTTTTGCTAAACGAAGTCAGTCATAACAAAAGCAACCATGTTGCCCGGATGTGCACGATTGTACAAAATAAAGCCAAACCGACAAAGGGTCTTCTCAAGGTATGCCTAATCGGAGCAGGCTTTGGAGTTGCTGTCGCTTCAGGTTATGCTGCCTATTCTAACAATAAAAAACTGAAAGACAGTTTTTTGGATGGGACCACGGAGGAAATCAAAGTCTTAAAATACAAACCCGCTTTCAAAGTATCCCGTCAGGTATGAGCTAGTTAAAAATTACATTATGAATTTCCATTATAAAAATCTTTCATATTTTTGCAGACAATTTCATTATGTTAGATAACATTTTTATTTTTGTTTTGACCAGGTCATTTGTCCAGAAGATACAAGTGGATTGAAATTGACTCTGTTTCAGTTTCAATCGTGTCCATTCTGTTGCAAAGTAAGTGATATTTTTTTCCTTATTAATAAAGTAATTTTAATTTTTATTAAATAGCAATGGAAATTTAATTCTTTAAAACCCTGACTAAACAATTAGGTGAGAGCAGTATTGGATTATTATGGGATATCATATGACATCGTAGAAGTGAACTCAGTTTTTCGAAAAGAAATAGAATGGTCGCAATACAAAAAAGTACCAATTCTTTTGACCAAGGTGGCAGGTGGATACCAACCTTTGAACGACAGCACGATGATCATATCACTCATAGCTTCGCACCTCCAGGAACAAAAAAGTATCGAACAACTTGCTCAGTTTTACCCGACCATAAACATGTTGGACGAACGAGAACGTTTAACGAAAGATATTATGAACAAGTATTTCCTCATGTATGAAAATGGACTTCCAAATAATAAAACCATGAATGACATCATGTAAGTACACTATAAAATTAAAAAATTTTGTCATTAAAAACAATGGTCGGTAATAAATTTTTTATTATCTTTTTAGTGAGGAGCGTAAATGGCGAAAATGGGCTGATGAAGTTTTAGTTCACGATCTCTCTCCAAACGTTTACCGAACGCTCAACGAAGCTTATGAAACGTTCGAGTGGTTTTCTAAGGTTGATTTTGAATTTGTCTCTCAAAAAATTTGAATTATTTTTAAAATGATTTTTAGTCTCAATAAGAACAATATTTTATTTCAGGTTGGCAGATGGGAAGAGAATTTCTCCAAGTGGGAACGATTTTTGATGATAAACGTTGGAGCAACAGCTATGTACATGATTTCTCGTAAACTAAAAAAGAAATACAACTTGAAGGATGACGTGCGACAGTCCCTTTACGACGACGTTAACAAATGGCTGAAAGAAATCCATGCTCGAGGGACACCTTTCATGGGTGGCCAAAATCCTGACCTGGCAGATCTTGCTGTTTATGGGATACTCAAAAGCATGGAAGGCTGCTCCGCATTTCAGGATTTGAAAAAGTACACAAAAATCGAGTCTTGGTACAACCAGGTCACGGAAAAAATAGAACAGCATGCGGGTAGTGCGCTCTTACAATAAAAATTGCAAGAACTCGCGAGTTTTAAATTGCATTACTCGATGGACTGTAACATCATCTAGACTAAATCGAACACTACCTGGGCAATGTTTTGTAAAGTAACTGTGATTGTTAAAATAAAACAGAATCATACTACGATGTACTGATCATTTTCTTTATTCAATTTTGAATTTCGTTCCTGAATAAAAATTTTTTTTTCTTTGTAGATAAAACAGAACAGACTTCATGTTTCAAATTTTTTGATTTAATAATTTTCATTTGATTTTGAACAAATTTCGTTCATGCAATAATCTGAAATAAAAATTATATGTTTATATGGTTTTACAAACCTGATATTTTTAAATTGATAAATTGCTTTTTGTTTTATTGGATCCTAACCCAAAAGAGAATGTGAAAAGAGCGCGAATTCAAGTTGAACAGAGACTACCAGACAAAGAACACACAAACATACGGTGAAAGAAAGAAATAAGTCGTAACAAGTTGCGGCGTAATAGTGCTGTTACCGGTGTTGTTTATTGTCGTTGTTGAATAACAATTGATAACAAATACGATGGACGACGATTTACCGTACCTTGTGGAGTACGCGAAAACCGGTCGGGCTTCTTGCAAAGGCTGTAAAACGCCGATTCCAAAAGATAACCTACGTCTCGCCGTGCTGGTTCAGGTAACTATTAAAAAATGACCGTTTGCAACTAAAATCGACATGATTTAACATATTTAATTTGTTTATATAACACTTAGAGTCCGTTTCACGATGGAAAAATAACAAATTGGTTCCACGCGAAATGCTTCTTTTTGAAACAACGTCCACAAACTGTAGGAGACATAGCACATTTTGATAACATCAGGATCGAAGACCAACAGTTCATTAAAAACAAACTCGGTGAGTTTTTAATATTTATTCTCGCCCTTTATTTAAATCGACACGATTTATTCGTCACATCATTTTATTATTTTATCATTTTATCTTATAAGTTGACTTTCACTTTTTGAAATTTGTGAATCAATCAGCTTTCTCTTTTTTGTCTAGCTGAAGTATCGGCTTTACCGTTACCTGCAGGAAAAGGAAAGAAACGGGGCAAAGCTGCCACAAACGCAGTCTACAAAGACTACAAAGTTGAGTACGCCAAGTCTAATCGTTCAAAATGCATCGGTTGCGAGGAAGTAATATTGAAAGGCGAAGTGCGTATCGCCAAGAAAGATTTCGAGACGGAGGATGCAAGGAAATACGGTGGTCTGGACCGCTGGCATCACGTCGACTGTTTCGTCAAGCTCAGAGAAGAGATGGGCTTTTTAGACAGTGGGGATGCGCTGCCTGGAGCAGACGCCCTTAATGGCGAGGACAAAAAGATGCTTAAAGAGAAGATCAAAAAACTCAACGTTGCTGGCGATGCACCGCCTGTGAAGAAGGTGAAGATCGATCCTGAGGATGCTGCGCTAGAGGAAAAGATCGTTAAGCAGAATAAAAAAATGTTTAGTTTCCGAGATAAACTGAAGGACCTGAAAAAGGCGGAGCTGGCCAGTCTACTGGAATATAATAAGCAGAGCGTTCCAGTTGGAAGTGCTGCTGTAATTGAACAACATTTTTAATACATTGTTCATGATTTTTATTTGGTTGATAGCATGTTTTACTTGGATGAAAATTTTCTTTCAGATTCTGGACGCCTTGAGCGACATCATTACTTTTGGAGCACTTGAACCTTGCCCGAAATGCAACGGACAGCTCAAGTACGTTTCCGGAACAGGTTACAGATGCTCTGGAAACATTGATGAGTGGTCGAAATGTGAAAACATTGTTCCCATTCCGAAACGAACAAAATTCAGAGCTCCTACAGAGATGAAGGAATCCTATGCTTTCTTGTAAGCAAATTTGGATCTAGTTGATATTAATCCTTCGGTCACTGTTTTAATTTGATAGAGGATTGAAATAGTTTTTTTTTGTATAATGTAAATAGAATTTCCATTACGTATGAACATGTGTATAGGAATTATATATATTTTGTACAAGGTGAATGAAAGAATTAATTTAATGAATTTGATCAAATAAAATTAATCGTGTCAAATGTTGAATATTCCAGGAATGGCAAGTTCAAGGTAGAGGAACGTGCGTTCAAAGTGACAGTTTCAACTGTAGTTAAAGCAGTGAAAAAAGAGGAAACCGAGGTTGATGGACCGAAAGTGAAGTCCGGTCCAAAGCCTTTAAAACACATGGAATTCTTTTTAGTCGGTCGTTTGAAAAGAGATAAAGAATCTCTTAAACGTGACATTTTACTTTTGGGAGGACATGTTTCAAGCAAGCTGCACAAGGATGTCGTTGCAGTTATTTCGACTGAGGCTGATGTAAAAAAGATGAACAACAAGGTAACATTTGAGAGAGCTTGAACTCGAAAATCATTTCTAGTCCATTTCACTTGCAATTTCTGATTTTGTTTCAATTTGCAGATTCTGGAGGCGCAGGAAATGGACATTCAAGTAATTTCAGAAGACTTTGTAGACGAAGTCAAAACTTCATCTGAAGATGCAAAGACTCTTTTGGAAGAGAAAAAAATCTCCGAGTGGGGTGCTGATCCGTCATCGCGAATGGTCAACAATGCTGCAAAGTCTATGAAATCCAAGAGTGGAAAAAGTCAGTACGAAAAGTCCAGTTCCGGAAAAGTGAAGCTTCGAATCAAAGGAGGTGGTGTGGTCGATCCTGATAGTGGTCTCGAAGATATCGCCCAAGTTTACCAAACAGGAAAAGATAAGTTTACCGTCACTCTCGGTATAACTGACATTCAGAAAAATAAGAATAGCTATTATAAACTTCAAATTTTGAAGGTAATTTGGAACTTTGACAAGCAAAGTATTAAGTCTAATCAAACGTAATTATTAGAATAATAACAATCATAATAATGATGTTGAATTTTTAGCACGACAAAAAAGAACAATACTGGTTATTCAGAAGCTGGGGACGTATTGGAACCACAATCGGAGGAACTAAAGTGGACAAGATGGCTTTGGAAGAGTGCATCGAACAGTTTGAATTTCACTACAAAGAGAAATCCGGAAACGCGTGGTCGAACCGCGATCATTTTAAGAAAGTTCCTGGATGTATGTATCCTTTAGACATTGATGACGGTACCTCAGATGCCCCGGTTGATTTGTTGCACTCCAGCGTGGAATCAAAACTGAAAAAACCTGTGCAGAAACTCATTGAGTTGATTTTCGATGAAAAGTTAATGAAAAAAGCTATGATGGAAATGGAGATCGATACTGAAAAAATGCCACTTGGAAAACTTTCAAAGAAACAAGTAAGACAATAACTAGAACATTTTTTACGTTCAATAATTAAATTGAATTAATTTTCATTTTAATTGCTACTTAATTTGTTTTAGATTCAAAAAGCTTTCGGCGTTTTGTCTGATCTTCAAAAATTAATCAAAAGTGGAAGCGCTGAGAGAACTCAGCTCATCGGTGCGACAAACAGATTCTATACATTGGTTCCCCATGATTTTGGCATGAAAGATCCAACAATAATCGACTCAGAAGAACTGATCGAAGTCAAAAACCAGATGTTAGAAGCACTCATGGAAATGGAGATTGCCTACAATTTATTGCACACCAAAGTCGATTCCGCAAAAAATCCCTTGGATGCTCATTACGAGCTTCTCAACTGCGATATAGATGTTATGGATACTGAATGCGAAGAGTTCAAACTTATCCGACAGTATGTCAAAAACACCCACGCAGCCACCCACTCGACCTACGAATTGGACGTCGAGGATGTATTCATTATTAAAAGACAGGGCGAAGAAAAACGTTACAAACCCTTTAAGAAATTGCCAAACAAGAAGCTGTTGTGGCACGGTTCAAGGGTTACAAACTATGTTGGAATTTTGTCTCAGGTATGCCTTTTTCAACTAATACAGGAATATTAATATTTTATTGATAAACTATGAACTTTGTGATTGACGTTGATTATTCTTTCAGGGTCTCAGAATTGCTCCTCCAGAAGCTCCAGTTACAGGTTACATGTTCGGAAAAGGTATCTACTTTGCGGACATGGTATCGAAGTCAGCCAACTACTGTTGCACTTCGATGGCAAATCCTACAGGTTTGCTACTGCTGTGCGAGGTTGCTTTGGGTAATATGTACGAACGATACCAATCTGATTATATTGAAAAACTACCAACTGGTAAACATTCCACCTTCGGTCGGGGTGCCACTCAACCTGATCCTACAAAATCTCACACTACCAAGGACGGTGTTGAGATTCCTCTTGGTCTTGGAGTTCCAAGTAAACTGAAGAAAAGCTCATCCCTACTCTACAACGAGTACATTGTTTATGATGTTGCTCAAGCTAAAATGAATTACCTCGTTCGCGTTAAGTTCAATTATAAGTTCTAAATTTAATACTTGCGTTAAGGAATTCCAAAGTATTATTTTATGTATTGTATCATTAATTAATGTCTGCCAATTTGCCATTGTAAATTAAATGTTGTTTTTTACTAAATTATACACATCTGATTAAAGTTTTTTTTTTCTTTTAACTAAATGTATCTAAATATATTACATATATATTTAAAAAATTGTTTTTTATTTAATTTCTATGATTTAGTTTAAGATTTGAATTTTTAACGAGAGAATATCATTTAGTTAAGAAATCTCGACAATGAAACACTTTACTAACTCTAAGGGGGTCACCAATTCATTGGAATTTGCACCTTTGATGCGTGACACCAAAATACAAGTATGTACAAAAAAAGGGCTATGCGAGTGCTCCAGTTGTAAAAAGTTATAGATATTATATTAAGTATTTTTAAAGACACATCGATTTCGTATTGATTTTGTAATGATAGAAAAAAAAATCTTTAATATTAAAACGAGTGGTTTTCAAATGCTCTTTTTATTAAATTTATAAAATTTTAATTTGTTATCGTGTATAAAAGATATATCTGTAACACATTTCTGTAGGTTGCAAACTATTGGACTGTCCTTCTGAAATAAGGAGGTTAATTCGATAATGTTTGATTGCAAGTCGTCAAGCACTTTACACCATTAATATATAAGACTTCTTGTTTCTGAATAAAGTTGTTACAGTGTTAAAATCATCATCAGGATCATGATCGCTGTCTTGATACCTTTTTTTCTGAGTAAGTTGAATGTCAATTTTGACTTTGGGACGTGAAACAAAAATTGTCTTCGTTCAGCATCTTACGATTTTATTATTTTCATCTTAGCTGCACACTTTGCAACCAACTCAACCTGGAATTATGGACCACAGTACAATTTTCTCGTCAAGATCAACATAGTGACAAGCAATCGTAATGATGGCTTCGATTCGTCGATGACAGTTCGATTGATTTGCAGGCCGAACAATTTTGACTCCTCGCAGTGTTATTTCAATATGGTTGATTATTTCGATTCACCTTTGACCCGGCTCGAAAATTTACCCTTTGACATCAACTTCAACAACAAAGGCATCAAAAGTTTGTCCGTTCCCGCTCAGTTGATGGATGATCAATTGCTGCTAAATTCGATAAAGTACATTGCCAATCTGTTGAGCGTGGGTGCAGATTTAACTAATAGGCCTGACGAGATCTTCAAAGAGAAGGAAAACTTCCTGCAGGGAGAGTGCGACGCTTATTTCGATGTCAGACACTGGCCACTCTGGAACGAGTCGGATCGAGGGGAGTATAATTTGAATTCTCTGCCTTCTCTGAATAAAGTCGTCGGGGAAGCTATAAGAGTGGAGAAGAATCGAGATTTGAGTAATTGTCATGGAAATTCTAGTACGGATTTTGTTTTGAGTTTGATCATCCCGAAGAAACAGTTTTATATTGAAAAGATTGTCAAGATGGTGAGTGATACTGAAATTCTTCAATTCATTTTTTTTCATTTCTATAATATTTTATAGTTTGGTTCATGAAGAGAATTCTAGTTGTCATTATTTTGCAAAGTTTTGAAACAGAAGATCTTTTTACTTTTCTTTCAAATATCTTTCTAAACAAAATTAGAGGGTGAAATGTGTTGTTTTCTTATCTCTTCTACAATACGCTTTGAAATGAAACTACATGTATTTGACTTTTGTTTCAGTTATCCTCATGGAATCACATAACTGTAACAGACAGGCATTTCGAGTCTACTGCTGAATTGAAGGCTTTAATAAAACTAGGTCAGTCACAAAATCCAATTGAAATTGTAGAACAAATGTTTCTAAACTTGGAGAGCATCAGTCCTGCCGAAAATGAATTGCAACCGCTCATAAATCATGTAAATACGAGATTTTGAGATGCAATCACCAATTGTTCAGCAGAATGATTTTTCATTTTTGTATTGAGGAAGGAAAAAAATAAAATTGCATTTTTTGTACAAAAAAAAAAAAACTTGTGTGATCCTCAAATCAAATTTGCAAATTTGTGTAGAGTTAAGCAATCGATGAAAATTGTATTCGGATTTGAAAAAAAAGTCTTATAGAGCTGATCTCCATGAAAAAAAAAAATTCGAAGCCAGCTTTGGTGTGCGAGCTTTTAAATTGAAACGAATCCTTACATTACTACAATTTTCATTCCAACACGTCTTTATTCATTTCACCCCGACACTTTTTGAACTCGACTAGGTTTCTTCATACGAATCACGCGACACTTGCATTAGATTATACGCTCATGCGCAACACGAAGGTAAGTTTATCTTTAGCGACCAGTACACTGCCACGACGAGTCAATTAAACTATTGTTATCATTCTTACAGTCACATCCTTCTGCGGTGCAATGCCAGAGACTGCAATTGAAAGATTTGAGTGCGAGATGCCAATTCAATCAGCCGAAAATTATTGACATCCGAATTATCACAAAATAAGCCGGCAAATTTAATTCCGACGTGGTACAAAAGTCCAATCAACGTTGCACTTTTTGTGCATGCCAAATTAAAAATGCATTCAGATGCAATTTCATTCCCATTTCTTGTTCCCCTTATTAAATCTACTTGGATATTTTCCACGACGGAATTTCAAGCTGAAACCTCTGCAGTTCATTTTGAAATGATTCTCCGAAGTGTTAAGCAAATTAAAAAAAATGAATTCACCCTCTGTATGAGCAACACTCAGAGTTCTGAGCATCGGGAAAATCTCGGCGCAAGCGCGGCCGCAGCTTTGCTTGCGAGTTCCGGCCAACGACAAACACAATTTTGGACTTCTCGCGCGGTTCACTCAATCAGAAATCGATTCGAGGGTGAATAATAGATTAAAAATACTTTGCACCCAGGAGCAAATTAAAATCTTAATCACTCAGAATGATTAATGAAGAGAAAATGAAATTCGGGGAGATGCTCATCCCTGAATGAAACAGGATGTCGTAGGTGTAATGAATTTACACGTACCTTAAATTATACTCAAAAATCAATAAAAGAAAATGAATTCAAATTTTTTCGAATTTTCGGGTTTATTTGGGGAGATGATTCAAAAGTCATAAAACAATTTATAATGGTTCAGTTGACCTTTGAGAGGTTCAAAAAAAAAAAGAAAAAACTAAATTGATCTATTGATTTTCGACAAAACATTAAAAAAATCAAATTGTATTTAGGATGAAAAACGAAAAAACGAGAGAAAATGATATAAAAATGTGATTTTTTGAATTTTGAAGTGGATGTTGGAAATGTTAGTGTTAAAAAAAGGGGTGCAATTTTTGAAGATGATAAGATTGGGATCCGAAAATAAGTTATATCTAGGCCGCGCAGCGTCAAGATCGATCGGCGTATATGCGAGAAGCTTGAATGAAGCGGGAGTATCGGTCCGGCGGAGGCTGTGACGGATGAATCGCAGAGTGTGCGCGTTTTTGACGCGCGACATAGTCCTCTCTTGGTGGAAGCCGGCCACGCAGTCGCCTTCCTGTGTTTCCGCAAAGACAACGCGTTCCACCCAAAAGTCGATGCAATGATAAAGCACACAGTTATCATCGTTGCAAGTTTTTCGTAATTACAAGTGCGACGCAATCTTGATCGCCGCGGATGTTAGCATGTAGCTATCGATTAGCATAGCGTCGGCAGAAACACGCGGATAAACGACGCGCCTTGTGGACCTCGCGATTTTGGTGTGTCGCGTTTCTCTGCGCTATTAATATGCGTGCCAAAATGTGCAGATGCGATGTAATCTCCGACCTGGACCGTCCAACTTTTCACCTCCTGTCGTCATTTTAAATTCACCTTTGAGATGGAGATGAGGCTGAAATTCGGACGATCAATAGGGTCTCATATCTTGGATCAAAATAACAAGAAAAAATTTTCACCATCAAGATGTTTGAAAAAAAAGAACCCACATTTTTTGGACAATCTGTGAAGATAATTCATCTTACATTTGAATTTCAACATTTTCGGGTGTTCAAAATTTTTTGGCTCTCGCTAAAGGGAGAGGAGTGTTTACATCCGGCGTGAGAAGCATTTGAATAGTTTAAGGGTTTTAAATGTATCGGACGCTTTTTTTTCATCTTCTATTCTTTGCTCTTATCATTGAAATGTTTCATTTGCATTCATAGAGCGAGACTGAAATGTGGAAATTTCAACTTAAAAGTGATTAAACTCTTGGGAAGTTTGCAGTATCTGGACTAATTTTTAGAGTAATTTTGCGCTTCATATTACCGGATAAAAGTGCTTGAATGAATTTCAATAGTTGAAGCGAGACTGCATAAGTTCGCTCAAGCGTTATAACTTGTTGTTCTATTTGATATTTAGATGCACATATCATCACTTCTATAAGTTGCCCGATTATAGAATGGGAAGATAAATAATAATAATTCAACATAGGTCAACATTAAGAGTGAACTCTAGTTTGTAACAAATTATTTGGTTTTTCAATTATTGGTGGAAATATTGTTGCATTTTTTGAAAAGAAATATAAAATATCAAGTGTTGATATCAAACTCGCGCTGAATTTTTCCAATTTACTAAACTGTAAAGTTTTGATCAAAATCCAAAATCATGAGGAAACTTTTATATCATGCATTATATATCATAACAGTAATTATAAAGTGGAAGTTTGAAATTACATTTGAACGTAATTGCATCGGTAGTAAACTCTGAACATTTTTACAATGAGAAAAAGTTAATAATTTTGAAATTGCACAAAATTCCATTTTAATTCATAACTTTTGATACAATAAAATAACACTTGTACTCATTTTCATACCGCTGAATGATTATTTATTTTATATGCTGCTGCAAAAGTTTTTTGGACTCGTCGGATCGCTGATCTTTTAGTTTGAATCTGTTTTTGGCATACGTACAACTAATGAGTTATTTTTATTTTGAATTAAAACTAAGCCGAATTTGAAAAAAAATCATCAATATTTAATTTTGTATTAAACTTTTTATGAATTTCAATTTTTCATTTATAAATATGTCAGCAAATATAAAAATTATTTAGTAACTAAAAGAAATGAATTCGTACGAACTAATTATAATTATTGTAAAGTTTAAAAAGAAACTTATCTAATTAAAAGTTTTCTTATTATTGATCAACGGGAAATTTCAAAGATTGATATTTTGTAGTGCGTCAATTCATTGATAATTTATTTTGTGCTTTTTTTTTATGCGCACCTATTGAGTAAATATTTATTCTCAAATTTCATTTTACACCATGAATAATAAATGTCGGTCGGTATAAAATCATTTAAAACAATTTTCCTTTGACAAAAACCTAAAAATCTATGAATATTTGATCGACACTTCAACCGAGACATCTTTTTTTTTTAACAACAATATACTTTAGATGTTTATCGCAAACTCGTTCAGATTCATTTCTTGAAATCGCGGGGAAAAAAACTTATCAATTGACTTGCACAAGCTTTATTCAATTTACGTGTATATTATTCGTTTCATATTTTCCAATCATATTATATATCATAACATTTCACGCGAAAAATCAGTTTAATATTTAATCAATCTATCGAGCATCTCAATATTTCAAAAAGCACACATCAACTAAATTGTCAATTTATTCATCAATAAAATGACCCATTTCATTACCTCCTCAATCGATACTGACTCGAAGGGTTTTGATTGAAAAATAAATCATAAAAAAACGATACTGGAAAAAAAAAATCTATTCGTTTTTGTATTATTCAATTAATCGCATCTCCACGTATTGCAACCAGTTACAAACTTCAACCTTTTCATTAAAACAAAATCACTAACAGAGAAATAATGGTTTCAGCATCCAAGACTAATGGTTGTACAAGAATAAGTTCAACTGCGTGCAAAAAGAGAGAAGAAAAAAAACAGAGCAATGCGGTTGAAAAGACTGTGCTTAATCAGTGAGAAAGTTCTGAGAAGCTTAGATTTGCAGAACTGAAGTGGCTGTTGCGATGGTTCGCTTATGAGGACAAAATTGTCGCAGTAATGAACGGAGTTCGTTGGCGCTTTGTGACCGGAAATTTTATCTCGTTTTGTCGCTGCACTCGAAGTAGACGCATCAGTTGCGGAGGTGTCGTTCCGAGAATACTCGTGATCTTGTGTTTCGTTTTTGCAATAAATTTAGCAGCTGGCGGTAATGGCCGACCCTCGCCCCATTTGGGCTACTGCGACTTTGATGACACGTGCGACTGGAGCTGGAACGAGACCGACATTCAGAAAGTCTCAGCGCCGATACCAGGCGTGCCCAGTCTCAAAACAGATGCATCTGGAAACAAAACTGGTGACATTCTTTGTCCAAGATATCTTTTCTTATTTGATTCTAAAAATGTGTCTCATCATTGTACTCTTTTTATTCTTTCCCTTAGGCCATTTCTTGTTGCTTAAGAAGCAACCATCCGGCCAACTATGGTCGCGGCTCATCCCACCGACTGGCTCAGGATGCAGACTGGAGATGGAGTTACATCAAGTGCAAATGGAAAACGGCCTGATTAACTTGATTATTCAGTTACCACAGAAACCAAATCAGAATTACACAAGCTGGGTTTCTGAGACCCGTCCTGGAAATAACAACGCGTCGTCAGTACTATTTTATTGGCTATATCATTCGGTTTCAATCAATTTGCAATCGCAAATTGCAAATTGTTGTGATTGCAATCGTGGCAACAAATTCGCGTAGCTGTCTGGTTGATGTTGAATATAAATTTTGAAATTAATTAACAGCGATGGAAATTTTTGTTACTTTGTATAATGCTAAAGTGATATTAAACCAGAGTTTATTTTGGAACTGAAGATTTTGCAATGCTTCTCTATTTGCAGATTGCTAGTTTAATATCACTTGATGACAATTTTACTAAAGTCGAGCGATGTGATTATATTTAATTAACAGATTTTTTTTTTTTTTCATTTCTTTTAATTATAAAGTTCTGATTATCGCAAAGTTGAATGCAAAATATTAGTTGAGGTTTAATAATGAAATGTCTAATGCATAGAAACTTTGAATAGATGGAACACGATGCGGTTCAATTTGAACGCAATCAGGCAAGAGCACCAACTTGTCCTGGAAGTCAACAAGACAATGTCTTCACCAACATCGCACGTTGCTATTGATAATATTCAGTTGTTGGACTGTTTTCCAGGTGAACTTTTGCAATTTTGCTAAATTAAACATGTTTTTCAACTTCCATGCATAACGTTTGAAAACAAAATCTTTCACAGAATCAACCGCAGTAGGTTCGCCGTGTACAGAAGATATGTTCAGGTGTAACAACGGTTCTTGCTTGAACAGAACTCGTGTATGCGATTTGACCTTAGACTGTGCCGATGGGGAGGATGAAACTGCCGAATGCGGTAAACTAACAATTATTCTTGAAAACAATCTTGTTTAATCAGAATTGTTCAATTTTAATTGAACTTGTTGAAATTGTAGATAAAATGCCACCATATTCGAGGTGTAATTTTGAGAGTGGTTGGTGCGGCTGGACTAACGTGCCAACGCGACCCCTCAATTGGACCTTGCAAAAAGGTCCAGTTTTAAAAGAGAGAACCGGTCCTAGTTACGATCACACGTATCGTAATATTTCAGGTACACAAATTGGATTTTAAAAATAAAACAAATAATAATGAATACAGTTGAATTTTTCATTTATTTCGAATCGAAATTTTAGGAACGTACGCTTACATGAACATGTCAAAAAAAGTAGAATACGCAAGCCGAGGCACAATTGCAAGTCCTATTTTCAATCCCACACCGCCGTATAGCAGCAACAAAACGAGCAAATACTACAACTCATGTCAAGTAAATATGAAAACGAAAAAGGAAAATCAATAAGACCGGAGAAAACCTTTGAGAAAAAAAAATGCAATATTGGAGCTGTATACAATTTTTTTTTTTTTTCAGATACGCTTGTTCTATCACCAGTTTGGCGTCCACAGTGGTTCCCTTGCCATGTATTTGGTACAAATAATGCCCCATCAGAACCAATCGGATCGCATCTGGTGGTCATACGGTGATCAAAAAGACATATGGTACAATCAAGCTGTGGTTCTACCTGCTGTTAATTACAAGTATGAAATTAATTTATATATTTGGTCGAAAACCAAAAATAGCCATTGATTGAAACTGATTTGCTAACAGGTATTTCATCGAGATTGAAGCCAGCAAAGGAATGTCGTCTCAAGGGGACGTCGCAATCGACGACATTTCCTGGAGTCCGGAATGTTTTGGAATAGGTTTGCAAAAGGCTTAATTCAAATTAAATGGAAATTCAAAATTCACAATTCATTTAATCATACGAGCTATTTCATTTCCAGGAGTGCCACCAGAAGTTGTTAAGGACTTTAATTATTATAATCCGATAATCGAATCTGAAATTAAACCGGAAAAGCATGCGGATTTCATTAATAAAACAGGTAACGCAGCACATGATCGATAATTGTTTCAAATACGACGAGCAATATGTGCTAGCATTCAATTTCATGTTAATTACAGTCGTAAAAATCACCACGTGTGGCCAGACCGACAGAATGGGGCCGACTTTGGACCAGTGCAGAAAGGAACGAGGCAATGATACGGAAGTTGAACTTCTCACTGAAAATGTACTGGCTTCGATAAAACCGTCCAACGTTGAAGCACCAATTACAAATATGAGAGGAATACAGAACTATACGGTGCCAAAGAGCGGGTTTTATACGTAAGAAAATTCTACGAAAAATCTATTTAATGATTATCTTTTCAATTTTGTAATTAACTAACTATTGATTATTTATTGCCCAAATGGAAAATCTAGTATCATCGGTTTTGGCGCTCGTGGAGGAAGGGGTGCAGCAGCAACCGGAAGTAGTCTTGGGGCCCTGGCTCGAGGTGTCGTGTGGCTAGATAAAGGAGAGCACCTTTATTTTATGATAGGCCAACCTGGATCGGATGCATGTCCAAAGGTAAAACCTCAGAATCTTGAAAAAAAAAAATCGTTTGTTACCGAATTGTCAAAACCAAATTTTGTTTCTTAAAAGAATCTGGGGATGAAGAATCATGAATGCCAGCAGTCGAAGAAACAGAATCAAACCGGTAATTCTACTGGAAAAGATGGAATATTTTCCAAAGTCAGGGAAATCATCAAGACTGAAATGATGGACGGAGGAGGTGGGGGTGGTGGTGCAACATACATTTTCCAATTGACTCCTACTGGGGATCAGAAACCACTTTTAATAGCTGCAGGCGGAGGGGGTTTGGGACCTGGTCAGTTTGAAGACGATGGAATTCAGCATGGCAAAGCTGCTCCTGAAGACATCCGGTTCCACGAAAACGGGGATCCTACTAACAAAAAAGCAGGGGGTAATTAGCAAGATGAGCTAAATTAATTGATCTCTCAATAAAATTGAATGAAAAATTGAACTTAATTTTATATCTTAGGCAAAGGTGGAAGTTGGACTGGATCTTGGAAAGGTGAGCTTCGAGGTAAACCTCTTGTTTATGGAGGTACTGGTGGACTTAACTGTGGAAACACCGCGTTATCTCATGGAAATGGAGGATTTGGTGGCGGGGGTGGAGGGTGCCTAACTGGAGGCGGAGGAGGCGGTTACATCGGTTTGTTTAGTGGATTTCGGTGTTTGTTTGAAAAGTCCCATATCTTATATTTATCTAGAAATTTTGCTTTGTTGTCTCAATGCAGGTGGAAATTCAGGAATAGGAAAATCAGGAAACGGCGAAGGTGGCTACTCGTACGTCGCCGAGGAATTTAAATACGTGAAAACAAAATCCGGAGTGAACCAAGGTCCAGGCGAAGCTTTTGTGATTCCTTCAACCAGTGGTTGTGGCTGTGATTTTCGTTGCGTTGCTTTGGATCAGCATCTTAGTGAGACTACATGTATTTGCCCAACTGGGTGGATGATGAACAGAACCATGAAGCACTGTTATCGTGAGTACAGTTATATTTCATTATTTTGCTGCTACCTTATGTTGTGTAAATTTTGATAATGTGAGATAAAAGGAAACTAGGAAAAAAGGTCGAGGTGAGTTATTTCTTGAATTTTTTTTTTCACAGCAAAGGAAGAAGGTTCTCACGTAGGCCACCAAACGTTCATGATTATACTTATAATAGCAAGCATTGGGTTGCTATTTGCGTTCGCTGGACTGTGTCTTCTTCTGTGTGAGTTGATCAATAACGTTTACAAATGTTGTACAAAAATTACTACCGTCCCATTTTTAAGTATGAACATTAAATGAGAATTTCATTCGCCAGATAATCGATACCAGAACCGAAAAGCAGTGCTGAGACGCCGAAAAGTCATATTCGGAAACAACGGGACAGAATTAACTGCTCTGCGAAACGTGTCCGATAACATCATATCCGAATATAATCCCAACTATGAATTCGCAGGGAACCTGTATAGCTTTAAAGACCTACCGCAGATTCCTCGTGATAATATATCGTTAGTCAAGTAAGTCGCTTGAAATGGACCAAAGTCTGCAAACCTACTTTTTTATCAGTGTTTTATTTGTGCTTTTATTCATCCACTCATTCATTTATTTCCGTCAGTTTATTATTCGCTTGGAATTACAACTTTTTCATTTGAATTTTTCAAACGATCTCCAAAACCGAACTTCCAAGTCAACACCAAAACTGTTTATATATCAAAGGTGCTCAATTTTTTACCAGTTTATAAAAAAAAAATTGTGAACATTTTCAACTGAATCAACACTCGAAAGTTTGAAGAGAAAAGAATTTCCAACTTTTCTGTATGTTCTTCAAGGGATGTTGTACCGTTTACTTTTAAGTTTATTTATGTACTGCAAATTGCATGTTTCGTTATTTATTTCTTTTTTTAATTTTGTGATTTTGTTGAACGTTATGTTCGAACGATACCAAAGAAAAATCCTTGTTTGCGTTGACACTTTTGTACGTCTCCTTGTTTCTGGTTTTGTTTTTGCCTATTAATTTTACAAAATAAAATATTGCAATAAACCAATGTAGCTTTTTATAATTCCCGTTTGAATGAGACTAATTTCTGAATGTCGAAACCCGATCTTCCTGGTAACATTTTTTTCATCACAAAAGTGATTTCAAGTTCAACTTTTGTTTCGATAGCATGCTTGAAATTTATCTTCACCTTTTTCTTATTTTTAGATGTTCAATTTTTATATTTACTTAGACGAAACAAAAAATGTTGATATTAAATTTGTTACATTCGTGTATACGCTATAAAATGAAAATCGATTAGGCCACTCGGACAAGGGGCGTTCGGCGAAGTTTTCCAAGGGATTTACAAGAACCGACGGAGAAGCGAGGAGCATCCCGTGGCAGTGAAAACACTGCCATCAGTGTCGACGCAACAGGCTGAGGCAGATTTTATGATGGAAGCGCTCATTATGAGCAAATTTGATCATCCAAACATTGTTCATTTCATCGGTGTGTCGTTCGACAAAAATCCAAGATACATCGTTCTCGAGCTTTTAGCTGGCGGGGATTTGAAAAACTTTTTACGCGAAGAACGACCACGGCCTGTAAGATTTTGAAGTCTTTTTAACATTTTTACAACTACAAAGAAATCTTTGAATAATTTATTTAACCGACCAAACATTTAATCTTTGTTCGAAAACTAAATCAAAATTCTTTTGCTTACAAATTTTTCAATTAAAATCATGTTACCATAAGAAAATGTAAACGAGAAAACAATTTTCCATAGGATCGTCGCACTGTGTTATCCATGCAGGACTTGATAATGTGTGCTTATGACGTAGCAAACGGATGTAAATACATGGAAGACGCACGTTTTATCCATCGTGATATAGCGGCGCGAAATTGCCTCCTCACGACCAAGGGACCCGGTCGCATCGTCAAAATTGCGGACTTTGGCATGGCAAGGGACATTTACAGAAGCGATTACTATAAAAAAGGCGGAAAGGCCATGCTGCCGATTAAATGGATGCCTCCAGAGAGTTTCCTTGATGGCATATTCACTACTAAAACTGACGTTTGGTACACTTCACATTTCGACATTCAATTTTCGCATAAAAAGCGTTTCGTGCAATAAAACGGTTCACTTGAATCATTTATATTTCTCATGGGCAACAAAATAATATTATCCTTCTCTGTTTTCAATTAGGGCATTTGGTGTACTTTTATGGGAAATTATGTCGTTTGGCTACATGCCATACACAGGCTGTGCGAATAGAGAAGTTATGTCGATGGTCACGAGCGGAGGCCGACTAGAAAGACCGGCTGGCTGTCCGGATCCAATTTACGGTATCATGACCCAATGCTGGCACCCATCGCCTGAAAGCAGACCCAGTTTTGCCACCATTGTTGAGAGGATAGGATACTGTTTGCAGGTGAGCACCTTTTTTAACTTGCAAAAGTTCTACCATCTTTTAGACTTTCATCTTTTTCACATAGTAAAATGTTTTAATTCTTTTTAGGATCCTGATGTCATCAACCATCCCATGCCGAACCATGACGTCCTACCCATCTGCGATCGAGAAATCACGATAATGAGACCCGATCCAGAAACTGAGTGCATCAACGTACACCCAGACGTGAGCGAATTGCAATTTTTGTTACAACGTTGAATTCCGGCGATCATGTTTTAAAATTAGTTTTTTTTTCTGCAGTTGGATGGTTGCGGCTATGTACAACCGAGGGTAGACTTTCTTCCCGGTGGCGTACGCGTCACTCCAATCAACTACTCGTCAACCCTGGACGAAAAAGCATGCGCAACCGAAGAATCATCCAACAAAGAGGTCAACCAGAGTGCCCAGAACTCGCCCGAGTCCGGTGAAGTTGAAGTAAGTCTACAAGCCAAATTTTTTTCACATCAAACTATTTTCCCGTCGAAAGTTGAATCATCAATCTTTGAAAAGATAATAGTTTAGGGCTTTGATCCAGGTGAAGGATGAGGAAGCGAAGAGCCAGGACCTGCTGTGTAACGGGATTCTGAACGTGAAGGAAAATGGGATTGACGACAGGACGGAAACGGAACCTGCTCTTACAAACCCCAACGTGAATGGGATCCTGCGCAAAAGTGCTTTGAAAGCTGCCCTTAGTTTGGACCCGAGCACCCTGTGCCGAGGAACTATTCCTTACGAAAAAATCGCATTCTCGACGCCGCCTGCACGTCTCACCAACTCGGACAACATCGAGCTGCAGGATACCGAGAGATAAAGTGATGTTTCTTTTTTGTTTTTCATTTGGCAGGTACTTAAAAAACATTGAGTGAATGGGTATCATTTTGTAAACGAACAACGAAGTTACACCAAACTTGAACAGTCAGGCAACCAGGATGGGAATTAGCTGAAATCCGATAAACACCCCCCCCCCCCCCCAAGTTATATACATAATATAGGGACCGATCACTCGAACTTGACTGCGAGTGAATTTTGTACAGATTTCAAGACTTTGTGACAATGACGGTATATACAAATTGCTCAATTAAATGACAATTCAAGATAATTTTGTGTGATGTATTTAAATGTGACTCATATGCTGTTCACGCGAACTGATTTGGTGCCGTTGATTTTGTATACGATGGTTTTGTATATTTCCTCCCAATACATTTGTTTTCCTTGGAAATATATTATCCAGGCGAAACACACATTTTTCACGAGCGTCTTTTTTAAGCAGTCCTGTACATCATTTTGTTGCAATTGAGTTGCTAGGTGTATGTTTGCGAACAATGTAAAACTGATCAAAATCTTGTAGTTTGTGACGAGCTTGACGGTGAGAATTATTGCGATGATTAAAAAAAAAAAGTGTTTTTTATTTGCGCGCAAAGGTATCACTAGTTCAAAAAACTAACGTGATTGTATGATTGTAACGTCGACTTTGAAACAAGTTCAGTGGATTACAGTGACGTCAAGGTGCATTTTTAATGGAACGATTTTATTATGATGTATATACTGTGGAGGCGAGTGTTATGTACTTTACTGTAAAACGAGATGATTATAAATTGATATATTTTATGAGAACAACGTTAACGTTGATACAAATGTAATAACTCTTTTTACGTTTACTGTTTCGTAATTTATATCTCGGTTGCGTCTTTTCTTTTATCGGTATAAATTTTTAATAACGTTCGTGTATACATAAAGTGTAAAAATGAAATGTAAGAACACTGATTTCGCGTAATTATTTTTGTACAGAGCGAATTTATTTTTTTAAATTTCCATTTTTACCATTGCGAGCTTTTTCAAATGGCCAATTCATTTTCACGAATTCTGTGATCATTTCAAAGATATAATTTTATCATTTCAAAGAAAAGTTAACAAATGACTTTCTCATCATGGAATGAATATAAATATGTACTTAAAAAGACCATTTTATATAAGTTCTTATGATAAACTTGTATCTTTGTATTAAATTTTGCATATTACGATCACTTGCACGGTGTAAAAATTATTGCGACATCGATTTAAATGTACAAACAAATTTCTATGTTATACACTACAATTCTTTGCATGTGAAATGAAACGTGTCTATCTGAAGTGTAATAAAAAAATAAACATTTGAAAAAATACAATTTTATGGTTTTTCATATTTTGCTAATAATAGCACGTATATAAAATTACGTGAAGACTCATAAATTTTTTAATGCAAATGAAAATTGTATTTTTACGATGCAGATATTGCATAATGCATTTTCATAATTAGTTTTAGCGGTCCCAGAGGTAAAATCAAATAACTCCATTTAGAAAAGTGTCCAAAATAATTTGATAAAAAATTCAAAAATCGATTTGGGTTTTTAAATAGTTATCTTTTCAATTCAGTTATACGAAACAAATTGTTTCTAAAGCCTAGAAATGTCCGGATTTGCATTCTTCTTAATTTTATTATGAACAAAGTAATTTAATTTTACTTCTAAAAGATACAAATTTTATTTTACATCACCTAAAATTTAAGATTTCAATTTATTCTCTTACTTCCAATTATTTCAATTTCGTCAAATAAAATCTTTTTTTTTATTTATTAAAATATCAAATCCCACAGTCGGTGTCGGTAAATAATCATCAGAAGAACGATTGGTAAACTGACATCCCACTGAAAGGTACAACCTTTTTTTTCATTCAATTTCCACTTAACCAACAACCCATCAGATGTTATAACATTCATAAAAAACTATAGTTTTAAGAGTAAATCTCGCTCAGCAAAATACATCACAAAATCTTCCATTGGATATATGAAAGACAAAGATATACTTAGAAAAAAAAATGAAAAAAATATCAAAATGTCTGTAACAAATGAAATGATTATTGCCTCAAAAGTTTGCAAAATTTAGATTAACTAGCCACTGTGGCTGTAGAATAAAAATTGTCAATCTGTCAACTTCAAGTGCAGATGAAGAGTGCCGATTCGCACAGAGCGCTCCTTTCAACCGAAGCCCGCGAAACGTTAAAATCGGCTGCGCGTGTAACCTTCAGGCGTGTCCGGCGCATAAAAAAGCCGCAATAGCACATTCACAATCACAGCTGGTATAAAATGAAAGGTGATTCCATGAAAGAACAAGAAAGTCATATAGGATCCTGCAGGTCTCGGCCCCAACATGGCGTCTGCGCGATCGAGCCACTCATTCGGATTCAGGTTCAGGATTGGACCACGGTGATATACCTTATACCTCTTACCCAGCCGATGCGTGCGCATGCGTCGCGCTGCGAGATATCGAGCAGGTGGACTCGCGCGACCAAAAGTCGCATGGTACGCGCAACAGGTAGTCGTGGTCCAAAAATCTCATCGCATCTCAAAATGTATCAAATCAAAAATTATGGCACACGACGATAGATCGGCTTTTGTTTGTTTCCGGATCGCAGCCGGTGTTCGCGGTCTCGGTAACGCCATTGGCTGAAACAAAAAGCCACCGTCCAACCAATGTGTGACGTTTTTTTAAAAAATCGGCATCGCAATTGTGATAACCGCGGATGACGGATGGCGCGAAACAAACGTCAACAACTGTGTCATCATTTGAAACAAAATTGAAACAATGATCCAATCGTTCATCCCCAGTGGCTGAAATGCAAAACAAACAACTTCAGTGGATATAAAAAAAGTTCTTGGACGGGATTTGAACACTCGCCCCTTGGATCGACGGACAAAACAGCGAGAGTTTGGTTGATGGAATTTTGAAAACGCAGGAGGCGCTGCCAGGTGTGTTTTCGGGCCGCCGAATCAGCCGGAATGAGAGAAAACGTTGCCAAGCGACTACTCAACTGACCGCAGCCACCGCGTGAACGCGTAACCTTGACTGGCGCCAGCTCGGCCCAAGAGGTTGCTTACGCGGAAAATACGTACCTGAGACGTACGTCGCTTCATGCTCGTGATTTGAAATGCAGTTTTTCGTCGATGTATCCGGTGTGTACAATCATTTCATATATGCAAATTCTTTTACCCTAACATTTCTGTCCATTTAAAGCATCAACATGGGTGATGCCTAAGGTGAACGACATCGCGATACAAGTTTTCGTTCAACTATTTCGAATTTTTGCTGTCAAATTAATTCAAATTAATAACATTAAACTCAAGTGAATAAAAATGTTCTCTATTTTAAAATCAAGTTTTGAAACAATGATCGAAAAGAATCAAGTTATAGGAAGCCTTTATTTGTATTTTGTTGTTAGTGTGAATTATTCTTATTATTTATTGTATCGAACGGTTTTCATGATTGTATTGATTTCTACAAAAACCGATTGAGTAACCACAAGCGCAACGAATTTGAAAATCACAGTTGAACTTTATAAAAAATAGATCATGAAATTATCAATGAATGGAAAACAAACAGTTGCAGTACTAACAATGCATGACTAAACTGCTCTGTGATTTATTTGATGCTTTAATAAAGCGAATAACAGTACTTTCGTTTAAGGCCTTTTTCAAGATGATTCAACGTTTTTCTCACCGATTTTTCAAGCACTAGAAATAATTTAAATCACATCAAATGTTGTTCCTGAAAATTTCTAAGAAAAAAAAAACAGATTCAAACGAAGGAAATTTTGAATGAATTTTTTGTTGAGACATTATTATCATTCACAAACACCGAGATGTTTAAGTATTGACACTCAAAACGAAATCAAATAATAGAAAGCAAACGGTGACTGATAAAACATTGAAAATAATCTAATCAGAGTTGTTGCGAGATGAGAGATTCAATTTATTTTTAGTTGACACAGTGTGTGCAGCTAGAGTGGTCTTCTGTCAGATGTAACAATAACGTTCGGCTTAAATTTTCATTTCAGAATGACATATCAGTGAACGAGAATGGTGACAGCATCTGTCAAGATTTCTGACATTGTTTTCATTGATGCAACATCTTAACGTCCGGATGGCGTGCGGTTTTTAATAAACTACAATGTCAGCAACAGAATCAACTTGCGTTGCTGCACAGCAATCATCCGCGGATGAAGATCATGGGTAAGTAAAGAGAAAAACAAAACAATAAAAATTAATCGTTTTCATAAAGCACTAATTTTCTGAATTCATTTTTTTTAGTTCTTTTTTTGCAATGCTGACTTCACAACGCGTTTAAAATCTCGCGTAATCTCATAAATAGGCGATGAAGGTTAACATGATGATCGAGAAAAACAATATCCCTTCTTTGAAATCGGTGCTCGATTACGATAAAAAATTTTGTTATTTGCATAGAAGAATTGTTAAATTACTTACGACTTACATCTGACCTTAGGTTAACAAATGACTTATCCACAAAATCTATTCTTATTCTTATTTTTAATTCAAGCAAAATTTGTCATTCATCATTTCCTACAACTCACACGCAAGAGTAAATCTTGAAGGTGTCAATTAAAAAATTGTAAATTGTTATCGCAATATTCGTAATTGAAAGTCATCAGGCCTGAAAAATTGTTATCTTCATTTTTCAGTAAAAAGTTGTCGGTTGTAAGGCATTTTGTTTCAATTGCACTTCTTGATCAACACACGAAATGTAAATTATAACGTAAAATAAAATTTTGTGATTAATCCAGTCGCGTATCACTTGGGAAATAAAATAGTTCTTGTTAACCGCAGATAAGGTAATTAGAAATTGCATTTCAGGATTGATAGAAACTACGTTTCTTGAGCTATAAATAAATAGAAACTACCTGTAACGTTCAATTTTTATTATTTTTTTTTATTTTCGATTTCTGTGAGATTCTTATTTTTCTTGAATGTCGCACTCCAATTCAAGTCGCTATAAATTATAGCAATAAATAAAACCGACATCTATTACAATAAATCACGCTCTTAAATTCAATGAAACTACAACTTTTGTAACAAATTTTGAATTACTAGCATTTCCTACTTTGATTTTTGCTTACGAATTTTTACCTCCCAACATTGAAAGTGAAACCTAACTGAACATTTTGATTGAAATTCCAAATTAGAAAATAACTCTATCTGCGGTAATTGCAAAGCTACGAGCGAAGAAAAAGAAAAATATTTATTGCGTAAAAAATTGAAACAAATTAACGAAGGGATGGAGACAAAAAGTCCAATTATCGTGAATCATAATTTGTTCTCGCGAATAATCGTTAGAGATAAAAATTATCGTCGCGTAAATTCTAATCAAAGTCAGAATATCATCGATTCCGATTAACTTATACGATAAACATAATTAAATATTCTGACGCTTGAAATCCATGCCGAGTGTAAGTTAATCGTGCATGTGGACGAATGTTTTATGATGCGCGTTGCGTAGACTAGCATTATTTCAGCGATTAGTCACATTCACATCGGTCTTTCTCAATGTCAATGACTGCTTCCACGACGTTCATCCGCGCGTACGCTCGTACCGACGCTTTCACGCGGATGTAAAATATCCGCGATCTATCAGGCCGCCTTTACACTCGAGCAGGATATCGAAACCTCTAATGTAGTGATAAGTGAGATGCGATATGAGCTGTTAAGATAAACGGCCCTGTTAATAACAAATTTTGCAAGTGACTTTGTATTCATACCTCTTGTCAATTTTGCAACTCAAAAATGTATACTAAAATTTATTTGTTTTTCAGGTCTTCTCTTATATAAAAAGCAAAATAAAATACCAACCTGATGATTGATGACTTGAAACAAAAAAATTGTTATTGACCAAACAAGCCATCAAGTTTGTCCAACTTTTCAAATCAATTATAATATTCCCAGCCATCGAAGAATGTTGCTGGAAAATTTTTTTTGTCAAGATCTTGTGCCCGAAGGAACGGTGGTTTCACTGGATGATAAGTGGCCGGTCATTTTTCGACCGAAATCGAACAATTGGGATTTGTCAGGTCGAGAGTAATTTATGTAACAGTTTGGAAAACGCACATGAAATTCAAAGGTTGAATAACGGTTCTTGAGCCGCGCTGTGTTCACACTCATTGGCGTGTTCGCCATAGCGATTCCTGGCCGTCATAACTATATCGTCCGGCATGTTCTGTCGCGGAAAGTGCGATAACGCGCAGGAGGAAAAGGGAGAGGCAAGAAAAATTGGAATCGTGCAAGAAAATCGACGCTACAAAAAACCTGTCTTGCGAGACCGGATGGAAAGCAAATTATCGAACATAGGCGCGCTTCCTAAAGTCATGCGCGCGTGCCTTTTTTGTCCCCTTTCTTCTAACGCGATGACCTTTTGCAAATCGTGGCGATTAGTCGTCATAAACCAAACGTCATTATCGACTTAATGGCGTTATTAATTAACTTTTATGAACCGTGCAATGGTCCGTCCAAAGTAGCCGACGATATCTCGTTTGGCTCTGGCGCAAAAAAATTTGATTTTATCAAACAAAAATTATCATGTTCATGTAAATCGTTTCTTTAATTTTTTTTTTTTTTTTACGATTTCTCATTCGATTGCAACTTTTCTCTCACTGAAAGAAACAACGATTTCAAAAAACATTCAATTCATTTATTCAATGAGTATATAATCGTTCTTGATTGTTTGAACTTTAACATTAAATAGTTGCAATTATTATTTGCAGAAGTCCCGGGGTGCATGAGAAAAACTGCTTAGTTTATAACAATAGCAACTTCGGCTTCGAGAACAATTACTTTTAAAATCGTTCTTCTGTTTCAAGTTTGCGAGTTGCGCGAGGAAAAAGGATAAGCAGAGACAGAACGAGGGACGTGTGCACGCAAAAAGGCGAATAAGAACGAAGATGTGGTTCACAAAGGAAGCAATCATGCGCCATATAAAACTCCTCTTACTTTCTCCTTCTCTTCTCTCTGTAGCCATTGCCCTTACGTGTTCGTACACAGCTTGCCTTTTAGAACCGCTAAGGAATCACTATTTCTTTAGTTACACTCGCATTTGCAGTGTGTCTATGAAATAATGAACCGCTCGTTCTGTAATGAGTTTAGAAAGAAATTCGACTTCGTGTCTCACTAATACCGTTTTGTCATTTCAAAATTGATTTATTTTTCAACGCAAAATAAAATATTGATTTCAAATTGGTTCTTTACAAATGTTATGAAAACAAACAAAAAAAAAACATGAAAATTGCTTTGTTCATTTTGAATGGAAGTATAAAATGCAAGTTTGACCGGAGAAAATGGAGCACGAGTGGCGCAAGTTCCTTCGTGCGGCAAACCAGTCGAATATAAAGAAAAACGTCAAACGCGTAGGAAGAATACTTGGTGATTTGGTGCGCGCTCAGTGAGAACAGAGCGATGAAGAATAGAGCTCCAAATTATGTACGCCGATCCCAACAAGGTGGAATTGCACTTTCACGATCAATGGATGTGTACCAGGTGTATCATCATCGGACACACAAGACTAACAAATTGCAGGCCATTTTTCCACCGCGACAATTCGTACCGCTACATAATTAATATTCTGAACACAGAGTCGATATTCTAACAAAAACTGGTTGTTGCAAAGTAAAAGGTCAGTTGTATTTTTTATCACTTTTTTTCTCTCTATCCGCTGGAAAAAAAAAGTTTCATTTTTCTCTCAATCAATAAGTCAGGCTGTTTTTTATTTTTTTTTTTTTTTTTTTTTTTTTGTAATTCGCAGACGTGGTTGCATAATTTTTCGCGATAATTCACGTTGCGTCAGAGAAAGACAACGGTCGCCGCGGCACAAAGATGACTTTTTTTTCTAACAAGTTGCCGCGGCCGGGATAACTCGGAGATTCTTCCGCAAACGTTTGATTGCATGTGACATTAATTCATATTTTTACAACTTGGTACCCGTTTGAACAAAAAGTGCAAGCGTGGTACAGTCGCTACCAGATAAAGAGGAAGACAAGACTGCAATAAAGAAAAGATAGGAAATGGGAGGCAACTCATGGAGTATAGATTATAGCGTGTCTGTGGACTAGAGTCGGGCCGAGCCGCACGTATCTTCTCTGCATGTTCGTGCCACTATACAACGTCGCCTTGTACTTTTCTTCACAATTATTCAGAAAATATCTCCTGAATTTGAATACTTCCTCAGATTATTTATCTACTAAAAAATGTTTCCCGCTGTTTATTTTTTACATTCAAAACTTTATACTTCACATAAACCAAATATACCCACATCATTCAATTCTATAAAAATGTTTTGCGAATTCATTGAAAGCGTTGTTTTCAAGATGTAAATCAGAGTGGTTCGATATTCATTGCAGGTACCTTTTGGGTTGTTCCGCTTTCGAATAAGGACACATGCAAAAGCGAATTGTAATGATGAATCAAAAAAAAGTGACGTAAGAACCGAAGCGTGACATGGAATCGATGCAAACAGAAAGAAAGAAAGAAAAAAAAGGCAAGGTGTCGAGATGGCAACGAGAAAAAGAGCGAGAGAATGTTCAGGTTCAGCAACAGCAGCAGCAGGAATACCTACGCCACGACATTACTGTATATAGGTAGCAAGAGTCACGGAACGCCCCCGCTAGCGCGAGTCGATCCAAAAGACGGACGAGAGCCGAGAGATCGGCCAACTCTGTATTCAGTATGAGATCGATGCCAGCTTGCGCCGAAACACAACTCGCGGTTGTTCCTGTTCCTGAGTGTTTTCGCGCGATTCGCCACAACGGGTTGTTTTAATTGTCTCAAGTCAAGGGACTGGACATTTTGTTTGTGAAGTTTTGTGTATTCAAGTGGTTGGTTCAGCCGATTCAAAATTTCGTTGTGATAAATAAAATGTGCAATGCAGGATAATTGGAATATATTTGTGGATAGTTGTAGACAAGTTTTTAGATTGTTTTTTGTGCACCCGTTTTTGGAGGATCGATTTGTTGTGAGTTCGTTTTTTGAAGTTCACTTCAGCTTCATTCATTGACAGAGCGGCGCCTGTCAAACGGGTTCGAATGCATAAAAATAGTACGTAATTTGTATCATGATGCTTGCGCAAATGTACTCTGATAATTATATCGCATCGATTGAACAATTAATCTGACCTGTCGAGTATTAATAATTATGTTAATCGGGCTAATTGGCGGGTTTATATTTTCATCAGTTCCCTGATTGATAAGACAGTAGGAATGATGAATTGGCAGCTCACAAGAGTAGGGATTTTGAGAATAATAAATGAACATTTCGAAGATCGCTATGGTCATTGAAACTTAAATTGTGAAACATAAATATGTGGGCTCTTCTGTCAAAGCCAGCTGAGCTGACACATTTCAACATGCATTTTAAAAAAGATCTGACTAATGACTTTGTAATTCGTTTGTGATGTTTCGAAAATCTGTGCGATTGCGGAGAAAAAAATATTTAATGCAATCATTTATATCTGAATATCATTTTCACACCCACAGTATATATTGAAATGGTTATTTCGTTTTGTTAGTATCATCCAAAAAAGGTCCTGCTCGACCTTTTACCTGCGAATCAAGACTTTGGAATTAACATGCTTTGAATTTTGGTTCAAATGGTTTTCAATAAATTTAGAAGTGAATGAAATTGTATTCGTTTTAAGAAAGTTTGCAGAAAAACTTTTGAGCGTTACAATACAAGTTATGTAATGCATTGTGTTAATAAGGTAAATTCCATGGACATGTGTTATTACAGATTTCAAACAATTTTGTAAGTTTTGAAACTTTCATTTTATAACAATTGTGACAACCTTTTGTCTTTGAGAATTAAATAACCAGTGCACTTTTTATTTTGATGATGTAATGATATTTTTTTTATATTCAGTGTCTTATTTTTCAATTCTGCAAAAAAACTGGAATTCAGATTATTTCCGGTCTCAAATATCAGATGGAAGAATTTAATTAAAACAATGCTCGAACGTGTGAAATACAAGCTCTTGCTTTAATTTTATTAACGAAATAAAAATGAATACTTTCCGTAAATTTTGTCATCCATTTTTGCTACTCTAACCGGTACAGTTTTAATAAATGCAAATGATATGAAGCACTTGCGTGTTTATGTATGAAAATTCTTCTTATGATGTGTGGTTAGTTAACTTTCATTCAATTGAAATTTAATTATCTTCGCGTTCTGACATGTCACTCTTTTTTTTCCACTTTTCGTCTGGCCTTGAAACGTATCCTATCCACATGAAAATAAAACTGCTTCGTAGAAGCCCCGACTTGCATGTTGAAAAAAAATGCGATTTCGCGGTCGAGAAGAGGTAGACAATGAGGGATTGTTTTGTTGCTAAAAGTCACATTTGATGTCGCGTTAATGGCAAAATGGTGTACGTGAACAATTTCACCAGTGGCCATATTCGACTTTAATAGAGCATACAATAAACTCTCCTACAGTGTGAGATACTGTCATATGGGATTCATTTTTTTTTTTCATTATAATAACAAATTAAACTTGTATTATTATTAAATTTTATATATTTTGTATCAATATAATTGTTTGAAACTTTCTTTTTTGATGGGTTGATTTTTTTGTTTACAGAAAATCAAAACGACGTGGACTGAAAATCTTTCGAGAGACTTCATATCAGGGAAAGAAATGTGCAAGATGCGGCGCGCCGTTTGGTAGATTTTACAACACAGGAGCACCATGTCCAAGATGTAAATTTCGCGTGTGTCGACAATGCCGAGAGTCGAAGAGTGCCATTGAAAATAACAAAGAATCCAACATCGATTGGCTGTGCACTATCTGCCATAAAATATCGTAAGTTGATGCCTGTGTGCGTTAATTGAATTGAAATTACTCCCCAAACTGTGATGTGCAGAAATACTTCGGAATGAATGTATATAAAATTGACATATAAAAAATTTATAAGGCTCCTTTCGTATTATTGTAAAAGTCAGCAAAATGATTGAAGGCACATGAAAAAGCACATTCAATTGCCTGAGAAATATGAAAGGAGCTGCGAGATAAAGCGAGCGCTTGATCCTTAGCGCGCAAAGCTGAATGCAAAATGATCGGTTATCTGCTTTTCTCTATCAAATATTTTTTGCGGGGTAGGATTATACCGTAGTTGCATCGGTATCTCACTTTCGAGCCTTTCGACAGTAACCTAATTCTTATGTTTCTTATAGAGAGTTGCGCGCCGTTAGCGGCGAATGGATGTACGAGAGTATCAAACATTGTGCTGGAAGGGATGAAACTCTCTCGCCTCTGGACATCCTGAAATATAGTATCCGAAGAGCATGGACCATCAATGGTAAATGTCAACTTTAATTATCAACAGGGAAAAAAATCATTTACAATTCCTTAAACCTCTCTCTAATTCGAGAAGATCAAGGATCATTTAAAATCACGTCTCATTGTTTTCCGATTAACAGGACCGCCGGTGCGCTGGTCAAGGACCAGAAAATTGCCGGAATATCGAGTTTATCGCAGTCTTCCATCGCGACGCCATAATTACAATCACGCTGACATCGTCGCAGCAATTAACGAGAACAACAGGGAGCTTGGTAACAGGAAGGACAATGCTGGCTGTGACACCGTGGACAGGACAGGGGCCTCAGTCGACGACGAGCGAACAAGCCTGAGGAAGTCTGACAAAAGTGCTTCCAAGTCGTTCTTGAAGGCGCCCAAAGTTTTAACCAAGTCCGCATCGTCGCCCGAGTGCACGAAAAACACTCCTAAGCATGGAGAACGTAAATCGAACATACCGATTTTTCGTCGGAGCTCAAGGGAGTTCGAGGATATTCGAAGCCCGCAGGAATCTCCAAAACGGTCTTTGATACCTCAGAGGTGAATTGTTTTCATTCGTATGAATTTGGTTGAAATATAAATTAGGAGTTGTAAGCTAACTGAACTATGACTTCCAGGTACCGAGGAAGTACTGACGATTTGCGAAAAAGTCGCGAGGACATCAGCGTGCCGAGTTTCATTCCTAAACTGCTCTCTCCGCGACATAAGGAAGAGAAACTGAAACGTCAAGACAGCAAGGATGACATTCGTTTTTCCGCTAAGCCTAATCGTAGAGATGAATCCAAGGTGTTGAGTCCAACTGTTGACAAAGTTTTGAAAGTAGCCAAAGAAGAGAACAAAAATCTGTTAACTAACGCGGAGGAAGATCGAGAGTTTGCTGACGAGATTCGAGACGAAGAAGCGATGGTGAACGAATTGACAAATTTGGAGGTTTCGATCGAGGAACCAATGATAAACAAACGGTGCAAAAGCGAAGAGAAGTTGAGCGAGGTGAAAACGATCGATCGGAAGAAGGATGAGGAAGTCGAGATGGAAGGCGCAGATGGCGCGAAAACTGACGGTCGGGAGATCGACGTGGAAAACACTGGGAACGAATCTAGCGAAAGTAACGCCGAGAAGAAGAGCCCGGAGGCGACAGAGAAAAAGAGCGAAGAGATTGTGGTACGGAATATAATTGTAGTTTCCTTTTACCAACTATAATAATTTATTGGTGTTACTCAGAATTACTTTTTTTAGGTACGGCGGAACGCTGTTAAAGAGGAATCATCCAATCCGGATGATACTGACGATACTCCGAATAGGCGTTGCTCAAGTGTAAGTCACACGGTATTATTACGTTCGTTTTCTCAAGAGACATTATGAAATTCAGTTCTACGTGGGTTTCATCGTTTCATCTTATTTTACTGATCATGTTCGAATCCTATTTTTGGGACACTTTGGCCACTCAGCTTGATTAAACCACTTAAACTTCTTGTAATAATAAACGTGTTAATCCGTTTTAGCACTTGTCACCGGAGGCAAGTCCTCTTAGCACCCGATCTTCAAGATACAGTTCCAGGGAAAGTGAGAGTGAACCCACACCGGCGTTACCCAGAAAAATTGCCTGCGGAGATTCATCCACATCATCCCAGAGGATTCGAGATGCCATAAGTAGAACAAGAAGAGAATCAAATAGTAGCACAAGATACGAAAGCAGCGGTAGTGAGAGCGTTAGGTGGGACTTTTTTATATCCTTTTGTCAAACGATGATTAAATCTTAGAATATAAATTCAAAAATGATAAGTGAACGAAAATAGATTACATTTTATTATAAATTAAATTTTGAGGAAAAACTATTTTATATGTTAGATACAGACTATTTTAAAAAGCTAGATACTATTTGAGAAACGTGTTTTTCTTCTTTATCGACAGGTTCTCGACTTGAGGAGAATAAATGTTACAAATCACGTTCAAATAAAATTTAAGAATTGTTTGAAATAATTAAAATTTTTTTTTAATGAATAGAAATAATAAAGATTAAATTGTCTTGATCACATTGCAGATTAAGTGAGTCCGGGTTGCAAAATTACGTTGATCTGACAAGAAGAGTAAAACTGTTCGACGGAAGTGGTCTGAGCAGTTTTGGCGGATACTGCGATGAAATTATACAACGTGATAGTGCTACAAGTGCCGGTGAGGACGAGCCCCACGGCGACATTCATACGAGGGAAGTGGGCAGAACCGGGCCTGGATCGTCTCAGAATCGCGTGATTTTGAGGAAACGCAGGCAGTTTGATGCGCAAGGTAAAACGCTTCTCTTCCCATCACACGCCTTTACGCCGCACAAAATACCGCAAAAAAGTATTACTTGATTGCGTGTCGGTGCACTAAACCTCATCAACTTCGACTTTGGGAACAACCATTACACGCCATGCTTCAATTTCATTCTTTTATTCAAAATAAGCGACCGCCGAAACTCAAGGCACATTTTTGAATCGGCATCTCGTGAATAATTTCCATTTATTTATCAAGTGGATTTCACATTTTTCAACAACACATTTAATCAAACAATTAATGAATGTGCGTAAAAAAGGAACAAGAAGATTTTCAAAATTTTCCAATGCACCTCGGAGTATCGTTATCAATTCATGGTGCCAGTTAATGCCATTTAGACAGACGGATAAAAATGTTAATAGATATCGATTATAGAAGCTCCGCAAAAACCATGCCGTTTATTGCGGAGCCGTCTGCGAGCAGTATCGCATCGTTTGTCATTTAGACTGCATTTTACGACTCTATATCCGGTGCTAATTATTTGAGTGAAAAGACAAGTGCGCTGCCGGCTGTGATCTGCTTTATTGCAATCTCAAAAGCAAACGTCATCTTTGCTATAAATTTGATCCGCGTAATTGAGACATCAACTCTCAGAGATGGAGATTAGACGAGTCCTTCAGATCGTTATTACATGGGCTATTTCCATGTACTTTTTATTATTTTACGCCGGCATCATCATTTTTATTTACCTCATGTGGACTCACGGATATTGATCAATGATAAATCCCGAAATGATTATGGGGTAATTATTATAACAAAAAATTATCATCGACCAATCGAACTTTTCATGAAACCAGATTGTTCGTTTCTTTATTGTTTTAATTAGCAATTCAATGCACTTTCGTAGACTAAATTTGGGCCATCGCGCTCGTTACCGAAGAAGTAGTTTAATACCTTTCTCCACACATACAAAAGCTTAATTCATTATTCCTGATAAGATAATGTTTTACGTACTCGAGCGCGAGTGTTGCAAACTGTTCAGTACGAACACTCGTCTTATAACTTTGGCAAAATTATATTTTTTGCATGTTAACGTATCAATCATTTTGTACACGGATCATTTATTTTCAAAAATATTCATTGTGCGAGTAAAATACTGGTAAACTGAAGTTAAACGTGTAATTAAATTTTTACACCGTGCTTGTGCTGATTCGAGATTGCACGAAGTTTTTCGTTTTCATTCGTTCTCAGTTTCAGAAAAGACTTACATTTAATTGAAAATTAATTATCCGTGCTTTCAAATGTCTGTCACATCAATCAAATTCGTTGGTTTGAACATTTTCCATATTAATTTATGAAGAATTGTATTTTCTGCAACATTTTTACAAGTTGCTTGGATATGTCTCTATTGAATGTTTGCATTTTTTAAAAGAAAAGAAAATGAGTAAAGAAATGTTTCAAGTTTGAATGTGGAGAGCGACAAGGCGTAGAGGAAACAACACAGGTATACTGTTTATAATAGTATAACTACGTACAGTGTTTCATTCTACAGTATACTCATCTGTGAACGAATATAACGGGTGGTCAATTAAATTGACCAATTTTGATGACTTTTTTTTCCTTTTTAGTAATATGATTTTCGAATGGTGAATCATAAATCATCAAACCGATCGAAATAAATAAATTTTAAGATTAGACTATAATGTAAACTTTTTGATCGGTATTTGTCGTAACTAATGAATTGCTGCTTATCGTTGCATAATACATTTTCAATTATTGCATTATTAAACATTTCTGTACAGATGAAAAAAAAAAAAAATTATACTTGAGATACATATTTGTTCTAAACTGTAATAACGAACAGGAAAACTTGGAGGTACAATTATATTTGTATAATAACTTAAAATTCAGTCACCATAAAATATCAGAGAAAGTTAATGAACTGTTGTTCCAAGAGTAATAAAATCAAACTATGCTCTACAAACAAAATTATAGAAATTGTTTGTCAGACTTAACAATAAATTATCTGAGACGGAGAAATAAATAAGCTTCATTGTTCGAGTGCAGTTGAAATGTTGAACATCGAACTAGATACTTTTTCAGACACTAAGAGGATCATTAAGTGCACGTTTAATTCTAGTCTGCAACAATGGAAGCTGATTAAGTGAAAACGCGACTGTGCTCCTCATAGACCAACTGATACAATTTTTCTCGGCCAGCAGAAATGCTCCAAATGAAAAAAAAATCAATTAAAAGAGAGAAACACAACTGCTGATAATAAAATAAAAGAAATTGCAAGTTAGGGAGCCGGAAATGTTACATTTCTACGACATTTCCTAGAGACTAATTTTTTTTTTTTTTTTTTTCTGAAAAACAAATTCAGCGATTATTTCTTCTGTTACATCAAGGAAAATAAAAATTGTAAACGTTCTTGAATGCTGTTGCAGTTTTATCTCAGGGCGCGGCAAGACAATTTTCAAGAGCCACTTGGATGCAATCTGGGCTCATTAATATTATTATAAATTTGCCGGTGGCACTTGTCCGGTCGCAATCAATGGAACAGCGTCGAAACAGCACCGCGGTTGCCGTGCCGGAGCTTCACGCTTCGTTTGTCTCAGACCACCTTGTACGTAGCGCGGTGTACACCTCTGCAAGGCACTATACTGCCACCACAGCCGGCCAAACTATACACTCTTTCGTTTCGTTTAGTTGTAACGCACTCGGCAACGCCACGGGCCCCTGTCACTGCTACGTTTTCAACGATGAAGTCGCGCTTGCCAACTATTCTTGTTTCCTTCAAAATGCGCCTCTGACCAAAGTTGTATTTTTTATTTCGTATATTCATTTATTCAATCATTTTCTTTAGTTTGTTTGCAATATCAGTTTATTTATTTTGTTAATTGTTTCCGTTTGTTGGTTGTGTCGTTCGTGGTTTGGATTTTGAGTTCCTGTTTCAGAATTTTGGAAGTTTCGAAAAGTTCTGTGTTAGAAGTTGGTTTAGGTGAGTGATTAACAAATGTGGTTTTTTTTATTTTTTTTTTTATTTGAAGACATTATTTTTTTTTTGTTCCGAAGTGAAATTAATGAGATCAAATATTTGTAGTATTTCTGTTGAGTGACAAAGAATGTGAATAATTTTGAAAAGTCATGGTGAAAATGGGGGTTTCGGTTTTTCAATTCATCATTTCACTAATTGAATGCCACTTTTTGTCGATTTAAGATGGAACATCGAGTGAGATTAAAGTCAAGATGTATTTTCGTTTTGAGTTGACTTTTCATTTCATTGTGTGTGTGTGGTGTTTTTCTTTTACTTGCAAAAAGAAATTCTAATGCGATGTTAAAAATAGACCGATGAAATAACAATCGTAGTAATTATGCAATTTGCAATACCAATTTGCAATGCGTTGCATCGCGGAATAGAATGTAATGGGAAAAAGAAACATTATGCCTCTTCTCATTATGAACTTGAAAACATTAAATTAAATAACTTTACATGATAATCATAATCATCGTTATATGGATTCCGCACAAATGGTATCGTTAATTATAAACTAGCTGTTTTTTTTATCCACACTGTCAGATTCAACGAATAAGTTGTTACATTTTATTGAAAATTTATTCAACTTCTGATCTTCATCATTCAAAACCTATTTTTCTTCAATCAAAATCATTTTCGTTTTGCAATAATTTGAGTTCCAAATGGACATTCTTCATAAGATTAAAAAAACCTCAGAGACAATTTTCTAAAAAAACTGAAGATTTTTTTTTTTGCTTTCTTTTCTTTTTTAGTAAACAATGTCTATCTATTTGAAACCAAAGAAGTTCATCGAACCAACAAGTTTAGTCTTCCAAAATCGAAATCTGTATTAAATTATCCGTTCATTGAAAATCATTAACAATACATTGTACATTTTTATCCACTTGTTCAAACGTACATGCGATTATATTTTAATCGCACGTGTTATTGGAGCAGATTTGTGTCATGATAACCTTGGAACTGTAATCACATTCAGAGTATTGATCGAACAGTAGCAGGTGTTATTGGTGTAAACAGAATAAAAAATATTAATACGAAAGAGTGCATTCAAGTCCAATTTAAAGTTTCACTGCTTACTAGAAAAACAAATCAAACAACAAAACTTGAATAAAAATTAAAAAATCCCGTATTACCATAACCACATAATTCATAAATTTACCATCATTCATAACTGTAATATTTGCTCATGGTTCATAAATAATGTATAGGCTGACAACTTTTTTGAATTAAGATGACATGTTGCACGAAACTGGTGCACTTTACTCGGCAATCGTAAAAAATCGGTCTTCTTCCGCATTCGTTGCGTATCATCTTATAGTTTTTTTCTTGGTTTCCATAATGCCATATATAATGTTCAGCATGCTCGTCTCTTGTAACTCATAAAATAATATAGACGTGGCTCGTGCCATTGGCCAGGTAATTCATTAGCGCGTAAAAGCAACCTGACGCACAGCCCATAGCGTGACGAGACAAACATTTATGAAATTAGTCATTACTTTTCTAACATCTGTATTTTGACGAACAAATTTCTTTCTTTTTTTTCGTCTGATGGAAAAATTTGATCAATTATCTGCTTGTGCTTAAATTTGTTCTCGTTGAACAACTTCAAAATTGGGCTCATACATTCATTCTAAACAAATTTAATTATTTTAATCTTTAATTTCATTTTCATCTTTATAAAACAATTAAAATTTTTACACAAATTTAAATTTCTTTGAGTGTCACAACTACTCCTAATAATTGGAAAATATTTTTGCAGGTTCTCGCCGAAGAGGTAGATCTCATGCTCGGAGTTGCTGCGGAGAGGACTTGCAGAGTCTGCAGGCATTGCACGCAATTAGCCGGGCAGGTCGACGCTCGAGTCCGCCGGATTGCGTGGGTCCACTGCACGTGCAGGAAACGCCTATCGTCGATTACCGGCGTCTGGTGTTTATCAGCTCCGACTCGTCCTCCGGTCGTGAAGAGGACGACGCCGATAGCAGCTGTTCCAGTTCCTCGTACCTTAACGACGTACCGCGAGGCGGCTTCGCGCAAACTCTCGAGGACTGCGATTGGGATTACTTCGAAAGTGGCACCTTGCCGCTGCCACCAGGCATCTCGTTCTCAGTAAACTCGTCCGCGCATCAAACTAGCACTTCCAACTCGCAAGATTGGAGCTGCTGCCCTGGACGAGGCACTTCCGCCTGTCAAGTATGTCTTGTTTGCGCATCCTTAATGCATCATTTTTGTTGTTCCACCTTTTTGCCAAAAGTTGTAAAGAAGTCAAAGGATACGTCAAACATTTGTCTGCAAATTATGTCTAGGGAACGAAAAGAAAATTTGATTATTCAATTATAACTTTCCTTCGTCTCTGAACTTTATGTTGAAGTAAAAAACGTTCGGTTAAGAGAACTCTCGCGGAACAGAAAGGAAAGGAAGATATCAAATATAGAAACTGTACTGGTAAATGTTTCATTTGTAAATTACCTACGGGATGTCTACTGGTTTTATGGCCTCTATAAAAATGTTTGCCTGAATTCTTTCAATTTTGAAATTCCTTTACGCTTCTCTGTGTTTGTAACATTGAATTCACCGTACTCGCTCGTAAAATGCATGGAACGACAATTGTTCGAGGTGTTCCAAAAAATTATTGATGATATAAAGTTTCTTTTTATTTTTGAATAGAATAAACAATTCAAATTGAATTAAGAACAGCCAGGGTAATCGCGACACCCTGGGGTAAATCTGACATTCATGTAATTTTGAATAATGAAAAATACAAATTCTTTTGTTTCGGTAAAAATGAATTTTAAGGTTGTTATGGTTATTATCTCTTTATAAATTTGATTAAAACTCAATTTGTGAACATAATTTCAATGCTTTCATATTTACTCCAACTGCTCCTCTATAATGAAATTGAAAAGAATCGACTATTTGAATTTGTATAATATTGTAACAAAATGTATTAAATTTCTGCGACAAGTATGTTTCATTTATTCTGAAAATGTGGATTTTTTTGTTGCAGGCCTGCGGTGGTGCTCGGGGGGCAAACGTGTTACCGGTGCCTGTGCCAATACCAGTTCCCGTGCCGTACCCGGTGCCGGTGCCGGCGTCGCTGTGGACGAGTGATCTCGCCGCGGCATCATCGATGATTAATCGAGACACAACGCTGGAAGGGACGTTGCGCCTACGGAACGACCCGGCCTGGTTAGCGTGGCAGTCTCGGTTTAACCAACCCCTGCACGGGGTCAGAATCGATCCCACTTCATTTTCGTTTTACTCCGAAGCTGCAGCGTCTACAGTATTAACAGAGTCGAGCCACTTCCCGTCCTTCGAAGTCTCATCTTTAAAACAAGACGAGAAGGAGAAGAAGCAAGACGACAAGCAAGATGTGCCAAATAGCAAAGTCGAGTGTGACACAAACTTGAACAAGGAGAAGGAGGAGGAGGACAAAATTGAAACTGAGAGCGAGGAGAAGAGCGAGAAGGACAGCGATGAGGAGAAGGACGATGTAGAGAGCGACAAAGAGTTCGAAGAAACGATGTACCGATTGTCCCGAGGCGACTCGGGTAGCTCTTCGGGGCGCTCCTCAGCCGACAGCAGTGACCTTGAGGACTCGGCTACGCATCACTATTCGCGCGAGTACGTTGTGAATGAAGATCCGCTGAGCGAGAGCGAAATTGGAAACAACGAGGAGTTGGATAGTGGGGTCAAGCGAATGCGCCCCGAGCAGGTGGAAGAGCCTGTGATCCTGCGCTGTATCCGGCCGCTGGACGAGGACAGCATCCAAGACCTGCGGCTGCCCGAGGAACCGAACGAAGCGCAAGTGGACCAGAAGGAGGACTCGTTGCACGAGATGCGCAAGTACTGCCTGAAGAATGCCTTCTTTTACTACACCAACGAGCTCTACGTGGCGGACTCGGACGACTGTGCAGACAGTCACATCATGCTGAAATCGATCCGCGCAATCGATCCTGACGCGTTCGAGCGTAAATTGCGATGCGAGGAGAAGACAGACGAGGAGCTACCAAAATTTGTTAACGAAAGCGAGCCGAGTTCGATGGTGGTTCCTGACTCGCTCGAGGTTGTGAGCGTGCCGGAAGCAAGCAAGAATGCCCCCAACTCGAGCGTGCAATTGGAGAGCCTGACGGAGAGCACGGCCACGGGGAGCGAGTTGAGCAGCGACGAGATGCACGAGTACGAAGTCACAACGGAGGTGAACAACACCGAGGAGAGCAGTGTCGAGGAACTCATATCGACGAAAATCGAGGAGATATTGAAGAGCGCGGACGAGGGCGTAGAGGTGTGCAGTAACGAGACGGTGAGAGCCGAAGGAGGGGCGAACGAGCAGGTTGGAGGGGACTGCGAGCGAGGTGTTGCGAGACTGCGCTCAGTAGAGCGCCGAGCGTGCAGTGCCGAGGAGAATGGCTTGCCGGCTGCGCAACAGCAGCAGAACGAGAACGCGCGTGCCGAATTACCATCGAACAACAAGTACAAGAGCCTCGTGATGATAACGCAAGGCTCCTATCAGCCCGTGAGTGTCATCACGAGCGACACGACGACGCTGCTGCAGCCGGACGAGGCCGAGTCGTCGCAGGGTCTGGCCGGCTACTTCCAGTTGGCCCTGGAAGCCGTTGGCGCCGAGCCCCGCAGAACGACGGCTCCTCGTCGGCCGCTCACGGTCAAGAGGAACCCGGCCGTGGGCATCGAGACTGAAGTGGATAGTGGTTTGAGCGTTGGCAGTGCTAGTGAGAGTGATGACGTGTTGCCCGCGAAAAAGTTGAGTCACATTCGTGAGCCGGAGCAGCAGAGCGACGAGTCGCCGCGTCACCAGCAGTCCAGCGAGGAGAACTCGAGCTCGGGTGTTGTGATACTCGAGGAGGGTTTGGCCGACGATGATTCTTGGGTCGAGGAAGTGTCCCACGACGAGGACGAACAGAGCCTGTCGTCGCAGCAGGCTACGGAGGAGAGCTCCGAAGATGAGGCACATCATATGGGAGACAGGGAGGAAGAGCTCCGAGGGTACCATCGGCAGGCCATCGACTTCACGCTGCACACAATCGTGGAGGAATCCTGCGAGGAGAGCGAAGCGGAACTCAGTCTCAGAGGTGGAAGCCCGAAGAAGAGGTTGCAGAGGCCTCCTTCGGCCTCGGAGCTCGAGAAGTATTTCTTCTTTGGGCTCGGGGGTGACAGCAACGCCAGTGCAGGCTCCAGGGAGATCGACAGTCTATCTGAAACATCGTCTATCTATTCAGAAGGCCTTGAGTCGTTGGGTCAGGAGGAGTCGAATGCTAATAGCAGTCAGGAGAAGACTGGCGATTCTCTGAACTCCTCCAGACTTGAAAAGTACTTTCTCTCGGAGTTCCTTGGGTTCGACCAGAATAGGAGGGACTCGGACGGTTCTGTGGGCAGTGATTCCGAGGGCAGACCCAGTCCGGAAGCTCAGCGGCGAAAGAAACTGGTCAGAGCACGTGGCACCGGTCGATCGCACAGCTCTTCCCTCGACAACCTACTGGCGCTGCAGAACTCGCAAAACCAAAGCTCGCAAAACTCGCTTCAGGATCTCAGTCTGAACCAGGATGGTCTGGAGAGCCAGTCGGAGGGTTCGTCCACTGAGACTGATGGCGCTGATGATAACTTGGCGCCGGCTTTTGGTACGGACGGCCAATTCGATACTGTCAAGAGGAAAAAGAAGAAACCGAGGAACTTGGGCACTCAGAGTCCGAGGGTACCAGAAGATCGGAATAAGACCCCTGAACCCAGAGATCTGGTGGCAGAGCTTCCGGAAGGGGAGGAAGAGACTCTGAACTCTGATGACGAGAGGTCTAAAACTCCCCAACCGGAGAATGGGCCCATGCCGATCTGCCAGTCGGATGCGTCTGGGGACTTGAGTGGCTCGAGATCGAAACACCAGTCGCGAGATTCCGGATTCATAGGCAGCTGCGACGACCTCCTGCAGTCACAAAAGTCAACTGAGAAAGAAACGGACCAATCGTCCTGCAACGATCGCAAGTCAGACGACATTAGTCAGCTGCATGAAAAGTTGCAGTCGAAGAAAGTCGACCAACCGGTGCACCCAAGCATGCCAAGCATCCAGGCCTCGCTGTCCCGTAAAGACAGCTTCAACAACTGGTCCAGCGACGAGGAGACCAACCTGATGATGTCGAAGATGCGCCAGTTTTTCAAAACCATGGTAGCCACTGCCAACAATAACCAACAGTCCTCAAGTAACCCGTCCCCAAGCCCACGTCTCACAGGATACACCAAGGCTAGACACGCTGCCCAAAACCGTACGAAACCGCCACAGTTAGTTTACTTTGAGAACGAACTGACTCGTCTGATGAAAACCGTGCCAGGGATTCGCGACGAGCAGGTCCGAGAAATCGTCGAGTATCTGAGTTCCGAGGACACCTGGTCCGACTCATACGACAGTTCCGATTACACCAGCTCCGACCTCGAAGGCGCCGCTGGTGGAAGACGGTCAGCCTTGCAAGAACAGATCTCTCAGAGCTGCCAACAGATTATCAGCAAGTTCGATATGAATTCGGAGGAGACCATGGTGTTTGACAAGGACAACCTGGAGCAGGATAGGATCCAACCCTGCCTGGGCAGAGATACCGCTTTCGTTTACCAGAAACTTGTTCAGAGCTTTACCAAGATTGCAGGGGACAGTCCCAGTTCGGAAACGAACCCCACGCCCCACAGCAGTCCCCCTCTTATAGCCAAAGTCATGCAGCACATCGGCAGCAGACTCGTGGCACTCATGCACGAAGTCTCCGAGGGTGGATCGACGTCCCAACACAGCCACGCCACCTGGCGACGATATTCTCATCTTCACCGTACACCGTCTTCCGCTTCGACAACCGAGGACGACGATTCAACTTCGGATTCTACCAACGCGACCTCAACTGCACACCTTCCGAGGTCAAAATCTCACGACCCGTTGCTGTTGCTCAGTAACCATCCTAACGCAAATACCACTCAGGATGGCGAGGAGAAGGAGGCCAGCGACTACGAGAGGTTCTCCTGGAGAGGCAGCTTTGAGTCTGCTCTGATGGCTGCAGACTCTAGAAATAAGTTGAGTCTTCTGGCTTGCTCTGGGGATGTCAGTGCTAGCGCCAGCGCCAGTGCACTGGCTATGGCAGCGAAACGGCGCAGTGCTGGCGATCTTCTCTTCAATCCAAAGAGCTTCTCCAGGGAACAATTGGACCGGGTCAGAAGCTGCGGCTCAATCGGCGGCGGCACTGGGGAACGAGTGGTTTGTAGCGGTTCCATCGAGGACAAAATTTGGACCAACCGGAGACGATCTTCCGTGCCTGATGCCAACACTAGAGGAGAATCTGGTGAGCATTTCAGATTGAGTTTCACTTGCAAGTGTTATTTTTTAAATTAACTTTGCACTCTTTCCGATGCATTTTTATCGCAGAAAGTTTTGTCACACATAGTCTCACATTCAGGAGAAAATCTGTGAGAAACTTATGGAAGAAAATAAACGCGAGCCTACTTTAATCCAATAATGGTTTTGAAAAGAAAAATTCTCGTGACAAATAACAGACATTGACGCACGCAGTTGTTTGTGGCCTGTCTCGCACTTGTGAGTTTTATTGAAGAGAAAATTATGCAACTGATTGTCCGCTACCTCGGGTTTAGAAATGTTCGTGTTATTTATTTATTATTTTTTTTTTTTTTGTTCATAAAATTATTCTTGTACGAATTCTTGAAATGTGATTGTCTCATTTCGACATTGCAGACTGTCTGAGTGTACGAATGAGTCGAAAAACTAGATTACAGCACGCACACACATCCTGTAACTTGTGTGGTTCATTTAAAATCCACGCATTTTTCTTGCATGTTTAGATTAAATGAAAGATAATGTTTTATATCGCGTAATACGGTACACGTAAACATCCACCTGTTTTATTACTTCTTTTTCTTATTAATGAGTTGAAGCGACGATTAATTGTCAATGATACCATTTTTATGTCAAATGTTCTATTTTTTCAATAGTGAAAAATGATCTCACAAGTTCAATCAATTTCAAACATTGTAAATATGTTTTGCAAATTTGTTGCGTTAAGTAGGATCTTTGTGGAATAATCACAAAATTTCAAGTAAACATAAAATATATTGACGCTGAATTCGAAATCGTGTTACATAAATTTTTGTACACAAGACCGAGCATAACTTTCCTTGCGTTAATCAATTTGATTACGCCTTCCTAATAGTCTGATGCCATTTGAAAACAAACCTATATCGCGGTTGAAATTAATTTAATTTTAAACAATGAATCACGAACGAATATTTCTTCCGATTCAATTGAGCAATATTTGGCTGTCAGTTTTGATGCGGAACTCGAAGCTTTCGAATGATTCAACGTTGTCCTTAAATGATGTATAATTAGAAACCAAACAAAGACAGTGTTTTATGCAGTCATGATAATAGTCAAACAAGCCTTCTTCGTCGAGACCATGTTAACACTTGCAATTTTTGTTTTAATTTCATTTTTTTATCTCAGTTGAACTACATTCTTCAAAAGTGTTCATTTTGTTATCACAAAATCCGAATGAACTGTTTATGATATTAAAGTATAAAGAAATATTATTATTACTTTCTTTATTCTTTATTAGTGAACTTTGCTGGTCTGAAGTTTTATAATCTCACGAATTACGAGCTGTAATAATATCTTCAGCAATGCATTCATAATAACGGACTGTTCTTCTTCATGGGTATTTGTGTGAAATCAAAATTGCTCGCGAAGAAGTTACGCTTACGCTGCGCAAAAATATTTGCTTTTACGCGAATGCTATGTGCCTTATGCTTGGACTGTTATTAAAGCAAAAATATATAAGACTATCACTGTTGCATCTGAAATGTATAAATAATGTATTTCAAAATTACGATGTTTTTTTTATGTCTAAAATTGTTGATAATCATTGATAAACAAAATTTCTGTAATCATTGTAATTATAAATTCGAAAAAATGTATAGCTTCAGTTATAAATATAATTTAAAAACAATTTACTTTTTAAAAACATGTCATGCCTGCTGAGTTTGTTCATCAGTTGAACAATTTTCTGGATCGATTTGTTTATCTACAGTGAAAGTGATTGAAACACTTTATAAATGATATTAAAATTAATTTCGTGTTTTTTTTTAATGACTAGAGGAAAATTATGAAAAAAAAGGTGGATGAACTTTTACTGTTTCATTATGAATGCGATAAAGAAAATTCATTGTTACGGGATTATTAAAACGAGGAAATAAATATGTGTTTATCAGTATTTATACAGCTGCATCAAAACATATTATGAATTCGACGAGACCAAATTTGCGTCAAACTTCAATTTTAAAAATTATTTTTTGTGAAATTTCATTTTAAAACTGTATTCCTTATCAGTATTCTTGTTTGTTTAAATAAACTTAAAATGAAAATTCATAGTCTCTATAAATCTTATTAAGTAACAGAAATAAATACGCAAATATAAAGCCTTCCTTCCTGACATTGAAAAAAGTTTATGACTGGAAAAAAAAAAAAAAAAAAATGAAACACGTCCCTCATTCATCAAACGGTTGCAGTACTTGAAAATGATTGAATATTCCACATTTCCAACGGTCTTGAATCTAACAAAAAATATACATAATTCTAGCCTCAACTTTTTTTTCGGTCTTACCATTAACGGTTCGAATCTGTTTGACCAATATCTTGAGGCTATCAAAGTGATATAATGAAAGTAATTGTTTGACTTTACCGTGGCGTGCCCAATAATCAATAATTTTTTTTTCCTTGAAATGATACTACGAAATTTAAAAGGTTCATTAAACGGCTTTTATTACAAGACTGTCATATCAAATTATGTAAAACAAACTTGGATTCCGCTTAATCATAAATAATCATGTTCATTTTCTGACTGTTGGTAATTTTTACCAGGATTAAACTTGAATTATTATAAAATTTATATCCAAAAACTAATTAGGCTGATTGATTTATTTTAGGTGCATCAGCGGGTGATGATGACACCGAAGATGAACTGGAATATGACGGAGATTCTCGAGCAACGACACTTCCCAGGGGTATGCAGGCAGCAGTGGCAAGCAGCTCCTCGAGCGCAACTAATTCCTTGCCAAGGCTGTCTGCCTCTGCTGTGTCAGGAAGCCAGGGTTCGGCTATGATGAACATGCATAAAGCACATAGCATGTACCACTTTTTCCCTCAACACACCGGGGTCAAATCAGCTCGGTACCGACCTCCAGGTTTCGCTCGCAACAGCGGCACCGCTGCCACCTCGGTCAGCTCGAAACGTGCCTTCAGTGCACCTGGATTACAAATATCCGGTTCGCAGGGCTCCATTGGCAAACGAGAACGAGAAACATCGAGATCGAGACGACAACAAGCCATGGCTATTCCGACTGGTAATTCAAATGATAATTATTTAGAACAACATTTTGTTATTGGTTGTAGCTGAATTTTATCTTGCCTTAATGAACAAAATTGTTTGTTTAATTAGTAAAGTTATTTGAGTGACACGTTTTCTCCAAGGTGTCACAGTTACCCCAATTTTAAAGGAACATTCAACATAAAAATATATTCTCAACAGTCACAATAAATAAGATCAAGTTAGAAACGCAACTCCAAGCTGAAATGTATGTGTTCGTGATATTTGGAACAACTTTTTCTTTTGTACAACTCGTTTATGCGAGTCGCACAAGTTTAGGTTTGCCGCTCGGAGGAATGTGTATACTAAGAAAAATATGTCTTCCTTTTGATACCTCATTGAAAAACAAAATAAAGATGTTGCCTCGATCAAATAAGTTCCGCTTTGATTTCATATTTGAAAGCATCACCGCTGTAAGAAACAGGCTTAATAAAATGGTTTTAGAGGGAAAACATCATAATTCAAAAAGAGGGGAGCAAAGTATGATTTATGAGGAAACATAATGTTTTACCGAAAATAATGTTCCAGAGTCATTATGGGGATTGAAGTCACAATTCATAGGACCATTAAATTTGTATAGACATAGATTGGTGATTGGATATATTAATAAATAATTCATGTTGGAAACTAAATTTTATTGATGATATAATGTTATCACAAAATTCATTACAATTTCGTTAGATCTTGAATTTCTTTTCGTGTCGTTGTATTTCGTAAAAGACTGTGGCGGTTTACTTTTAATTGAAATTCTTAATGGTAATGCACGACCAACATTTATGAGTTATTTATACACTTTTTACCTGTTTTATTGACAAAGGATCGCTCAACTTCATTACGGTTCACACGCGAATGATCGTGCAAAAGAAAAGTGTAACATTCTCTGATGTTGCTCTCTTCGGACAGAAAGTTGAGAGGCTATTCACACCAACTCTATTTTCATGTCATTGGTGCTGTATCGACCAGGCCTCAATACAATGGAAAATCAATTTTCCCTCAATTTTACGTGGTCAATCAGTATAATAAACTGAAATCACTATTCAATTTGTGCAAAGTATTCAAATCCAACTACAATAAAGAAACCTTTATTGTTATACTGCACTTGATAATACATTTATACTATTATTATTTTCAACCGCTTTTTTTTTCTTTCCATCGATATCTTTGTTAGTTAGATTAACGAAAGTTGTGAAATTGTCATTTTGATAGTTGGATCAAAAGACAGATTTGAAGCCCGTCTCTATCTGTTACGGATCAGCCTTGGTGACGTGAATCGATAGCGCGTGTTGAGGGTAGGTTGCGCACGCAATTTCATTACGCACACGCGTTCCTCGTGTAAATCGTGAAAAGTGATTGTACACGCTGTCTCGTTATTAATTAATTGCGTCATTACGGGCGGCGACAGGCATTGCAAAATGCACGTTTCCGTACACTCAATTTTCGTCGCGGCATCTCTCGCTCGATTCCGCGCGATAAAACTCCTCAGTTCCGACTTTCTAGTTGACAATGCCTTTTCTTCATTTGGTCGTCGTTAAATCAACGCATTTCCTCCCTGACGAAACTTGGATTTATCGCATGATGAATCATTTTTATGCTGAGTCATTTTATTGAACCCTGCTCGCTATTATTGTACGAGTCTTTTTTTGTTTCATTTGTGGTAGTTTTAAAATTGTTAATTAAAACTGAACTCCAAAGTTTTATTCAATCAAAATCACCTTGTTTAAAAACCTTTTTCGAAGCAAATTAATTTTTGATTGTAAATAATCAGGTTGTATGATGTCTAAAGCACTTGAATTTGAATTTGAATTGGATTTTTATTTTTAATATTACAAAAATGATTCATCATTTTGAATGTAGATTGAATTGAGATAAGTGGAAAGATTGTTGGCGTCGTTTTTGAAAGTTAGTTTATATTCAAAAGGCACTCACGCGAGTGCATCTGAGATGGAATTCGCTGGGCCGACAAATGTCAGGCTTGATGATGACTCGATAGGTCGTGACACGAATCGCGAGATACGTCCTGGTGCGTTTACGTTCCCGCCGAATCCTCGCGATCAATACCGTTTATGGAACCGACATCCCATCAAATGTTATGGAAAACATTTCCTTATGCCATCTCAGTTTATCTTCTTCTCAAATAGCATCATTTTCCGGGCATAAAATTATTACGAATGAAAATATGGATTTCAACATTAAATGAATTTTAATTCATTCCAGCAGTCGTTATGAATTTGTCAACAAATTCGTTCACCTATTTTAATAATAATTGCCTGATGAATTCCATTAGTCGTTTAATATTATCAAAATAAAAAAATTGTTCGTTTGCAAAACATTTACGGTATAAACTGGACAGGTTGTGCAACCCGATTTGACAATGTTGGTGATCCGTTACGCAACGGTGTCCCAAATGATTGGAGTCAACATAATTCGAAGGATTTTTCATTGCGCGTAATTTATTAACGAAACACAGGTCGCGTTAACTGTGGAACAAGAACCGATCGCTTTTCACTCATTCATTTCACTTGTCCAGTTCAATGAAAAACAATTTCTCTGTCTAATAAACAGCTCCAATTTGCAGCAAACTTCCGCCGGAGCATAGTTTTCGCTTAGCGCTTATCCGAACATCAAGGACGTGCGCTCATCCTACGTCCTCTATGATTCACAGCATTGTGTTACTAAATCTGTTGGAAAAAAAAAAATGGAAACCCGTTTTTGCTGAATTGTTTGCTGCCGAACGAAAAAGTGCATGACGAAACCATCCATGAATAGGCGTTAATTCAAAAAATATCGTAACACAGAAAGTTGTCGGAAATGTTCAATTAAATTACATTAAAAGAAGATTGAATTAACAGAAAATGAAATTAAAAAAAAATAATTTAAACAAAATAATTTTTTAAATTACAAATTAAATTACAGAACAACATTTTTAATTTGATACTTTCATTTTGGTTCGAATATGATGACTGAACAAGCTAGTGCGAATTCATCTTACATAACTGCTTCGATGAAAAGTCTCGGGAAAGTCGTCGCAGCTATATCAACGACAATCCGCGTCGATTTCACGTTTCAAGTTAATGCGAACTAGTTTCACCCAAGTTGAGAGCGCGAAAAAAAAATATTCATACAAAAGAAACGTAGGAAAATAGACGCGCGAGTCGCATCATTGCTTTGAATTTGCGCCGATTCTTCGCATATAACAAAACAGCTCCGACGCGTGCCTCGAATAATCATACGAGTGCATGTTTGTGCCTTTGCAATTGCGTTACATCGTGTCTTGTGTGTCATAATGAGCCTTTCTCGGGTGTAACAATTATGCTCAGTGGAATCATTCTATAGTCGAGCATTGATCCCAGTAAAAACAAGATCGTATAGCTCAAATAAAACAATAAACTTTCTCACAAGTTTTTTAGTACAGAAAAGAATATTTATTTTAAACGTTTCAAAGCAAAAAAGAATTGTTACAAATGAAATGATATTAGGTGGAGTTTAAGATGAACAACAACTATTGATACCTTTGATGTTAAAATCTGATACCGATCATCGGGATTGGTTATCATCGACATGAATTTATCTATTTTTTTTCTAGTTTGCAAGAGCGCCAAGCTGTCCTGGATATGTGCCTCGAAAAAAAAGAATAAAAAACGAGGCGGAGGCAGCGAAGCGTTGCAAACCATGGTTTTAAAATGCGTAGCTCGCATTTTCGACGGCCAAGCAACGGCTTTTTGTCCTGCTGGAATGCCGACGTGACGTCCAGAATCATTTCTGCGCTAACTCTTTTCACTTCTTCTTTCCATTTCACGTGTCCAATGATTGATTTTTCAATCAGACTGCGGAACAAAAAAGTGCTTATCTTAAACTGAAAATTTTATTCGTCGCCAACGATGCAAACTGCGATCTGATGTAATCAAGATGATTTATTTTTTTTTTTTCAAAATTTTAGTTGTGACGGTTTTCCTAATGCCACCGTTATGTGAACTTGAATTGGCTCAGATCGAACGAACCCTGGAACCTGTGATAAATTAGAAATTCTTATTTCCTTTTACGCCTTGAACGTGAGAACCACATACGAGTCCGTCGGGAATGTAAACAAGTTCGTGTGGGATTTCTCCATTCGTAGTTTCAGCACCAGGTTTCAGCGCCAATTAACGCAAGGAGATCGCGAGTTGGACTTTCGCGCGCTTGATGACTAGAGTATACCAATGCAACTGAGAGCGCATTCCTCAAACGCTAGATGCCATTTTTTCCATCCGCCCGATTATTATCGGTTATTAATTTCATACCTGCGTCTCATTACAGCGATTGAAACGTCGGAGAGATAACAATTTATTTGAATACAAAGTTCTTTGTTTTTATTTCAATAATATCCTTGTTTTAGAATTCTGTTGAGTTTCATTTTTCAATCATTTGTCCACAGCAATTTAATAATAGTCGAAGAAGAACTTCACGGATATTTTATCTTTGGTGAAAATTGATTTTTTAGACACTTGATGGGTAACAAAGAAAAAAAATGACACCTCAGCTCGATTTGATATACTCTGACAACTCTTTCTCTGGGAAAAATAATCGCACAATAGTCCACGGCATCTTGGCCTTTCACCTGTCTTGTCGTTCGTTTACGTCAAGACAAGTTGACCTAGATATAATCATCTCCTATTTTAGTCTAGCTCAATTTTAACTCAAAGGCCCTAAAATATTCCTCGGTCTTGATTGGTCTATCACAAAATGCATTTTTGACACTAATTGAAAGAAAGCTTTTTTTTCTCTTCTCTCCTTACAAGAGCAGGAAGAGAAAAACAATAAATTATCAAGTCCTAATTTTTCATCTGAACGTTCAATTTGAGAAATGTATACATGAAGTACAGCGTCATACAATTTACCGGCCGTATCAAATTCTGGCTTCATCGTATGCAGCGAGAGACATACACTGCTTGGAAGTGCAATCCTCAACTTGATTATACGATTGTTGACATTATAACAACATCCTAGAATACCTCTGCATACACCTTTCACCTTGGCACACTTGTGAGATTTTAACGTATCATAAAGATTATCCTCGCACCTTTACATCAATTCATGTACACGTCATATGCCATATAAGAATTACAATAACCTTTTCCCCTCTGTTCTTCTTGTCTTATAAATAACGTAGCCAAGATCTCCGGCTTGCATCTACAATTTTGTCTTATTGTTTCCTTGGAACTGCGAATTTTCCGAGTAAAGTATATTCAAGTTTCGCTATTTCATAATGGAAAATTTCGTATGACGAATAGATGTTTCAATAGGCCTTAGAATCTTGTAACTTTTTCATATGACTTTTGAAAACTTTGTGTTATTATATAAAAATGAGGTTGATCAATATACATCATGTAATTTTTCAGATGATGGAAGCAGCCTGTCTGAAGCATGCAGCACACCAATCATCGGCGGAGGCTCGAGAGTTGCTCATAATAACATGGTCTTGGACATAGATGACATTGATCGAACTTTGCATGCAAGTCACTTAGCGACGCGTGCATCGCTATCTAGCCTAGGTGTAAGTTAACCATCGAGCCTTTTAATAAAAACGCCATTATCAATCATCCCATTGTGATAATTTCATTTGCCTGTTCCATTTTGAGTTTGTTAATTAATAATGAATCAAGCAACTGGTTGCAATCACGAAAAGGCAATTTGAACTTTTCAAATTTGACACTCTCTTTATCCTAGGATTATTTTTCATCTCATAAAAAAGACTCATAAATTATACAAAATGAAGCAGCGACATTTTTTTTGACGAAAATATTAATCTTTTAATTTAGAAATGTATTTTCCAGGCGAGATCAGATTCGATGGCATCTGTGTACAGTGGCGCAGGCGAAGGCAGGTGGTGTGGTTCCGTTGCAGTCAGAGGGGAAGTCGAATTCTCATTACAGTACGACTACAAACATCTTACTTTCGAGGTGCACGTTACTCAATGTCGAGATTTAGCCCCGGTGGATACCAAACGCAATAGATCAGATCCGTAAGTATTTTAATACTGCGGTCTGTTTCATTCAACGAATGAGTTTGAGTTTCGAATTGTATAAAGTTAAAAATATAAAAGCATGCTTGTAACTCATCTGATTAATTGCAGCTATGTGAAAGTATATCTCCTTCCTGACAAATCGAAGAGCGGAAAACGAAAAACGAAAGTTAAAAAGCATACACTTAATCCAGTTTTCGATGAAACTCTCAAGGTAATTGGTTTATGGCATAAACTAGTCTTCGGAGTGTTATAATTGCTGTGATAAATTAGCAAAAAGTTAAAACTAGTAATATACTTATTCATAATCTTACTTCACTATCATGACAAGATGTGTTTCGTTTCATGACGAGTATGTGTCTTTATTAATTTATTCATCATATTTCATACAATATAATTATGTTAATTCGACATCATACATTTTTATACATTGTATCTAATTTAAAAATGTATTTTTCAGTTCCACATGAGCCTGAATGGCTTGGAAACAAGGACGTTATGGTTAACAGTGTGGCATTCTGATATGTTTGGCCGAAACGATTTTCTGGGCGAAGTGCGTATGCCACTGGAAAACAAAATTTTTGATGATCCCAGACCTCAGTGGTATCCATTACAGGAAAGAGTAAGTTTGATCATGTTCACTTTAAATGTTAAATCGAATTAATAGAAAGTGGAATAATTTTAAATGATTACTACTGATAATTAGGTGAAGGTCGTTGTATGTTTAATTTAAAAGTGAAAATTTTATCAGTGAAATAATAACGATAAATTGTTAATTGGAATAGATTAAATTGCTTCGAGCATATAATGCATAATTCATTACATCAAATAATTTGTAGACCGAGCCATTCGATGATCCAGTGGCATATAAAGGAGAAGTGATTGTGGGTTTGAAATTCGTTCCACCTGATCCTGCCCAACAGCAAGAACGTGAAATGGGAGGCGACTACAGGAGCTCGACAAAGGCGAAGAAAAACTGGAGTCGCGGTTCACTACATATTCTTGTTAAAGAAGCACGTAATCTCCAAACGCGAGCTAAAAACACTGGCACTTGTGATCCATTTTGCAAAAGGTATTGGCATAGATTCAATGTAATCCAGTTAAAGCAAATCATTTAAGTTCATTATATACATCTTATAAATTTGAGACCAAATGCTTAACATGTTTTATTATTTTCACAGTTATTTGCTACCAGATAGAGGAAGATCTGGTAAACAAAAGACTGGAGTCGTTCGCAAATCTGATGGCTCGCCAACTTGGAACCATACCTTCGTTTACAAAGATGTTAGTCTTCAGGAATTAGCGGAGCGTGGCTTGGAACTTACTGTCTGGGATCACGACCGCATAGCAAGCAACGAATTTATAGGAGGCGTTAGATTTAATTTAGGTTCCGGTAAGAATTCCTATAGCATGTTTTTTTCTATCGCAATTAAATTCAAGATGAGAGATTTGTTAATGGTTGGAAACGGATTACATTTCTGAATTTTAGGTAAACATTATGGAAAATCTGTTGACTGGATGGATGCAACAGGCCGTGAGCTATCACTTTGGCAAAGTATGCTGGAGCGACCGAATTTCTGGGTTGAAGGTGCAGTTATGTTAAGGCCAAATTTACATAATCATGGAAAGAGTAATAGCGCTTCCTAAGAATGTTTCTTATACGAACAACTTTAAAGTAAGCTTTGTAATTACAATAATCAATCAATGAATTTTTGTTATCGTAAAATAGTGCCTTCGGGACTCATGATCAAGTCTTGTTCGCAATTTACATCTGATATCGCACTGTACGGAATTTTGAAAAGTGCAGGCCAATCAGTCGTGACGATAATTTTTGAACACGACTAAGACAGGCTTATTACCTTTACATAATTTCTCTTTTGTGCAATCAAAAATAATAAGTTTACAACAGCATGCGCAAATTTATTAATTTATACAATTCGTTATTGCCCAGAAAGAATTATTGAGAAACAAAATATATATTAGACTTAGTTATGTGAAATGTTTGTATCGTTTACAAAAGATATGTGTTTATAATTCAATAATTTGTATGGCGTGATAAAACATATTCTTCGATGTCGTTTTAAATCAATTATACGGTACGTTTGCAGGATATATACAATACAATTTTTTTTTCTCTTACCGAAAGTACTTAATATTTATATCCTGCTTTTTTATACCTTATTTCATCACAACGAACAACTCGTACTACTAGTATTGTAGTATATATATATTTTAAAAATCATTATTTAAAAATTTTCTGAAAAAGCTTTGTGATTCAAAGAAAATTTACGGATTATACAGGGTTCTTTAAATTTAAGTTTACCGAGTTCTGTCTAATTTAAATCGGAAACTAATTTAATTATCATGATATATAACTTTTTTAAATCAAACATGAACAAATGTATGAAAATCATTTTTCAATATCAGTGGTATAAGCTGTAAATATCGCTTTGCGATTGGTTTAATTGATATAAAATGATTTCGGCGAATGAAGAAAACATGTAAATATACTACTGTCAATTTTCGTTCGTCGTGGCCAATTAGGATAAATTGTGAAAACTTAGTGATAAATGAATTGGACAATCTTTCAATATGAAAGAAATGCTTCCACTGCGAACAGAAAATATTGTATTTCAGTGATGAAATATTCGATAGTTTTATTATATTTAGGAATATATTATATATATATTTTATTTGAAAGTCATATATAAAAATAATCGTATAGAAAATTGGGTGGATAATTGTGAACATAATTTTTGAATGTACTTAAATTTTAAAACGAAAGAATTTAATACCTTTCAGCAATTTGATATTGCTTTTATTGAGATTGTAATTAGTTGATTATTCATGTAAGAACCGCGTAAACGAAATAATAGTGAAGAATTAGTATTATTGTCAATAGCAGAATAAGAGTTTTAAGGCTGAATTTGTTATATGAACTTAACAGTATACTTAAAACGGTCTCGAGACCACAGTGATTCATTGATATGCAATGCAATTTTTTACGATATCGATCCTTAAAAATAAAACATGAAAATCTTCAATCTGTCAAAGTATTCCTTTTTATATCGAAAACGAATATGTAAATTGCATGTTTATAGATTTATGAACAAATTATGAATGCATCTACACATTCCCAAAAAATGTAAACGAAAAATAAAAAAATCATTATTTTTAATCCAGATCAGTAAAACCAAGGAAATAAATTTTTTGTACATTTAAAAATTGCATCTTTTTATTGAATCGTATATAAAATAGTACGGTCATTCAAATATATAAGCTATATATTACAATTGTCTTTTATAAAATAGAGATAAGAATCAAGCAAACAAGAATAATAATCAGTGGCGTTTATAGTTGGCAGACTAGCACGCCATTTATTTTCAGTCTGAATATGCGCTGACTAGTAGTTTTCTTGAATTAGAGGTCATTATTTAAAATGAAACGATTTCCTTCAGAATTTTTACCCGAGTAACGGTACCTACATTTTCCAAACGCTCCAGCTGAAATAAAAAAAAGCTTGAAAAATTGATCTTAATAAAATTCACTTTATCATATTGATAATTAAGCTAAAATAAAAAAAAACTAATATAAGAGAATCTACAGCTCCAGATTGAAATTGAAATAATTACCTCGGTGATCTTGTGGATTCCTCTGAGTCTTTGGTAACGGCGTGTATCGTAAATTAAATATAATTTCATCAATTTCGTCTATCGAGTTTTGCGATACCATCTCTGGAGTCGTTTGCAGAGCACATCTAACAGTTTTGAGAAAACAGCCTCGGTGCTCGGCGTCTCGTCGCTCTTTTTGCGTGACCATTCGAGAGTCCAAAAAAGTCAGTGATTTTGGCAGTACATAAATGGCATACAATCTGTATCGATTGTAATCATCCTCGTCGTAATTATCCGGATCTGTCAGCTGGTCTGGACACCCAGGGTTTCCCAGCAGACTAACATATTGTATTTTCGGACAACAAACCTTTATTCTTTGCAGAAGTGAATCTATATCTCTGAACTGAAAATGTTTGCAAAAAATGCATTGACCATTTTTGCAATAATTATTATTTCATTTTTTATTTTTCTCTAATTAATGAAAGAACGAATTGATCATTGTTTATGTTCAATCATTGTTTTATCAAATTTAATTTCAATTAAATTAAATGAATGATTAAAATTAATTGAATTAAAATGATATAATTGATAGATTGTTTAAATAATATACCTTGTTATTGTTCAAACTCAGAGTTAACAATTTTGGCATATGTGGCAGAGTACTCAGATCACGTAGCTTGTTATTGTCCAAAATAAGTTCCTCGAGATTGACAAAATCCCTGACCGCTGAAATCGAAGTGAGTTCATTGTACGAAACATCCAAGCTCTTACATTCGCTGCCCACAATGCCTATCAGTCCAGCTGGAATTTTTTCCGCTCTCTGACCCGTGTACCAGACCTGTTTATCAACGGAGAAAGGCGTCGTCATTTTCTTGACACTATCATATTCGCGAACAATAGCAACGTTAATAATAACAACTTGTCAACAAATAACAAACCCGATTACACCTGACAGTTAGCCCACTGCGGTTAAACTCTGCCTTATTAAAGTCCGCCATTTTTCAATCGATCATTGATACCATCTTGTTAGCGAGTTTCATACGATTTAAGAAAAATACGCACGTATGACAGATAATATTGTTGTCATGTGAGAATCGCATTTCAACTATAGTTTAGTATCGGACGTTGCAGTAGACATGTTGAGTCACCGCTTTCAACCTTGGCTCGTTGGTCTAGGGGTATGATTCTCGCTTAGGGTGCGAGAGGTCCCGGGTTCAAATCCCGGACGAGCCCGATGTTTCTTTTTTTTTAAATCTGATCGATATTCATAAGACATATTTTTATCATTTATTTTTTATTATTTTATTAATTTTATTATTTATTTTTATTTTTTACTCTTTATTTTTTTTATGTTTGATAAATAATGCAAAAAGAAAAATTAACAATTTTTTATCAATTCATAACTTTTATTTTGCTATATACAATAACAATTGATATTTGCAACATTTCTTATCTATAACAATAATTCATTGATTTTACAATGGTTAATTTTCATTTCGAGTTTTGTATGGGAAATAATTTGTCCCAAAATTCCATCCTCTCTTTTCGTAAATTATTCTTCATCGTTAGACGATCACCGATTTCCAGATAAGCTTTATTCTCTTTTGTAAAAGGCTGCCACTTCACGTTGTTGAATAATTCACTGTTCTCAGGGAAAGGTGTTCCAGTTTTTGCAAAATGTTCAAAGATGCCGGTCATTCTCTCCACCGCTTTTATTTCTGGATCATTTGAAGTGAGATGTGGAAAATTTTTCAATGTGAAAATATACTGAAGTTCATCGTGGTGTGATACTCCTGCAATTTTATAATAGTCAGAATGTTGTAATACTGAAAAATCAGAATAGAAAAACTTTGGATACAGAATAATGCCTTACCATAAGGTTTAGTGGTGTTAGGATAATAATAAAAAGAGTATCTGCCTGGGTAAACGAAGTTATAATAGTAAAGAGGGATGGCATTCAAAGGGCTGATCAAATTAACGAAACGATGTTCACTAAAAATGATATTTGAATCTGCGTACAACTGAAATGAAAAAAAAAGAATTAGTTGATTTGAATTTAAAAAAAAAAACTATTATGAAATTCTTACTTACTTCACCAATTTTGTCTAAATTTTCTTTTGACAAAGAACCATTCAAATAAAAATCTTGGAAAGCTTTGCTGAGTTCTCGAGACCTTTCAGGATTGTCAGTGACTCTATCATAAATGAAACTTATAGGCGCTATATTGGTCCAATTTCTATTGTACTCGTCAAAATATTCTCTTGTCAACTCCGCACGTAAGAAAACTGAAAAAAGTAATTAAGATGAGTTAAATAATATATTTTTCTTTTTACCGTCGCCAATTGTTTTTCAGTCTGATAAATTACTTGTCACCACTCCTGCAAATTCATCCTTGTCAGTTCCAGTCATCACTGGGACTTTTGCAAATTGTCCTCGTCTGATTAAATTTTCCGGAGTGTCTGTCAAAAATCGTTCAACTCCAGGGACTTCAGGTTCCACTACTGGTCTCCATCTCAAAATTGGATCACCGTAAAATTCCTGAAACAATTTAAAAATTCAATTACTCTTCGCAATTTGAAACTGAAATAATAATCGAAACCCATTGTCTTACATCAAATTTGTTGAAAGAATCTGCGAAACTTTGAGCTGGTTTGGTTTTCAAGCACTGCACAGCTTCATTCAAATTTGTTGAAGGACATCCTAGAGCGTCAGCTTGTGTGACAACGTAATGTTTCTGATGTTTAGGTGTCTTGGTCTGTGTGGTAGGTGCTCCACTCATGGCAATGACCCGATGAAAAAGACCTTGTGACATTGGAGAGAGCATGTGTAGGATCACACTCCAGGATCCAGCACTGTAACCAGAAATTGTAACACTGTTTGGATCTCCACCGAAACATGCAATGTTATCCCGAACCCATCTCAGAGCTGCAACTTGGTCTTTCAGACCCATATTTCCCGGGATCAACGAATCTCCTGTACTAAGGAATCCTGAAATGCAATTGTCACATAAAAAGATAAGAAACTGGTGTTGTTGAAAAGTTTCTTCTTTTGTAAGAGTTGGTTACCTAAGGATGCTAATCGATAATTAACTGTGACTAAAACGAGATCCTTATCCATCAGATACTCAGGTCCGAATTCAGAACTTTGGGCAGAAAATGAATAAAAACCACCAGGATGGAAAAATACAACCACTGGTCTTTTCACTTTGTCTCCATTTTTCGGCAACTGAAAACTCAAACAAATGAATGATGTGTTGAAAGATCAACGGTGCCCTAGAAAAAATATTTTATAATAAAAAACTTACAGCTGTCGTATAAACATTCAATCTAAGACAGTCTTCGTTAGATGAATTGTCGCGGGGTCTAAGGCAGGAGGGCCCTTCTTGGGAAGCATCAAAAACATTTTTCCAAGGTTTCACTGGAATTGGAGGCTGAAAAATGCACACAATTATTTTAGTTTTATTCTTGACTCTATAATTATTTTCTATTTTTATACTTTATTATTTTCAAAATCATTCATCTCAAGAGCTACCTTGAATCGATTTTCTCCTGTTGGTGGTTCACCATATCTCACTCCTCGAAAGGCATAAATTGGTCTGTCCAATCTGCTTTTCATCTCGGACCCTTTGACTTTTCCAAGCGGCGTTAAAACCTCGTGGGATTTTTCTAGGTGAATGGAGCATCCCTCGGAAAGGAACACACATGATACGATCAAAAAACACAGACGTTTCAAGTGAAACATCTTCGCGTAAAGTCAATGAAAGTATTACTGAATGACATTTAGTTCGGTTAATTTTATTTATAGAACCGTCGAAGAGGAAAGAGTGATTTATTTGTTATTGCAATAATATTTTTTCCTTAACGGTATCTTTTATGATTGAACATCACAACTGAGTCAATATAATAATCATGTTCATACTTTCGGTATACTTAAATTGCAATTATGATACAAATTCATGTTAAATTAGACCAAAACAATTTAAATGTGAAAAACACATTTTTTTTCTTACGTATTCAACCGTGCCATCAGCCTGTAATTATTCTTTTATCGCATGAAGATATAACAGAATTTCCAGATAATTGAGTAAGAAAAGAAAATAAAAAATTATTATAACTGAATACATTGATAATCAAATTTTTCAACAGACAACATTTTTTCAATTAAAAGGAAAACTATTGTGTTACGTTATTTGATTAATTGTTAGATAAAAAGTACAGTAGGAAAAATGTTGGTTTGAATAATACTGGACAACAGTTGATTTGTCAAGTATGCTTATTTATTTTAAGGTAGTTAATAAATCTCATGTCAAATGTTTGATTGGAAAAAGATTATCCCAAAATGACATCCTCTCTGATCTGTAATGGTCTTTCATTGTCATGGTCTTGTTGAAATCTAAATATAATTTGCTCTGAGGTGTGTATCTCTCCCATTTTACTCTATCAAACAGTTCATCATTTTCTGGAATAGGACGGCCAGTTTTAGCAAAGTGCGAATATATAGTTGTCCATCTTTCCACCGTCATTATTTCTGGGTTGGTCGAGTTAAACAAAGGAAAACCTTTCATGAGAAACAAGTATAATAACTCATCGTGATGTACAACTCCTAGAATAAATTATATCAATAAATTTTATAAAATAATGCTTACAGGAGAAAATTAAACTAAATTAAAATTGTTTACCATAAGGTGTAGTGGTATTTGGCCAATATCTAAAACTGTACCGTCCAGGGTACCTAAAGTTATAATAGTAAACAGGAGCCTTATTTGTAGCACTAACTAAATTTACAAAACGGTGAATACTAAAACTGGTCACAGCGTCCGTGTAGATCTGAAAAAATTAATATCTTCTTTGATATTGTTCTTATAATTATATCAACTAGAGAATATTATAATAATGTTCAACAATTACATTGGCAATTCCATGCAAATTGGGAACCGATACATTTTCATTATTCAAATAAAATTTCTTGAGTTCGTCACTGATGTGGTATGATCGCGGTGTTTCTCTTTCGTACATGAAATTGATAGGTGCTATTCGGTACCATTGTTCATTATAAGCATCAATTATAGTAAAGTTGCCTTTTGCAGCCAACCCAAGAGTAACTAAGGTACCAAAAAAGCGATGTAAAAAATTTGTTATTTTAATTCAATTGATATTTGTGAATCTTAATTAATTAACTAGTTATAACTCCTCCAAACTCGTCCATATTAGTTCCTGTGATCACTGGAACTTGGGCAAACTTCCCTTCTTGGAGCAAATTTTCAGGATGGTCAGGTAAAAATCGTTCTTCTCCAGGTAATTCTGGTTCAATTACAGGTCTCCAAATCAGAATTGGATTTCCACCGAATTCCTGAAATTTCATTCACACAATACATTCGAAATATAATTGAAATATCAAAAGAAAAAGAAAAAACATTGTATACAAAAAATTCGCTCAGAGAATCTGCTATTGTTTGAGCTGGTTTGGTTTTTAAACAGTCTACAGCTTCGTTTAAATTTTCTGACGGACAGTCCAAAACTTTGGCTTGTTTTATAACTAAATTTCGTTGATGTCTTGGAGTTGGTAACTGAGCTTTTGGCGATCCACTCATAGCGATGGCTCGGTGGAAAAGTCCTTGAGACATTGGTGAAACAAGGTGCAGAATCACACTCCAGGATCCTGCACTGTAACCAGAAATCGTAACGCTGTTTGGATCTCCACCGAAATTCGCAATGTTATCCCGAACCCATCTCAGAGCTACGACTTGATCTTTCAGTCCCATATTTCCTGGGATCAACGAATCACCTGTGCTAAGGAATCCTAACAAAATTAATTAAAACAATTTTTTTTTACTTTTTATTATTAATAATAACTTGATAAAAAATTTAAATAGTTGTTAAATTAGAAAAATACCTAAGGATCCTAATCGATAATTTACAGTAACTAAAACAATATCCTTATCCATCAAATACTGAGGTCCAAATTGAAAACTCTGAGCTGAGAAACCGTAAAATCCTCCAGGATGAAAAAATACAATAACTGGTTTAGAAACATTTTTTCTATTCGTGGACAACTGCAATTGAAAAATCAAATAAATTATCACACAATTTGTTCTGTTCTTTAACCAAAATTATTTTATCAAATTACTTCTGTAGTATAAACATTTAGACGGAGACAATCTTCAGATGATTCTATCTTGTTTCTGGGACAAGAAGGACCTTCTTTAGAAGCATCGAAAATGTTTTTCCAAGGTTTTACTGGACGAGGTGGCTTGAACAAAAAAATTCCAATTAAATTTGGTTAAAGTTAAATAACTTATGAGGTTGAAGTATATATTAATTAATAATCCAAAATTGTTTGTTAAATAAAATTCACCTTGAATCGTAACTCGCCAGTTGGAGATTCGGCATACCTTATGCCTCTGAATGCATGAATAGTTTTGTTTAGTCTACTTTTCATGATGGATCCCTTTACTCTTCCAAGAGGAGTTGATACATTTTCTGAGTCATCATTGAATGTTGTTAAAGATTGCGACAAATTAATCACAATTATGCAAATTACAATCAATAATATATTGAAGTTCCACATTGTATATAAACTGCAGAGTAAATTCAAATGCTCTATTCTTCGATAACAGACAATTATATAACGTTTGATGAATTCTGTAACACATTATCCGTTTATATGAGTCGAAACCAGGAAACTTGTCATCCGTTGAAAGTTTTCAATTGTAACATTTTTCCTTGACTAAGTCATACTGATATTTATTGCAGTTAATGTATGTTGTGACGCATTTGCTTATTCTTCAAAAATCCAATATAACTTCTGGAAATTCCAGAAGTGTTAATTTATTTGTCTTATCAGTTTGATTCTGGGAAATTTGAATGTTTATTTTAATTTCATAAACAATGTACGCATTTTTAATTAACAAACATTTTATCGTTATATAAATATTGAATATCTACAATTTCGTATGTTGATGCAATTGAAAATCAACAAGAAAAAAAATCTACAATTGATGTTCCGCTCATTTAAAAATTGTATTTTCCTGCCATAACTTTTATTAAGTTGTTAGACTTGGTTTTGTTTTTAAATAGTTGGCACAGTTGGATCCGCGCTTACTGCAGTGATGCAACTTTAAAAAAACAAAAAAATTGCATGTGCAAAGAAGATTGTGTTACCGGTGCGATGTTAAAGTAATTTTATTATTTATTTTGCTAATTGTTATTTGGTCTGACTTTCAACAATTGGAAAGTAAATTAAAAACATACGCCAAGGAATTTTTGTTTTAATTTTTTTTTTCAATATTAAAAAAAAGCAAATAAATTGTTATTTTTGTTGTATTGCAAGGTTTTTTTATTTATGTTTGTTTTTTTTTCTAGGTAAGTTACAAAATTATATGACAAGAATAAATATAAGCATTTAATAACAAAGCAACCGGAAGATTTCTGAAGTAAACTTTGGTACCAATATAGCGAACCAATTTGGCGGGTACTTTCTGACTGTAATGTAACGAGCGAGGATCAAGTTGTAAAATTGCAAGATTTTGTTTTGTTGTTTATCGTTCGTTAATTGATTGCAAAGATGAGCCAGGGTCGGTCAGGTGGGCCTCAGGCCAAAAAAGCCAAACTAATGTGAGTAATTGATATCAAATGTAAAAATATAATTCTAACCTCTATCGAAAAGCTCATTAATAACAAAGAATAAATACTTCCATTACATTCAATGTCAATAACAATAATTATCATATTTAGAAATGTTTTTTACACTTTTATAAAAAACTTCATTTTATTTCTCTTGGTAAAATTTAACATTATACAGTAATTTGAAATTTGATTTAGCAGTTGAACATTGTACCTCATTTTAAATGATTTGTTATTAATTAAAAAATGTATGATTTTCAGGGATGATGCTGAGGAATCACCATCAACCTTTGAGTCTGTTTTGGCTGACATGACGGCTGATTTTGAAGAGGATTTTACCACAGATTATCTCGGAGAAGTAAGTTTGTTCGTTAACAAAATGTTAAAAAACAATTGTTTTTGTACTATCACATCTTTTTCAATTTTAATGTATTCTTTAATTTTGTGTTTAATATTTTAGGGCCCAGAACAAGAAAATTTAAGTGAAAAATGGGCAAGACCACCTGTTCCACATCTGGATCCTGAAAAGGATACTCTTGTTTTTCAACAAATTGAAATCGATCATTACACTGGTAATTGACAGTTTATACAACAAATCAATTCTATAAAACTGATCAGCTTTATGCTTATTATTTTATCCTTGAAATTTTTTTTCAGCCAAGGCAATTTCTGGAATGCCGGGTTGCAAAGTTGGTCCAGTACCAGTCATGAGGATGTTTGGAGTAAATGACAATGGGAATTCAATCTGCTGTTACGTACATGGATTCTGTCCATATTTGTATGTAACAGCTCCGCCCAAATTCAATAAGTCACACACCAATTCATTTATGGTAATAAAACACTATAAAGATGAAAGAAAAAAGAAAAAATTAAGAAAAGATAAAACAAAAATGGTAACATGATTTTGCATTTTCAGACAGCCTTGAATGAAGCTATCAAACAGGACATGCGATCGAATCCAGACAACATCCAGGAGTTCGTTTTGGCCGTGGAATTAATTTACAGGCAAACAATTTATGGGTACACCGGAGATGAAAAGACAGCGTTTTTAAAGATAACTGTTGCTCTGCCAAAACTAATTGCAGCTTGCAAAAGGATTCTTGAAAAAGAAGTTGTTTATCCAGAAATGCCTCATACGTATCAAGCGTTTGAGAGTAACATTGATTTTGACATTCGGTAAATGATTATTATAAAATATTATAAAATAATTTGTTCACGTTGTGAGACAGTTATAAATAATTGAATTTTAGATTTATGGTTGATACTGGAACCTTGGGTTGTTCATGGATTGAACTTCCTCCAAAAACTTGGAAAATACGAGGCCGAGCTGGGCACAAATTAGACCTTTTGACTCGTTGTCAACTCGAAGTTGACGTTGCTTGGGATAAATTCATCGCCCATTCTCCTGAAGGAGAGTGGGCCAGAGTCGCTCCGTTCAGAATTCTAAGTTTTGATATCGAGTGCGCTGGAAGAAAGGGTACATTGTTTGATTATTATCCGTGAGTTACTTGAACAAAAAAGTAATTTTTATTATTTTATTTAGGCATATTTCCTGAACCTCAACACGATCCTGTAATTCAGATTGCCAATATGGTAATAAAACAAGGTGATCCCGAGCCATTTTTGCGAAATATTTTCACTTTGAATACATGTGCTCCAATTGTTGGCTGTCAAGTTTTAAGTTTTGACACTGAAAAGAAATTACTAGAGGTAAAATAAAAACCTAGATTTATTTTTATTTATACGTCCTATATATTCTTGTCAAATCATTGTATTATACTGACTTTTTAGGAGTGGGCCAATTTTGTTCGTCAAGTTGATCCAGACATTTTCACTGGTTACAACATCAACAATTTTGATTTCCCGTACTTGATAAATCGAGCGCAACATCTAAACGAGCCCAACTTCAGCTTTCTGGGTCGAATCAAAAATATCAAGTCCGTTATAAAAAGTACAGTCCTTCAAAGTAAACAAATGGGGAAACGTGAGAATAAGTCGATCAATTTCGAGGGTCGAGTGCCTTTTGATTTGTTGCTGGTAAGGCATATTGATACATCTATATCAATTACTATCTGAAAATGAAAATAATTCGAGTACACATATTTCTTTTCAGGCTTTAGTGAGAGATTATAAACTGCGATCTTACACTCTCAATGCAGTGAGTTTTCATTTTTTGCAAGAGCAGAAGGAAGATGTTCATCACAGCATTATCACTGATCTACAAAATGGCAATGCCCAAACTCGACGTCGTTTGGCAATTTACTGTTTAAAAGACGCTTATTTGCCGCTCAGGTTGCTTGATAAACTGATGTGTATCATCATATACATGGAAATGGCTAGAGTTACTGGAGTATCCCTGTCAAGTTTACTCACCAGAGGACAGCAGATCAAAGTTATGTCTCAGTTATTAAGAAAGGTATTTAAATTTTAGCTATTTTATTTGATTCAACAGTGATTTTTATTATGAATTAATTAAACTTCATTTTTTAGGCCAAAGACAAAGACTATTTAATCCCTGTTCATCAAGGCCATGGAACTGACGATCAATTTGAAGGGGCCACGGTCATAGAACCTTTACGTGGTTACTACAACGACCCAATAGCAACTCTTGATTTCAGTTCTCTGTATCCAAGTATCATCATGGCTCACAATCTTTGTTATACGACTTTGTGCAACGTAAATGTTCAAAAAAAGTATAACATCGACGAAAAGGACCTAACAAAAACCCCATCGAACTCAACATTTGTTAAAGGAAATCTGAGGAAAGGCCTTCTTCCAGAGATCCTTGAGAATTTATTGTCTGCAAGAAAAGTGGCAAAAGCTGAGCTGAAGAAAGAGGAAGACCCTCTGAAGAAAAAAGTACTGGATGGCCGACAGTACGCTCTAAAAGTTTCAGCTAATTCCGTTTACGGTTTTACTGGAGCCCAGTTGGGCAAGTTGCCTTGTTTAGAAATTTCAGCTGTACGTATAAAAACAATTGAACTATTTTTTATCGCTAATTTGGGTTAAAAAAGATGTTAATTTGGTATTTTTTAGAGCGTCACATCTTACGGACGAACGATGATAGAAAAAACGAAACATGAAGTAGAAGATCACTTTTGCAAGAACAATGGATACAAACACGATGCAATTGTAATTTACGGCGACACAGATTCGGTCATGGTCAAATTTGGTGTCACAGATCTTAAAGAAGCCATGGACCTTGGTAAAGAAGCAGCCGAATATGTGTCGTCCAAGTTCATCAAACCAATCAAACTTGAATTCGAAAAAGTATACTTCCCATACCTTTTGATCAACAAGAAACGTTACGCTGGCTTGTATTTCACCAACCCTGACAAGTATGACAAAATGGATTGCAAGGGCTTGGAAACAGTGAGAAGAGACAACTGTCCTCTGGTGGCTAACGTCATGAACGCTTGTTTGAAAAAATTATTGATTGATAGGTAAAAAATGATGTTCAAACTTATCTGTGTTGAAAACAACCAGAATTCCGAAATTTTAAAATCAAAATGGTTTTCAGAAATCCAAACGATGCATTGAATTACGCCAAACAAATCATCAGCGATCTTTTGCGAAACCGAGTCGACATCTCACAGCTTGTAGTCACAAAAGAATTAACAAAAACAGAATACACAGCTAAACAAGCCCACGTGGAGCTTGCAGCAAAGATGAAAAAACGCGATGCAGGAACTGCTCCGAAATTGGGCGACCGAGTTCCTTATGTTTTCATCAACGGGCCAAAAGGAACTCCTGCTTACTTAAAAGCCGAGGATCCGATTTATGTGCTGGAAAATAACATCCCAATTGATACGACGTATTATCTGGAGAATCAGTTGGCAAAACCATTGACACGTATTTTCGAGCCCATTCTGGGCGAAAAGGCTGAATCTCTGCTGCTGAGGGGAGATCACACAAGAACCAAATCAGTAGCGACGTCAAAAGTTGGAGCTTTGGTTGCTTTTACCAAAAAGAAAGAAACCTGTCTGGGCTGCAGAGCTGTGCTCACTGCTGACAAAGAAAAAGGAGCCTTGTGCAAACATTGCGAACCAAGGGAGGCAGAATTTTATATCAACGAATTGGAGTCTTGCAAAAACTTGGAAGAAAAATTCTGCAGATTGTGGACGGAATGTCAAAGATGCCAGGGTAGCTTGCATCAAGAAATTTTGTGCACTAGGTGGAGAAAACGTTGCTTTTAATTAGAATTGATTTTTTTTTGTTTTTGTTAATTTATTAATCATTATTTTCATTTTACAGTCGTGATTGTCCAATTTTCTACATGAGAACCAAAGTGCGAATGGATTTAGAAACGCAAAAGAAGAAAGTTGCAAGGTTTAGTGTGCCTGACTGGTAAAAATGATTCACTTTTTTTATAAAACAATAATAATTTTAACAATCATTGATTTTTCTCTCTGTTGCAAACTGTTTCTGTATTATTATCTAACATGAAATAAATTATTTTTCCATCAAGTTTTGTTTGAACTGTTCCACTGTTTTGTTAAAAATATAAAAGATGATGTACGGTTTCTCTTGTTATATCATTCTTTCTTGGCTTGAAATTTATTTAGAATTGAAACGTACAATGCACTGTCATAGATCTACAAAAAATATTCTCTGAAACGTGTTTTCAGAAAGGATTCATTTTATTCAAATAAATTCTGTATTTATTGTATGCAAATTACAAAATGAGAACGTAAAACTATGAGGTGATAAAACAAAGTATGTGCTGACTATATAACAATTATTATCTTTGATGATAATGAATGTACATTGTTAAGTCTAAATTGTCAACTTTCACGAAATGTCTGAGTCGAGATTATTTGGTTGTAAATTTGGAGAGTCCCTCCAGCAAGCTGATGTAAGCGGTGTGTTCGTAGTTCGTACTGAGGTCAACCAATTTCTCAGCAAACTCGTTCGAAATACCTTTCTCTTCAAGGTAGTTCATCAAGAGATCATACAAGTACTGCAAAAGAAACATTACAATTTCAACTCAATACATTCAAATCTACATATTCTTTAATTTTATTCTCAATGACAAAACTCACCCCGTCGATAATTTCTCCTCCTACAGCATAAACATTTTTGTTGTACTCTCCCTCGTACAAGGTAATTTCATCGATGCCAAAAATATCATCTGCAATCATTCAGACAAGCATTTGTATTCAAATTTTTTCAAAATTTAGACGCGTTAAATATAAATGTGAATGTTTTGATTGTAATATTTTTATACATTGTTTAAAAGAGAAAATTTAAACAGTTGTACAAAAACATGTTTGATTTCCCAAAGATTAATTCTCAATTAGGACATTCATTTACCAAATTGTACTCAACTCTTTGAGATAAGCATGCAAAAATGTTTATAAAAATTTTGTTTTGTAACATACTGTATTCATCGCTGGCACCAGATGCACCGGGTTCAGTGTTGAAAGAGCAACTGAAACCTAAAGTCTGATTTCCTCTCTTGATATCAACTTCAAAGTTAGGTTTGCTCTTCATTTCTCCAACGTCTGGTTTGTCATCCTGAATGTTGATTTCAGGTTCAGTTTCTGTGTCTACCGTGTGATTTACATTAAAAGAGACAGTGATTCTGAAAAAACAACATAAATTTATAATGCACCTCAGAAACTTGTTTTCATATACGTTGTGTAATATTTCTTTCATACTTTATTTCTCAAATTGAAAATAAAGTGAAAAATTAGAAATATGTTGATTTCCCAAAGGATAATTTCGGAATTGCAAATAAATAATTGCTAACCCGTACTCAACACTTTGGGTGTTACGAAATTGGTTTTACAAATGGAAAAAAAATAAAAACAAAAGAATTCGACATGACGACATACTTTTCATTTTTATCTTGTTTTATCAGAGTAACATCAGCTCCATTGAGGGAAACTTTGAATCCATCGATCTCCGTAGGAATTGTTTTGAGCTTTTGTGCTTGTTTTTCAGCAACAATTTCTTCTGCTAAAAATTCCAGCAAATCTTTTTCAGCTGAAACACAAAAATAAGTTGTGAATCAAAATGCAGACAGAAAGAAAATTAAATAAATATTTAAAAAATTATATAAATGAAAAGCATGAAAATATATTTGTTCAAAGAAGTGTGCAATTGGTCAACAAGACATAATTCCAAATGCATGACAACGAATTTTGCCATCGGAATATTTTTAATTACACAACGTGCTCGGTACACAAAACTATTCTAACCATGAAAAAAAAATCACAATGAGAATTTAATGAACCTTTTGTGCTGAGGAACCTTTTGCAACCACACATGCACGAATTGTCATGTCTGCGGGCATCGCTGGAATTGAGGATCGGTTTTTGTTCCCGGTTGTTCGTCGAGTTCCAGAGCGTTCGGCAAATTTGTTTTTGCGTCCTAGCAATGTTAATTGTCGGAGATACGACGTTCTTCAACGCGGAAACCCGCAAAGCACTTCTGATGATTCCGTTCATCATGCCGTTGTTAAATTTAATTTACAATCTATTATCGAATAATTGTTCACTTGAGGTTATTGACTGATGAGTTACGACAAAATGTGCAAAGCCGGCATGGACTAAGATGCGGTGTAAAGAGATGAGACGATTATGGAAGAGACGAGAGGTTAACGGAAGAGAGCTATTGGGTAAGATTTCCGTTAAGGCTACCAACATAAATGTAATTGTTCATTGGCGGGAAATATGATTTTTTTAAACTGTTTCTGTTCATTATCTTAGATTTAGATTTTGTTCGTTTTGATTTGTGTGATAATTTGTTAAGTCGCATTCTTACATTACTAGATTTTTTTTAATTTTATTTCGCTACATTAAAAAAAATGTATATATTTTTATCTTCATAGTAATAAAATGTTTCGTTGTTGCAGTTACGGATTAGGATGTAATTTGAACGTTGACTTTTACTGCTAATAAAAATTAATTTCTACTATCAGATCGAGGTTCAAAAAACTGAGGGTTGCATTTTTAACAATTTAAATTTTGTTTAATGCGAATGAATTGAAGAGAACATTTTGAAAAATCTTTAAATAAGACGATACTTATACGTCATGTAGGGAGAACAATTTTCTCTTTGTACAAATATTTATCTATAAACTCGTATTTCCATCGTGAAATGTATGAAAGCAAAGTATGAAACGTTAAAATAGCATGTGTAACAACAATAACTCAATTATTTATCTCTCATCATAGAACGTTATTGACGTTAAAACGTAAATTTATTATTTATTCAGGTCAAAAATAAAGCGGCGCAGTTGTAACAAACTTGCTTTAATTTTTGTCTTCGTTACACATTTACAATATACATATATTTATAGACTTAATATACTATATCATTTTTGTTTTTGAATCAATATTTCTTTTTCATCGTTACAGGTGGGGTGAATCCGTGCGTAACATGTTAAATGTTTTTCCCTTTCTTATAAATAGAAAGAAAGAAAATCATTCTCTAACATTTACTTGTTTTTTCGCGTAATCTTTTTTTACACCGAGTTACAACGCCTACAATAAAGATATGTATCTTATTTACAAAGGAGCTCTAATATTTATATATCAAAAACGCAATTCCCATTTCATCGTCAAAGTGAAAACAAAATAGTTCACTTTTCATTGATCCGCGAACAATTTTCCTTCGACTTTTGTCAACGACGTTGCGGATACTGACAGCTTACTTAATTATATACATATCACTACGGTATAATGATATTCTAAAGACTCTAGAGCGTACAAAATGCATAAGAAGAGAACGCTTGAAATAAAAACGTAACGTACGTATAGAGAGCTTTAAAAATCTATTCAAAAAAATCAAGATCGTCACATACTGTTTCAAGTGCATCGCATAAAGAATGTATTTCTTGTTTGATCTTATGCAAAAATTGTCGCTTCAAATAAGAAAGAGTACAAATTTGCCTGGACAATCTTGATTTTCACGCGCTAACGAAATAAATAAATTAGAAATTTGGGCAGAAGACTTTCATTGCACTTCCAGTCATACTTATTTAAAATGCGCATAAAAAGCGATCGAGAAGCACGACTTTTGATTCAAATATTTTGATTACATCAATCGTTTTGATTATCAACAACGATTTTACATTCGATCGCTTTTTAGTCGAAAAAACGCAGCAAAACCTCTTGCGAAATGAAAAAGTTTTTTTTATTTCTTTTATTTTACATGTTTCTTTGATGTAATTTATTTCAAGAAAAAAATCTATTGGTCTCTTTTTTTTTTTTTATTCGAATCGTCCATTTTCATAGTAAACACTCTTTTTACAATTTTCATCTCAATTTAATTAAAATGTATTTCATTATTTTTCTTCTCTTTGTTTCTTGGAGTTGTACTATTTTAAACTTAATATATATTTTTAAACTTGAACATCCTTAAACAACAATCATATTAAAGATTCTAAGTTGAGCTCATTATAAATTAACTCACTGTCTCGCAAGTTTCGATATTTCAATTTATCAAATTCCGTTTATGAAAATCTGACTAAATAGTACAAAATTTAACATCTCAAAATCTTATCTAATCTGCATGGTTTTTTATAAAATGGTATATTAAAATTCATTTTTAACCTATCATCAAATTCATTTTCCGATATATACTAATTTTTGACGTTTTTTAATACAAAGTTTTTTCCTACACTTATAATTTTGACTGAGAAAACGTCGTCAGTGCATCCACACATGGTGATTCTCGAAGAAAAACACATTTGAAAAACGCACATTGCAAGATGCGTATTTTCAGTGATTAAATGTTTCGTTAAAAGAAATTACATCAAAATTTACATTGCTTGCAATTTATTTATATAAGTCTACAAAATTGATAGCAATGTGATTTCGACTCAAAGAGGTTTCACTGTAAAATTGCATATATTTGGCGGTTGTTCCAACTATCCTTTTGAAGGCTTCTTTATTTTATCATAAAATACGTTGGGCGTCTCATCGGATTCAGTCAATTGTTTACGATATCATGAAAATCTAAAGTTGCGTGTAATTTTATAGATTTTTTGAAATAAAATATAAACAGCATTCACCAATAGGCATTTAAAGCGTTGAAATAAAAGATTTATCTTTGCAATTCATCGGCAAAAAGAAAAAGTTGTAAAACACTTTTTACAAAACATATATCAATTCAAATGAAAAAATTATGAAATCAATTTACAGAATTTTATTATAAGAGTTACAAGAAACTTCACGAATAATTCGTAAAAATAAAATAATTAATTTTACCTATTTCAAATTTGTTTTAGTTAAAACAAAAAAAAAGAATATAATTAATATACAAATTCATCAAAAAAATTTTTGCAACTAAAAATTGCAAACTGAGGCGTTGTATAGAAAATGAGAAAATCATAAATAACGATACAATAAAAAAAGAAAAGAAAATATGCCCCATAAAATTACACGTATTTTATAAAGTAAAGATTTAATATTATGAATGTTGATATAAAGTTGGCCCCGTAACGTTTTCATAGCGCGGCTCCCTCAGGCTAAAGCCAGGAAGGTCTGTGAGGATGATGCGGGGGTTGAAGAGCATAAAGCGAGTGCAAGTACTGTTGATACGCTGCGGGGTCGACGCCAAGATTGGCGCCGTGTGGTGTGACGTAAGCCGGAACCGGTGGTCCATAAGCTGGTGACCGAGGCGCTGAATGCAAAAATGCATGGGGCGCAGCGTAGTTCCGTGAGGTTGGGGGTTGATTATTTAGTTTATTGACACCCTGTTGCGCTTCAGCTGCGGCGCTTGGCGCACCTTGTTGTTGTTGCTGTTGGCGCAGTGCCATACTGAAAAAAAAGAAGAAACATAAGAAATTGAACATTCACAACTATTACACTCAGTTGTAACTGTTCAATTGAACAGTTACTTCACCATGATACTACTATGTTACTTTACTATAATGATAAAATATCCTCACCTATAATAACTATTTGGATTACGAAATTCGTCTAAAAATGCAAAAGCTGCTGCAGCAGCGTCTTTATCATAGAAAGAAGCACTATTTGGAGGGCCACCGGCAGAAGCAAAATTGAAAGCACTGCCTCCAGGTGGCACAACTGTTGGTTTCTTCAAACCAAGAGGTTCTCCGGAAGTTCCTGGATATTGAGGGTATCCCGCCAAGCCTGGCGTCGGTTGTTCCATTGCTGGATTCGCCAAATGCTGTTGCGCCTGTCAAAACAATAAATTGCCATCACAAATCAAACTTTACAAAATACACGTTTCATTTTAAAGCAATCAAAAATCCTTACAGCTGCTTGTTTGCCCTTCTTCGTTTTCTTCATTTTCGTTGGTGCACTGGTTGGCATTGAGGATACCGGATCTCTCGCGCGCATACCCATGATTCCCTGAGTACTTTTCTGGGCAACATTCTGCAAGCTCTGCAATATATTCAGCTCCAATTCTGGATTACCGGCCGAAGCAGATGTTCTCGCGTAAGCTGCAAGAGATTCGGCAGCAGTTTTGGGCGGTGGCTGAGGTATCGCCAGTAACTGTTGGTCCTTGGTCCCGCGTGATACCAAGCCCAAGCCAAGCCGCGTGTACGCTTGATTCGATTCAGCAAGACCCCCGACGAAGGCGCTGCTATCGAACTGTCCCTCCGATTGCGGCAGCGGCATCATTGGATCGAAGCTGAAATTCTGCTCTTGAGGTCGACTTTCACGAGTGGCGTCAGCCACACTGGAAGGTTCATTATAGACTCGTTTCTTAACCGGGGCTAAACTGTTAGACGGAGTGTTGGTTGGTACGCCACTCTTTGTGTCAAAGTATGTTGGGTACACTGGTCGACCTGCGCTCGGCGGCATTGAATATGGAGGAGCCTATAAACAAACAATTATTAAATCAGATATTCATAAATGAATTGTGAGATTGAAATTTCAAATCAATTGAATTCAATCTTTGGTACATAGATTTTCAATCGCAATCTTACCTGAAAGCCGGCTTGATAGAGCGATTGTTCAGTGTTGATTGTGGTGGGCAATCTTTCGCCTCCTGGAAAACTGTTTCCGTACGCGGGTGGATATTGGCCCGGCGATTGGTATATCTGGTGGTTCGAACTGAGACCCAGTGATGGTGCACTTTCGAACTGACCTGTAAAATTGGTTCGCTGCTCCATTGCACTTTTCTCTTCCACTTTTTGGTACGATCGGCGTTCTGGTTCAATAGGTGCTGCAGTCATTGAGGGTTGTGTGAATGCAGGCGTTTGCTTATATCCCTATAACAGATGCGAATTGTCTCATTAATTTAACAACGTTCAATGTTTTGTTTTTTATTCATGAACTATAAACACAAAGTGAAACATTAAGTAACAAAAGAAGAAGATTGATGACAGATAATAATACATTAGTTACATACATTCATGAGATGAGATGGTGACCTGAGTTTCAATATGTTAAATTCAATTCCACATAATAATAAACGATAAATCACAGATGAGCGAACGAATTAAAACAAACAAAAAAATTAAAGAAAATAAAAAAGTAATTACCGATTCGTAGTAAAACATATTTACCGAATAAGCCGAGTTGGCATTATTCTGTTGAAACTCGTCAGGTTTTTGGGACTGAGCGAACGCTGTCTGCTGTGGCGATGGATGCGAGAACGCCGTTGGCTGCTGCGGACTGAGCGCAGCAGGTTGTTGCGGAGACGGGTGCGAGTAATTTCGCGTCTGCTGTTGCGGGGGCGGTTGCGGCTGCGGCTGTGGAGGCGGCAGACTGCCTGGAGACGGTTGCGAGTAATTCGGCGGAGTTTGTGGAGATGGTTGCGAGTAGGTGGGCGGAGTCTGGGGCGAAGCGTTGCTAGGCGAGTAGCTGGCCGCTTGCGGAGACGCTTGCGAAAACGCGCTCTGCGATTCCGGCGATTGTTGCGGATAAGGCGAGGGCAACTGCTGCGGCGAAGTTTTCGAGTACGACAACGCTTGCGGAGACGGTTGTGAAAAATTTTGCGGCGGCTGCGGCGACGCTGGTTGTGAAAATGTTGGTGTTCTCGGTGATACCTAATAACAATCAATTTACAATTATTTTTCTTATTTTGTTGGTATTGTTGTTAAGTATAGAAATTATTAAACAAGTGAGGGATTATTAAACATTTACGAGTTTAAAGTTACATTTAACTTGTGAAAGTTCAAAGTATGATAAATCAAATATTAACCTGAGAATAATTAGGAGGAGGTTGCGGAGACGTTGATGAATAAGGAGAATGTGGCGGAGCATAATTTGGTGGTGGCTGCTGAGGTGACGGTTGTGAAAAACTTGGTGTTGGCGATGGTTGAGAATAGTTCGATGTGCCCTGTTGTGGCGAAGGCTGTGAATAATTTGGTGGAGGTGGTTGCTGATTCTGAGGAGACATCTGCGAATACGGCGATTGTGGTTGATGGTAATTAGAAGGTTCTGATTGCGGTGAGTTTTGTGGAAAACCGTTGTTTTGTGGAGACCTAAAACAAATGATCGTTTTCATTGTTTAATCCATTCTCTTTTTTTTTTTAATTTTCATTAAAAATTGTTTTCAAGTTTTGGATTTGTTGTTTTTACTGACCTGTATTCCGGATTATCTCTTGAACCTGGTGGAATCTGTTGGTAAAGTGTTGACTGTTCATAAGAAGCAGGCGAAGGATAAGCCGGGGACAGCGGATGGTTTTGTGGCGAAGGAGTAGGAGGAAGTTGTGCAGAGTATCTGGGCGGCGTCGCATAGTACGGACTATTATATGGGCTACTTCCAGTCGAGAGAGCATCCTGATAAAAACCAGCGACTCTCAGTTGTGGTTCGATGACCGTCGGAGGAACAGACTGACTCTGCGGTGAATGCACCGACCGATTTCCTGGCGGGGATTCCTGCGGATAACAAAAATACTGAATATTAAAAAAACATTAAGTGTCGTTTAAAATCTTGACAATTACTTTACATTGGTAGTTGATATATTAAATACTACAAAACTGGGAAGCGCAACGTACTTGGGAGTAGCTAGAATGTGACTCGCTGACGCTGCTGCCACCTGTGCTTGTGCGTCGTTGTCTTCCTGTAGTCACAGGGACCTCGACTGCAACTTCTGGCTCCTTTTTCGGCTCCTCGACTTCCTCCTCCTTCTTCTTTGACTTTGGCGCACCGAAAGCCTTGAACCACGCACTCAAATTCGGAGTTGCTGATTTTGGTTTCTGCGTATCCTCGGTGTCCTAAAATTTAAAATCAAACTTATACATCTGATTTATAATTAATATTAGTTATTATGCCAAATAAATATACCTTTACGTCTTGTTTAACCACTTCTGTCACACTTTTCGAGTCTACACGATCTTTATTCCGAGCTCGGCTCTCTTCTTTAGACGTGTTTTGATCTTCGTCTTCATCGTTGGATAAGTAAGGCGTGGGCGACGAAACCAAACTTTTACAGATCAGCTGTATCGAGTCAGCGTTTCTCAAAACAGTTCCCAAATTAAGTTTCGGCTCATCGGAAGTTTCTCGTTTCTTTGAACTAGCGGACGAGCTGGTCGTACCTTGCGAGGGCGATGACGAACTGGTTTCATTCGTACCAGTTGCGTTGAGCGGCTTTTTCAGTAGCAAATTTCCTTTACTTTTGCCTGGCTGTAAGCGATCGATCGTTCGCTGTACTTTCTTTGGTCTTGCGGATCCTGGGAATCCTAAAATTTTGCTCGTCGGAGCGGGCCTCTTTCGTGATTGCTCTGTTGTTGTTGGTTTGCTGTTCGTTTTGGTTGACTCGCTGGTCGACGCGGAGAAGCCGGGCGAATTGCTGTCGGACGAGAATTCCGTACCTCGCGGAGTTTCATCCAACCATTTGTGTAGATCCTGTATCGTCTGTTCCGTGGCTTGATTGAGTGCCTGGATCGCAGGATTTTCCTCCTTTCCCTTTTTACTTTTGAGCTTCTTCGTTTCCACGGGAACCTCCTCGTCTTTCTCCTTGACATCCTTCTTCACCTTTTCACCTTTGTCGTCTTGTTTTTTTGACTTGGAGCGTACTTTTGATTGACTCTTCTCGCCGTCGTGATAAGTATTGCTAGAAGGCACTTTTTTCCCACTTTTGCTCAGCTTCTTTCTCTCACGCTCTTGCTTCAACGTCTCACGATGCAGATGGTCCTTCAAGCTATCCAACGATTCCATATCCTGCATCTTGCTTTTCATCTCACCGTTCTTCACCGTGTCCTTATCTTTACTTTTCTCTTCTCTTCTACTCTGCCTTTCCTTCTCTTTCTCCTTTCCTTTGTCTTTCTCTTTCTCTTTATCCCTATCTTTCTCTTTTTCCTTCTCTTTCTCTTTTTCCTTCTCTTTATCCACTTTCTTTGACTTCTTTTCCTTGATTTTATCCTTAATATCGAACTTTTCACTGCTTCTTCGCAAACTGGCGTCTGAAACCGATTTATCCTTTTTACGGTTCTTTTTTGTTTTCAAACGCGCTGCTCGCGATTCCTTCTTCTCTTTCACATCCTTCTCATCTTTTTCAATCAAGTCTTCTTCTTCTTCTTCCTCGACCTCCTCCTCTTTGACTGGGAGCTCGAACTTTTTCTGTCGACTTTTTTTCAGTCTTTCGGTCAGCACTTCAGATTCTTGTAGATCCTAGAAAATGATTATTAAATTAGAAATTAACTGCAAAATAATGTCCTCCCCTATAAGTTAAATAAAGTATACCCACTCTGATTCCTTTTTTCTCTATCTTTCGACTCTTTCCCTTCGGTATTTCAAACTCTTCATAATCCTCTTCGAAGTTTTCCTTCTTCCGTTTATTTTCCTTCGCGGATTCTTTTGATTTCTTAGTTTTCTTCGACTTAGCTTCTTCTTTATCATCTTTGGCTTTCTTACTTTTCACGCCTAACCGATCCAATTCCAAGTGCCTCTTTTGTTTGGACTTTATCACATTGGTTTCAGATATTGCACCCTCGCTTTCCTCCCCCTCCTCCTCATCTTCGCTCACCACCTCGACCTTCTTCTTAGTTTTCTTAGTCCTACTATCCTTCGTTGGTTTTGGTGGCGGCAACTCTTCTTCCTCTTCTTCCTCCTCGTTCTCTTCATCCTCGTCGTCTCGTTTCGACTTCTTAGTCGATTTTGTCGACTTGGATTTTTTCACGCTTTTACGTGACCGTTTGCGCGAATTCTGATACGGCGACGAGGGTGACGAGCTTCTGTTTGGATGTGTTGAAACTCCAGTTGTAGATTTCGAAGGTGAATCTTCGTCACTGGAAGGTTCCGACTCGAGAAAACGATTAACTGCCTTTTCAAAGGCATCTTTTAAATTTGTCGCCATCTCCGTGTACTCTGTAAAATATTCAAAGTTATATTGTTCAAATGAATTTGTTGAAATATTCAAATTGTTCAAATTTTTTGTTCACTACCACATAAAACGTAACGTTAATTACAAAGATAGAATTGAACAAGCACTAGTTTAAACTTTTTTGAATTCCAGCACTGAGCTGACAAGATCAATATTTACATCGTTTGAACAAATCGTTCATTTCAAAATATTGGTCTGGCTGATTTTGAATTCTCACCGTTATCGGAACCATTATACTGCTTGCAGTTATCAACAATGAGTCGGAAATCCTGCCTGAATTGGCCGAGATTCTTGTACGAGCCCCCTTCGAGTTTTTCTTCCATTGTACTGAGATCCATCGGTTTTCGGACCACACTATAGTATCTAAAATCATGTCAACTGAATTAGCAACGATAACAGTTTCAATAAATACAAGTACACATATTTATCAAAATAAATATCTTTTTCAAAACAGACTATTACTAGAAATAAAGGAATAATATTGACATCAGACATTAAAATTATACTACATAAAAATATATAAAATTAAAATGGTAAAAATTTAAAGCAAACGTAAATTTTTAATTATTATTTTTACAAGGAGAGATGACTCCACCCCTATTTTTAAGGAACTAGTATGCTTGATTTATTCAACAATTTTTTACCATTTGATCATAGGGCTGGAATGTCACTCCAGTTTCCTTTTAATAAAATGTTAAAATCAATTTCTCAATGCTAAGAAAATGATATCGTACAATTGGGATAAAAATTTTGTACATTTTTTAATTATTAAAACGAACACAATCTATACCGCAAATTGTTCATTGTATATTGTAACGATATAATATAATAATGCAAAATTCGTGGACCATAATGCATAATTTTAATAATTATTTTGGCTTTCATCAAATTGCAATCATTATTATTCATGTAACAATATTGTAATCATATCTATCAGTGCAAAGTTTTCAATAATTGAAAAGATACAAAACAACTTGATCAATGACCCATTTAATTTGTAATTTATGAAAATTAGTTGTGTAATGATCATTTAACTGCGTATGAGTTTTTGTCAAAGATATAATTTCCAATTTCTTATTCGTGTTTCTTACAATTAAATATCGCAAATTATTTTGATAATTTAAATAATAATCATTAAAATAAACAAAATTTCGCAAATATTATAAGTAATAGTTGAAAATTTGTTTGTACCTAGGAGCATATTCCTCATCAACGGGCTCAATGAACGGCCAGGCATCTTCGTGATCTTTGAGGCTCTCAAGCACCTTGTGCATCCCAACCCGTCGCTCCTCTTCTTCGATGCCGAAGTCGTTGTAGCCGTAGCCATAGCCGTAGCTCCCGGAAGAAACATAGTTGTTTGCACCATGCCGACCAGTTCCTTTTTTCGACCCAAGATCGACAACCTCGTCTCGAGTCTGTATCACAATTTGGCCGACAGCGGAGGCCAGCGAATTATTAGTTTGACGACCCTTCTTGGCAACAGGCGGCGCCACAGGCTCCTCCTCCTCCACGACCCTCGCACTACTCTTTTTCGCAGGCTTGCTCGGCTTTGCTTTGGTTTTGCCTCTGACCATGTCGCTCTCTGTGTTCGGTTCGTGATTTCGCAAAACCCGCGAATTATTTCGCTGAAGCAACTTGCGCCTCTGCTGCTTCTCCTTGAGATCAAACAGCTTTGGGATTTCCGGCATAAAATCTTCTGAGAGGGTTCGGTATAATCTCTGTTCGGTATCGTGTTCCTAAAATAAGAACAAACAAAATTTGACTTTGTAATTTAAGTTCACAATGTTTAAAATAGCTTGAGATAATGAATGAGTTAACATCTTTATCAATGACAATTTCTTTTTCATATTTTCTTTTTCTAAATAATTAGGTAATGCACGATTGATCAAAGTTTAAAAACTCAATAAAGGATGATAAATAATTTGTGACCAATGTGAAGTTCTATATTTGAAAGTTGATTGAGACGTAGAGGGAAAAGAAAATTACAGAGTCTCGAAACTTGTCGACTAGGCGACTCCAGTCTTGTTGGGTGAAGCAGACGACTTGCCAAACACTCTCGCGGTTCTCCTCGTGTACGGAGTCGTCCTCCGAGTCCTTCCCCTCCTTCTCTTCTTTTTCCTCCCTCTTACGTTTGCGACGTCTTTTATTTTTAATGCGACTCTTCTTGTCCCACAAACTGTCGACGTAATCCTCCCTATAAAGTCGTGTCCCGTAGAAATACCAATAAGCAGAGTTCTTACGATCATGACCTACATCAACAAAACCAATCAGTCTTCAACATTTTCTTTCTTTCTTCTAAAATATTCGTTTCTCATCAAATTTAGCTTTCTTTTCGTTCCATATTTTATCACTACTCTTTTTCTTAACTAAAAATTTTGATTCAAGTTTACCTAAAGGTTCGACTCGAAGACTGTCCGAATCTAAGTTATTGAGGGACTCTTCGATGTCCTCTGAATCAAGCCGAAAGTCACAGAGGGCTCTCAAAATTTCAACTTTTTGTCGCAGCGGCAGCAGTTCGAAATCAACGTCGGTGTTGAAAGGATTTTTACACTTGTATTCCTAAAATTAGACAAAAAAAATTAAAATTAGCTATACAAATTGTATATCTGGAGATTCTCATTAGTGGATGACTAAGAGCATTGAATTAAATCGAATTTGATACATGAGATGCGCATGTTGAAGGATGTCCAGAGTAATTAAAGGATATTTGTGCAAACTTTTTTTTTTTCCACTGCTTGATACAACTTTTGTATGCAAATGATCAGTTTTGATCTTATCTGCAAAGCATTAGATTCGGATGAAATGTCATTACTCTAAATTAATATTTCATTTTGTTCCCCCAATTGATTTATCTTTCACAATCAAGCCAGTTTCTCTGAAAAGGAAAAGTTTCCTGCTGGCGGTACACAGCAAAAGTTGCTGGGACTCATATTCAACGAGGCGCGCCGTTTGAAAAGTCTCGCGGAAGCTTCGGTAATCCGATTTGGTGGCCAAACAATGATCGACTGATGTCAATTGGGCGCGTGCCTCTTTCTCTCACTCTTTCTCTCTTGCTCTTTCGTCCCCCCGGATGTCTCTGTCACTCGCTCTCACACACACCTGACACTTCTTGCGGAAGAGTCGGCGCAGGAACATCTGATAGTTGAACGTGGAGATGTCATTGCGCGTATTGTTGGACAGGCAACCTTCAAGAAGACGAACAATGAGCTCCTGCAGCAGGTGTCCCTCGGTCCCACCGTCCGTCAACAAAGCTTCTTCCAAGTCCTACAAGATCATCGCAGCGTGTCATTAAAAATTATGTCAAATCTACAAGCGCGACTTTTTTACCACGTCCTAACATTTCTTATTTTTTTGTTTGAATTGTGTAGCGAATGCGAAGCGGAGGGTTAATTCGCGCAAGCGGCCAAGGCAGACTAGGTTTAGGCATGGCTTTCTTAAGGCCACTCTCATCATTTTTTAATTTTTCATTACTTTTTTTATCAACTACTTTAGCTTCTGTTATTTGATCTTGTTACCGTCAAGAAAAATACATTGCAAAATCAACGAAACAATCTTAAACCTTGATTTCCAATTTGATGCAAATATTTTCATTGGTTCCTTTTTGGTAGACAAATTTAAATATGAAAAAATTCATTCGTGAGAATAAAATCAGAAGTTGCAAATTAATTGACAAAAATTTGATAAACATTTGCTCGAACATTTGAGTACAAATTTATTGAACAATGTTATTTAACTTGCATAAAGTTGGTTTCTCAAAGCCGTTTCGTTTTTGATCTATTTTTCTCGAACATTAAGTGTAATATTGTGTACTTATATGTTTGACAAGTAATAAACCCAGAGATCTGACAATTCGCATGTTTGCTGTCTCTGTTTTGTAAACTGCGCTTGTTTGGTTGTTCAACATCGGTTTAGTAGGTACCTCGATATCAAAGTCCAGGAGATTGAAGGCGTCCCTAAATAAGGAGCAGAAGTGCGCTATACTCGGCACCTCCCACCACGATTGTATGTCTACAAAAACAAGCAACACATTGTCAAATACCGGCCCATCAACCTATTCTTGCTCCTTTGCAAATTTCATTTATCTTCGACTTTTCAAACCTCCATTTTTTCTTCCTCAATCTAATTTCATTATCAGATCTTCTTTAAAACAAGTTTTAATTAACCAAAATGTCAATTGAAAAAAAAAAAAAAAAAAGAAATTAGTTGAAAAAATTCAGAAAGCTGATCAACAACTTTGTGAATAAATTACTAATGATTTTTTGTTTCTATTTGATCAATTTTGTTGTGTAAAAATTACACAACGATGAGAAGTGAGATGAGGAAATGTAAGAAACTTTGGATGAATTTAATTATCGGATGGTTTTCAATAGAAAACGGAAATTTGAATTCGAGAAGAAAAGAAGAGAAAAAAAAAGGTAGGGGGGGCAAGGTGGTCAGTGCAGAATTCATAAGAGGGGGCCACTGCTTCAGAGCCAATTACAGTGTCGCCTGTTGACAGTTGTTTCAAGTTTTGTGTTCTGTTTGGATTACAACTTTGATCTATGCGTATGGACCGACGGGAAGACAGATTGGCTCTCTTTTCATCGTCACTTTTGACAGAAAGAGGGAGGATTGACGTCCCCTCCCGCGCACGCAACGCTCACGTAACTGGGCAGAATGTAGTTTAGGACTGCGCACGGACAGCTCTGAGGGGAGTCCCGTAATGACTATAACAGTTCGTTCCGTTGCGAATTCAGGAAACAACCGCGGCGTGTTTCGCTCGATACAGAATCATCAAATTTATTGTCAATTTATTGATACATCGCCAAACGACGGTCCATTTGTTCGCGCTACAAACGCCCGTGTTTTCAGAGTTCTCAAGTGCTTTTTGTTTTAATTCGTCTATTATTTCTGCTGTTCCATTAAATTTTGTTTCATTATTCAAGATAGTTTTTCTGTTCATTTTTGTTGTTTTTAATATTTTCGTCGGTTTTTGTTTTGGTTAATGCATTTGCGTTAATGTATTTCGAGGCGTTAATGTATTTAGAAAGTTCCTAAGTATTTTGTTCACTTGTCATATTTTTGGGGTTTTTTCTGTTGTTTTTTGTCTTCTATTTTTTAATGCAACACCGGTGTATGAAAAACTAAGACGCGACAAAAAGTTTAACATAAAAAATGTATGTTTTTTACTTACAAAAAAAAAAAAGAAACAATCGTCTCTTAGTTGATGTTAATTTTATGAAGTTCCTTAAAAAAATATAATTCAAGTTTTTAAATTATTATAAGCCATGGAATGTGACAAAATAATTTTCCTTCAACAAAATCAATGTCATTTAATATCAGAAAACCGTTTGAAATAGTAGCGATGAAGGTAGAAAGTTTCGTACAAATTCCGTTATTGAATTTTATATGGAAGAAATAAACTGAATCAAAATTACCATCGTTTTTAATTTTAATTTTAAATCATTTTTGTCTCTTTTATTTGAAATTGTTATTGGCAATTAATGATATATTTTTTAATTAATTAATTGTCATACTTTCTTATTAATAAAATTCCAAATAATTAAAAGAATTCTAATAAAAAATGAAATTTCTTAATTAAAAGTTTTAATCAGAGTTTTGGACACTTTGATAAAACGGGAATTTATTTAATCCTAGAACGAGAAAAGTTTTAGAATACCTAGAACGATGAGAGGCAGTCATTTTGACTGCCTATCGAAAATCTAATTCTTTATTGTTAAGATACTATTTATACTATGTCATGTGATTCAGCATATTCTCATTGCGAAACATTGTTTATTATTTACAATCATGTGCTTGACTCTTTTAAACTGAATGTGAAATCCATAACTAAGTATGTTAAAAAATTCAGACTTTAATTATTAATAATTATTTTTATTAACAATGTTTCTTTTGCACTGAAGCAGGCAAAATGACCGACGTTTCGTCAATCAACAATCATTTTAATTCAGAGAAATATTTTCTTTGGTTGTAAAAAAAATTAAAAGAATAAAAATTATAAGAAATGGATCAAGAATTTGACGAGTTTGAATTTTCACAAACGCCCAAATAACTGCCTCCATCGTTCTAGCGTCAACAAAAATAAAATCATAAAAAGTTTAAAGATTAATTGACTTTGAGCAAATGTTGTTTTTTTTATATAATTTAAGATGATTTTATAAGGCAATCATTCCAATTGGAATATAAATTGTGTTATTTTTTCCACATCAAATATGACTTTTTTGTCTTTCTTGATTATATATCTCTTGCGATCACTTGTTTCTGTGCATTACAATTCCCAAGAACTCTTGTTAAATGTTTTTGTTCACGAAATGAATAGCAACGTACAATTGCGTTATTTGTTTATCCTTCCTTCTGTTCCTCTTCCAACTTGATAGTGAATTACCAAACTCAATGGCCATCTGTCAAATACCTTTTTGGACTATTCCTCAATAAGAACAATTTCTCAATAATAAATTCCCATTCTAGAACATTTTTGTCTAATTGAATTTTAAAAACTGAAAAAGAAAAAAGAAACGAAAGTTAATTTGACGACAAGTCATCGCATTTAATTACACAAATGGTTTATTTTGGAATTCCACATTTTCATGTTTGTTATTTGAGTCGGAGCCAGTCGAACAGACTTTTATATTTTCAATTGACAAAACTTGAAACTCAGAGGTGCTTGACTGCAGATTTTGATTGGCGTTTTCTGACACGTGATTCAACGTTACTGTCCACCCTGCAGGTTTTTGATTACTTATCATAATCATATACAATCACATGAAACACATTTCTTGTATTCGTTCGTTATTTTATAATCTTTTTTATTCTCTTGTGAATTAAAAAAAAAAAGTATAAACGACAAATTTACAAACTGACAATATTTCAAAATCAAATATTAATTTTAACTTGTTGAAATTCAATTTTCAAACGTCAATATTTCAAGTTCAACTTTCAAATCCACATATTTGAAGATAAGAAAAAAAAAGTGTCTCTAAAAAGGTTGAGAAAAGAAAGCATCGAAACAAAAGTGTAAGAACTAACAAACGAAAAAAGTTGCAAGTTGACACGCAATTATCCGCCAGCTTTACATTGACACATCGAGTTCACTTGCATTTTGATCGCGCCTCACCCCTCGCCTTGATACACATGACACGCGGTCCATTCCTTCACATGATTGTACATGAGACACCCTGAGCACATCGAAATCATGACGAAATGAAAAAAGTGACAAAAAAATGAACTCCCCGGTCGTCCCGAAAAGACATGAACCAATCATAACACGAACGTAGAGTCGACCTGAAATAAGCTCGCATAAACCTAACCTCACTTGCACTTGGTGGGATCGGTAATGAAATCAATGGAATGAAAGAAAAAAAAACCAAAACAAAATCAAAACAAAAATGCGAGGTCGACTCCGGAAAAAAGGAAACCAAACTCGAATCTTAGAATCCGATCTTGTCACGTCGGCTGTTGTGGTTTTTCGATTTTTCCCATCCAACTTGTAACCAATTTCTCTATTTTTTAAGTTTGTTATACATTTCGTTCAATCAAAACTGATTATTCCATTGTTATATGAAAAAAAAAAAAGACAAAAAAAAGTGAGCCAAAAATTTGTATCTACAAAAAGAACCATAACAGCGGACGTGTATAAAAAGGTAAACAAAAAGATGGATAATGATCGTAATCGCGTTTAATGGTAAGCAGACTAATTAGGTAAACAATGGTGTACCTAGGATGCCGATAAAGGTAGGAAACATAACCGGGTGAACGGCGTGCTCGGCGCAGAATCCGTGACTGGGTCGTGTTGAGCGACAACAGTGGCGAGAACAACAACGGGGGCAGCATCAATCGGCTGCGACTGTGGAGCTCGGGGGGCCTCGGCTTATCGGCCGGACCCGGGTGGGCCTTATCTGTTGGGGCCCGCGCGCATCGTGGCGCCCTTTTTTTCCGCGAGCAAACAACTCACCCACACGCACAGACACACGCGCGCGCGTGGACGGGGGGCGCGCGCACGCACGTACAAACACTGTGCCGCGCCGCTGGTCCTGATTCCGTATCCGTCCAAGATCGCACGGCCGAAACGCAAGTCCGGACGTGGCGGCCCGTCTTGCTCCCGTGGCCGACGCGCACCGAGCGCCCACCAATCTCACCGAACGTCGCACTCGATTGTCTCTCTATGACCGCGCTCGCGCGCGCGCTTTCCAACAGAACGACGCGATACACTGCGCCAGCACTAAACGACACAGCCGAATTCCTCGCGCAGTCGGGTGCGGACTGTGCGCGCCTCACTCACCGAGCCACTGTTTGGCAAAACGGACACACGCGCTTTCACAGACAGTCAAATCGGAGCAGCGCCTGCGAACGAGCTTACGGGCCTCATCGTGCACGGCGCCACTGTCGCCATACGAAACTCAGTCTCCCGCCAAAATTGTTACCTCTCTCTTTTTGTTACTTGCTTGTTTTCTTGCCTTTTCTATTGTTGTTTACTGTTCATTTTTGTTCGACAGATTTTATAAATTGTAACTTTGAAAGACATGTTTTTATATTATTTGGTTAGCATTTGTTAGAATTTTAGATAACGTCACACCATTGCTTTGATTGAACTATTTTTTATCTTTAATTTGAACTTATTCAATTTTGATTGATCATTAGTATCCCATTGAAGATTCCAAATTTTAATTGATTAGAGATTTTCTTTTTTTGAAGATAGAAAATTCAATTGTAAGATTAAATGAGTTTTAAAATAATATCTAAATAAATATTTATCTAAATCTGAATAAAAGACAAAGAAGTTTGGTAAAAAATAAGCTAAATACTGAAGATAATCTATGTTGATATTTTAATGATGATCATTCAAACTGAAAACATTTTGTTTTATTTACGATCGCTGTAATTGCATAATTTTTTTTTTTATTATTTTTTTAATTCATACAGGTTTCGTTCTTTATTGTTCAGTTTTTTTTTCTCTATGCTATTGGGTGTCGAAAATGTTATTCAGATGAATTCATCCAACTCGTTGCCACCCATAGCTTTCCAAAATGCCATAACTAATAATTCCGCGCCGTTTTTTCTTTCGTTTTGTGGCAACGACATGATGTGCTCCTTCATTGCTCGCAACTCCCCGAATAATTCACCGAAATCTGTGTCTTCTTCGCCCATTAGACCATCTGAGAACAACATTGTTTAAGTACTTTTTCAATGAATAAAATGTTAAAGGAAACTGTAAAAGTAAATATAAAATAACATAATATCAGAGATCCGTACCCAAAACACTATCCATTTTCAAACGATCAGAAATGTTGGAATTCAGCGCAATATTTCCTATCTGTTCGCTAACTTTGGTTACATCATTTTTAGACGCGCCTGGATCTGATGATTGAGCTAGAATTAAAAGGTTTTTATATTTTGTACACAGATGAAATTAAGTGAAAATAGAATGTCTGTGTTTTTATTTTTCATAACAAACCTTTCAATGATATATTGGGCCACCTGTGGGCGTGCAGAGCTTCTATAATCCTACTGATACCGAATGTATTATGCTCTGTCTCTAAATCTTCCAATTCAGAAGGATCAGAACACTCCAATTCGATTAACTCAAAATGTTTTTGTGTACACCATTCTGTCACTAGAAAACATATTGATTTTCATTAAAAATTTTACATTTTCATCTTTTGACTCTTTGTTCGCAAGACTAGTTTTTTGGAGCTCACCATTATCTTTTGCAGTATTTTTGCTCAAAGAATCACAAACCAACAAACGAACTTCAGTGTCAGCTAATAAGTCTATCATAGAAGACCAATCTTCTAGCTTGGAATTATCTTCTGCCTGAAATCAAATAAAAATGAGAAGAAAGAAATAATATTAAATAAATAATCAAATGTAACGATTGACAAACCTGTGACAAGTTTTGGTATATGATTAAACCTTCAACAGATTCCTTGGAATATTCTTTTGACAGATCTTTTAAGATACAAAGAAGTATCTCAGCTGAATAGTATTTATTGTCTATCTGCAGAACATAATATGCCATGTTGTCTTGGTCCAGATATGCTTTCCCTCCCAGTTCTAAAATGGAAATGAATTTATTATTTCAAACAAAAATGTAAACAAATGTTTTACAGTTGTTTAAGTGATACTTACTCTGAACAATTTCCGTCATTTTCTCGTAAACATTTCCAGCGACTAAAACTCTTGGCAATTCCATTGTTGCTGACAATTTGTCACCTTTCACAGGCAAATTGAAGGTTATGATTATGATTTTTTATTTATTTCTCTGCGAGTTGTTTATTGATGAAATATCGTTTTTCTTGAACCCTGTGGTTAATACAATTTTGATTCAAGTGCATCAAATCATCAATTGGCACATCTCTCGAAATATAATTCAAACGAATTGTTTATTTACAATGTTGACAGCTTTGTATTCATTTTTGACAATTCCTGTCACATATCAGACTTTACCGTGACTTTAGACTGACAATTTTTAGTGTTTTTAAGAACACACAAGTGCCAACATCAAATAATCAAATTATCCCTAGAAGAGAGATATTCCCTAGATTGGCGAACGAACGACTGACGCTCTCAAAATGTCATTTGTCGTGTATAGAGTCCGTTAGCAGTTGTAGATAATTATTGGTTACATCAAGTGAAAATTTCAATTTACATCCTCTGGACGCTGTGCTGAGGCACTGATCTCGTCGAAGATGCCGAAACGAAAAAGTCATGCCCTTATTGACTCGGACAGCAGCAACAGTGACAAAGACAGCGGCTCAGATTGGGATAATGCAAGTTTCTAACCTCAAAATTATTTTCTCATATCTTCAATTCATCGACATTTTTTTATCAAAGATGTATCTTCATGAGCTAAACAAGTTTCTATTATCATTGATTCAGCATTCAAAATGTTCCGGATGGCCAATTTTCTCAAAAAAACAATTTAATTCTCATCAATATATCAATATGTATTTGTAGCTTTGTCTTTCACACTTTGATTAGAGGTTTCAACAAATTTTGATGCCAAAATTAAAATTACACCTCGGATTGAGTAATATTTGGCATCCTCGCATCTTTATTACATTTTCTTGTGAAACAAAAGTACATTTATATGTTTTTTTTTTCATCAAGTTCAATCAAAATCAGGCAAATAAACTTCGTTGTTACTCCAATTGGTTTTTGTTTTTAATCTCAAAACAAATTCCTACTAACCCATGTCACACGTTTAGTGGAATAATAAAAACATTCCACTTTTCGAGGTTATGTTTGTAAAACAATTAAATACTTTTCCTTTGTTTATGACTTATTTCAATATAAAATAAAAATAAATAAAACAGTATTATTACTTATTCAAAATAGAAATTTGAGTTGGTTCTAGCGAGATAGTCAAAATAACATTTCTCTAATACCAGCATAAAAAATGTTTATTTATGACAAAAGTCAGAATATGTTTAATGTAATTTGTAATATTTTCAGATGTGAAATACTAAATTTGGAATTGAATTTAATTCTGAAGATTTCCACTTATTACTAGAACCATCTTAATAAAATAATCATGCAATTTCAGGATTTGTTAGCTTTGGCTAAAAAGAAAAAGAGCAGTGAACCATCACAAAACGGGGAAGATGTTTCCACGAAGAAGGACACGTTTGATTCGGATTCTTCGGACTCTGACAACGATTGGGGAGCCAAGGGTGGCAAGACAAAGAAAATAAAAACCGTCCAGAGAAAACGTAAGATGACAAAATCCAGCAGCGATGACAATTGTAGTGAAAAAGAGGAACCAGCTAAGGTTTCCGAACCGGAAGAAGGTAACTTTGATGTTCATTTTTTTCTGAAAAGAAAAGAAACAAAAATGAAACAAAAAAATTGAAAAGAGAAAATGTGTTTTTAGGTGAAGTCTCTGATTCTGCGTCAAGTGTCTCAGATTCTAGTCAAGAAGAATTCAATGACGGTTACGATGACAAACTGATGGGTGACGCCGAGGATCAGGCTCGTTTGGCTCAAATGACAGAGAAAGAAAGAGAACAAGAAATTTACAAACGCATAGAACAGAGGGAGATAATGAAAACGCGATTTGAAATTGAAAAGAAACTCCGCATGGCCAAGAAGATCGAGTTGAAGAAACAAAAGGAGTCGAAGAAGAAGGAAAAAGGTTTTGAGGAGAAGAAAATGGAGAGGGCGCCAGATCCCAAAGAACGTAGCAAGGATCGCAAGAAGACGATTGAAGAGAAGCAAGACAAGAAGTTTGCGGCGATGTCGTTGTTGAAGGCTCGTCGTGAGGAGAAGAAAGAGAAGCGCGAGGAGAAGGAGAAGCAGCGAATAGAACAGCAGCAGAAGGAGCCGAAGGACGAAGAGGAGGAGTTGGACGATAACCACAAAGCCGACGGAACAAAGACAAAACTCAAAGCCTCAGACATCTATTCGGATGACAGCGGGTCGTCTGATAGCGAACAGGAGGAAGAGGACAATAACAAAGCTACGTCCTATCAGAGATCTTCTAGCGAGTCCCGGGATTCCGATTCCGACGTTGATAAAAAGTAAATGAATTTGAAGAAAACAATAACAAAATAAGAGAATTAACATTTTGATTTAAAATAACACAATTAACAAGAAAAATATTTTAAAAAATGTTTGAATCATAACGTGGTTATAAAATTGAATTTTCGTTTACAGGTCAATCATATCATCCAAGGGCAAGGCGAAGAAACCAATGTTCATTACGACAAAAGAGGAACTGAACAAAATCCGCCTCTCACGACACAAGCTGGAACGATTTGTCCATTTACCTTTCTTCGACCGGGTGGTTCGCGGTTGCTTTGTCCGCATAGGTATCGGCAATCATAACGGCCGGCCAGTCTACCGAGTGGCCGAAGTTAGCGGTGTCTGCGAAACCGGCAAGATTTACCAGCTCGGTAGCACCCGTACGAACAAGGGAATGCGACTGCGACACGGGGCACAGGAGCGTGTCTTTCGTCTGGAATTTGTTTCCAATCAGGAGTTCACGGACTCGGAATTCTTCAAGTGGAAACAGACGTGTGCCCTGCAGGGGATCTCCGTCCCGACTTTGGAGGAAGTGGAACAGAAGCTCAAGGACATTAAAGAAGCTCTTGTCTACGAGTTCAAAGAGGAGGACGTGGAGAAAATTGTTCGTGAGAAAGAGAGGTTCAAATCCACTCCTTACAATTTTGCTATGAAGAAAGCTCAACTGATGCGCGAGCGGGATGCCGCAAACTGTTACGGTGACGACGAGACCGCGACCAGACTAAATCAGGAATTGAGCGAGTTGGAGGAACGTGCGTCCCACTTGGATAAAACGCGAACCAAAACCATCGCTAGCATCTCATACATCAACAACCGTAATAGAAAGAAAAATGTCGAGGAGGCCGAAAGAGCCATCATGGAAGAGATCAAAGCGACAAAGGGAAAGAAGGTGGACGATCCTTTCACGAGGAGAAGCACCAAACCGAGAATGTCGTACAAGCAGGAAGACAAGGAAGAGGAATCTGAGCCGGACACGACTAATGCCGAGTCTGCTAAATCAGATGCTACTTCAAACGAGAAGGAGAACAGCCAAGATGTTAAGAAAAAGCAGAGCACCGAGGACCTCTTCAACGCTCACGATTTCGATATTCTTATCGACTTAGAAGTACCTGTTGCGAGTAAGTATTAAACACCGCTTCGGTACCAATTTGAAAAATTCGTTTGGTGGCTAAAGAATCCTTTCAAATCGATTAATTACTCAGATTCCATTTTAGGCAATCCCGTAAGCGTTTTACCTAAGCCTGTTAGCAACATCAAAGATTCCGGCCCAAGGCGAGCGCTCAATCTAGAGGATTACAAAAAGAAGCGAGGCTTGATCTAACGCTCCTGGTTTCGTTTTGGAGCTGTTGGTGATCAAGGTTAAATGTGAAGTTTATTTCCTGATATCGGCGATTATTGTAAGAATAGCGTACCGCCGATGTCAGTAGTATTAAGGTGCAGATTTAATGTATTCGATTATCATTTGTCGCATTTGTTGACCCATTGTAATCTGATCCATAGGCTGTATATTTGAAGTAATAGTGTAATAAGATCAGGCCCAGTCCTGATGAAAGACAAATTCAACCATAGCAATGTAACTTAAGGGTAAAGCGCTGTTTGTAATGTAATTACATTTCAATTGTAACGGTCGTTGCATGAGCGCATCGAATGCGAAGGTGAAATATCACTCTGTGCGTTTTTTTTTATTCTTTTTTATTGTTATGTTCTAAAGTGCGAACAAAGAAATGTTCGATTACTGTATATTTGATTCAATTTTTTTACACACCGAACCGGTTGGATGCCAGTAATACAAATCAATTGAAGGTTGATTTTCTTAAATGTTGTTGGCGTGTTAGTCTTTTGCCTTGGTAAATGTTTGTAAATTATAAAATGGTGCAGAAACGTGCGAGTGAATGAGTTTCATGGGAAACTTTCGGAGAGATTACAAGTTCAATATCGGTTTTAAATTGTGCGATTGTTTTAAAGTGGTAAAAGTAAAGGTAAAGTTGTAATGAATATTTTTTGATTGAAAAAAACTGAAGTGACAAAATTGAAAACTCGTGATAAAATACTCGTAGATTTATAACACCTGTTGTTTTATGGTTCCAATAAATAGATGAACAAAAATGCTATAACGATTTGAAAAATATAAATAGATGAATGAATAACTTTTTTAGATCAGAATATTTCCGTACTACTGCACACATTCTCGGCTCACGTAAAGCCGTGTATATTGAAGTAATTTCGAGTATTAAATTAATATTGTAAATACATGATTTTTTTTCTGGATCTGCGTTATCTCATCTAGATTTATTGTAAAATTTCATCTTATTTATCCACATTGATGTAACTGATGCGTTATTTAATTGGTCAGTGAGTGACTAATTCAATAAAATTTAATATTAAAAAAGGTACAATTTATCTTTACGATACATACTTCGTTCCTTTCAATTATACGATCATTCCTTCTGATATGATATTGTATCAAATTATTGTAACACATTGTTATCTTGTGACAGAAATGTTTAAAACTTGAGCTTAATAATTCATCAGGTGTATATCCTAGTTAGAGCAGCATTGTAATAATTTGGAATAATACACAGTGGGTACATTCATGATGAACTCTTATCAGCACGCATAAGTAAGCCTGAGCCTAGTATCTCCTTGGAGCATCTAAAGCCCAGCACTGTCCCAAGATATGATAAGAAGTTTCCTTCCCCTTGCACCACCTGTAGTCCTTTGCAATCTCCTTGTCTGTTTTGTGCAGAAATCAACAGAAGTTACCATCAAGAAAACATCTTCATCTCTCCTGTAGGCATTTTATAAAAGATCTTTTGTACCTGCAAAGACTGTAGAATTTTCATAGTCTACCTGCAGGTATCGATAGATCTTGATTAATTGTTTATTATTTCAATTTGTTTCATCAGTTTTCATTTTTCTGATTGAGTTTTGAACAATTGTAGTTACGCCCCTGTGTTTGAAATCATCTTGATGAATCTGTCGATACAAAAAATAAAATGTACGAGTCATTAAAGAAGAAGCGCTTATCGGCATGGTTGACAGAAAGGTGCATTTTTCAGTCAGCGTATATAACAATCGTAACTTTGTGATGCTTTGTAGAGAGAAAAGGAAGAAGGGGGAGGGAGAGAGACCGCATGCGCATGAAACGTACCGCGGCGTGCGAGTCGAATGTGTCGTTCAACTGCATGCCACTGCCCATATAAGGCAATTTCCCCACGTCCCACGTCATGATTGGCCCATGTGATCACCCGGCACATTGTGGCACCGGCACACAATCTCTCGACACCCAAACGATCTCGTTTTAACGGAATCCTTTGCAATTAACCTCCAAATATATCATTTTTCAAAACCACATTTTTGAACCAATGTTTTGCAACTCAAAACATTTTTATACAATTTTTTTTAACAATTCCAAAAAAAAAAAAAAACAACAAAGAGCAATAATAACATCTTTATCCTTTTTTTATTACCAGATAAAAGAAAACATTCCTTTTATTGTTATATTACTTTCCTCCAGAATTTGAACCCTTAAAAAAGTTTCTGCTGAGAAAAATGTTTATATTTTAAACAACAGTTGCAAATTATTGATTTGCATTAATAGTGCGGATTCTTTCCACGCTTCGAATGATCCTACTTGTTTCGGTACAAAGCACAAATGGATTTTAAACAATTGTCTTCCGATCTTGTATCTGCGCGGGTTAACGGATTCGCGCAGGCGCGCAAATACGAGTATTTACCGGTCGGCTATGATGTCTCTGACGCTTTGACCAGATCTAATCTTTGATTAGATTAAAAAATTGTAATGCTATCAAGTTTGTTTGTTTTAATTTGTAAATTTTGTTGGTGATAAAAGTAGAAAAATTAGAGCTACTTTATAAGAAAAAATGAATAATGCTAAAAATTATTTTCGATAGCCGTACATTCTGACACCATCGTCCAATGGGAAGATGCAGGGATGCTTCAAAAGCAATAAATCAACGTGGACGAAATTCAAAAAAATTTACGTTTGAATAAAATCTGATGAAATTTTTATTTCTACTCATTAGGTCATGAATTAGAATGAATGTATTTTTATATAATTGTCAGAACATTTATTTTAAAACTTGAACATTCATTTTCAATGAAAGAATAATTAAAACTTTAATCATGTTTCTTGAATCATTTCTTGAAATTTACATTTATTTGAGTCATTTAAATGAGCTTAATAATATTTATTTTTATTTTTTGATCATTAATTTTCATGTCAATGGCAAGGGCTGTTGACATTTTAATTTAACACACTTCAATACAATTTTTTTGAAATATTTTGTTTTTATAGACTTTTCTATTCGTTCTTTTACTCAATAATAAACAATTTTAATCTTTCTAAGATCTTTAAAATTGTGTATAATTGAATAAAAAATGATTATTTCTACAAAAGAACATTTGATGTACCATCATTATCACATCTTAAAAATAACACTCAAGTGGCTGAAATGATAAGAGAACCTCTTGAAGAGCAACATTACCATATTAGGTATTGTTATTTCGAAATGAATAACCAATAATTTGTTTGTCTATTGTCGATTAAGATTTTCCTTATCCATCAATATCATTGAACATTTTCTTCAAAACATTATAAGACTATGTATTAAAAGCTTGATTTGTTTACAAAAACGAGTCAAGGTTTTTCCACGGACAATTTGTCAACATCCAAAAACTTTTGTTTATAAACCATCATTGTTGTACAAACTTCCTAACAATCTGGACTTAATTTTGCACTCAAAACTCAAACAGTATAGCAACCATTTGTAGTAAAATCCAATGACCTTGACTCCTGATCGTAAACAAACCAGGTTCCTAGAAAACCCTCAACCTAAATAAGCCATCAACAAAGGGATTCATCAACGATTGTTTACCTTGTCATAACCGCAAATTGTGAGTTAAGAAACGGCGGGCGCCGCGAGATGGCGCCCTAAGGAGCGAAGGGGTGACGCAACGAAGGAATACGGCCCTGTTTGGGGGACACCGCGACTGCGCACCGGGCGCCGAATTGCCGTGCAGACAGATCGTCGAGGAACCTCCCTTCCTGTTGTTCGTGCGCACGACCCCCAACTGGACAGTGCTATCCAGTTCGACGACAGCCAAGGCTCCGTGAAAGTGTCGACAGTAGTGATTGTTTACGTGTCTCTTGCTGGCCGCGACGACTACAAGCAATGGTAACTATCGTCAAGTGAACGAACCGCGCGCTTTTCTCCGCCGCGAGGCGCGTACTTGCGCGCCCGAAGCATGCGCCCACTTTGTGGTTATGCCGCAAAGCAGACGCGCGTCGCCATTTTCGCTCGCGGCCCGGCAATGCGCTCGGCATCTCGCGCGGCATCTCCTTTTTCAAAGCCCTCGACGATTGCCGGCGCGGTTTTCGCGCGCCGGCCGCGCGTTCCTAGGGCGAGTCCCGCGTCGGCCATTCCATGCCGGAAGCCGGATGATTCATCTGCGGGGCCCCGTTATTGCACAGAGACGCAACACCGCGCATCTCGACGCCGTTTCCTTTAATTTTCATTTTCTTGCCCCTCGACTTTCTTCTCGCCTTCGTTTCGCCACCTCTTCTCTCGTGAGATCTCGCGCTAATCGATGCCGGCCAAACTTTTGCCGCAAAACGCCCAATCGACGGCCGTTATTTGCCGTCAAAAAAACGCCCTCCTCGTCCCGCCGGCTTTTCCACACGCCCGTCTCTCTCTCCCTCGGCCGAGGACGGAGACGGACGATGGCACACGAATCACCGCACCGATCGCCAAATTTGTTTGCCGCTTTTCCGAATCGAACGAAAATCGCGTCTATTTTTATGAAACTGCTTTCTCTCTCTCTTTCTATCTCTCTCTCTTGTTTGCCCCCTCGGCTTTTGAGCCTAACTTTAGGGGGGTAAGAAAATTATCGGCACGTGCGTGCTTGGCCGCTTCTCTCGTCCAGATGCTTTGACATTTGAGGATAACGGCGTTCAGATTTTTTGACGGAGTTTATTTTCGCGTGCACGTATGCAATTGTATTGTCGCCGCCGGCATGACTCATCGCAAATCACAAAATCGGCTAATCAACAGCCGAAAGCAGTTTGCGCTATCGTAATTGATGGGCCTCCCCCCTCCCCCTCCCCTTTCAATATGACTTTATGAGTCACTTCAAAATCGTCTTCACGAATTCAACGTCGCTCGTGTTCAACTTCCATCTCAATCGATAATCATATTTCAATTGAATTTTTGTTTTGAATTGTTTTATTTATTTGTTTTGTTTGTTCAATTGATAACATTTTCATTTTGATCATAATACAATTGCGATCGATTTCAAAAGAAAGGTTATGTTGAACGAAACCAGAGAGAGAGAGAGAGCAAAAATGCGAGTATTTTTGTTTACCAAAAGATGTTTTTACGTTGCACAATCGCGGGTGACGCGATTGTTTTCAAAATATTGACAATTTCAGCAAAACCTGTTGGGCGCGTCATACTTTTGGCAACAATGCAACCGGCGATATTGAAATAGAATAATAGGTTGTTACTGTTTTTTCTTATTTTTTTTTTGTTTTCGGGGAAGAGTTTCGAATGAATAAACGTGCGAAAATAGTCATGATAACTTTCGTCGTGGCTGCTTGTGATAAGCAACAGGCGAACAACGGAAACGCCAAGTGGCACGTCGATACGCGTAACATCCTTGACATTGAGCATGATTTCAAAGTGGAAAATGATCAACAGACTTCGGATCTGTCTGACGTTCCTATAAAAACACAGACGGTTGATTGAATTTATACTATAATTGATTTGTTTTTGCCTTTAATTTGTCAAATTGAAAATAATAAAACTGTCTTTCTGAGTTACATTATTTTTTATTTTGTATATGTAATTTAAAATTTTTGTTTATTGCACTTAAAAATAAATGTAGAAGAAATTTTAAATAGAATGAAAAATTTTGGCTTTAAAATTGTCAGTGATAAGTGAATAATTGCCTTGCCATTAAAGCGAAGCCAATATTAATACAAAAAGCGGAAAGTGCGTTTGTCTCGAAAGCGTTAACTGAACTTTAATAACCGAAACAAGATCACGTCTCAGCCATCAAAGCTATTTCTGAAATGCTCGGATAATTCAAGCGATTCGTTTCACTTTTTTTTCTTCCATGTTACCAACTCTTGTCTTGATGGTGGAAAAAAAATTACGCAATGGCGCGAAATTTTGTTTTGGAAAACAGACTCGTAAAAATAACTCGAATCGCACTTGTTTTGTCATTTTCAATTCTGTATGACTAAATAGTATAACACACTTGCCATTTAACGCTGGGTCAAGTTGATTCGACGTGGCTTTGCCATTGATGGGAGCGTCTACCGTGACGCCGACTGTTCTCTAATTGCACCGGCTTTTCTCAGTCAGGGTTGAATAATTAGAACACAGAAAGTATGAAAAATTCATTGGAAAATGTCTTTTTTTTTTTCAAAATCGTGAGTTCTTGGAAACGATTTGGAAAACAAAGTTTTAACTTGTCAAAAGATCAAGGTTTTTTAATATTATTTTTGATTTTTTCTTTGAAGAGTCAAAAATCTTGATTTTCAAATTTAATGATCAATTCAAATGAAATGTTTATTTTCAAATTTAAAAAAGAATACAAAAAATGGATGAACAACTTATTGTCATACGAATGATTTTATAAGTAATAATCTGCGGCCAGTGGTTTTTGTATGATTTTCGGACGTGAGGACGTACAGAAATAAAGTTCTTCCTACGCGCGAATTCGATGCTGCGAGTGATGCCCGATCTGATTCTAAAGTTATCCTCGGCATAGAGGCACGTGGCGCACGGCAAAAGAGTTTGACTGGCGTGTCTCTTTGCATTTTGGATATTCAAAAATCCAGGAGACTACTGTTCTCCCCCATCGTGGGAGGGATAATAAATAACAAACATTGTAATCAACTTAATCATAAACACTTGAACGATTCATATCTAGTCTCATAATATTCTTCAACACTTAAATATGTAATTGTCATTCAAAGTAAAGAAAACAAAATTTCATTGAATATTTAAAAAACAGATTATTATTTTTTGAAATCTAAAGTCTAGAATTATTTATTTTCATTCAATTTGTAACTGACTTCAGTTGATGTGTCATTACACTGTCAAAAGAAAGAAAAAGGAGCAAAGATGTAGGTGTTGAAAAAATGCTTGTTTGTGTGTTGAGGAGTCATTTGATGGCAAGTGTCTATTGAACAATCAAGCTAGAATTACAAAAAAAAAAAAAAAATCACGTGGCGCTGAAACGCGGAAAAAATCGTTCGGTCATCGGTGGGGTATTTTAAATGAAAACTTAAAAGGATCATTTCTAATTATAGGCATCTGGAGTAACTGTGGCAGATGTCTGTAAGACAACCTATGAAGAGATAAAGAAAGACAAAAAGCATCGGTATGTGATCTTCTACATTAAGGACGAAAAGCAAATCGATGTCGAGGTTATTGGACCGCGCGACGCACAGTACGACGCTTTCCTCGAGGATTTACAAAAGGGCGGCAGCGGAGAATGCCGTTACGGGCTCTACGACTTTGAGTACACTCACCAATGTCAGGGTACTTCTGAGGTGAGACAAATCATAATGTTTAAAATATTTTAAAATGTTTCATTAAAAAAGAATGGATTAAAATGTTTCTTCTTGTTCAACAGGCTTCCAAGAAACAAAAGTTGTTCCTGATGTCGTGGTGCCCCGACACAGCCAAGGTTAAGAAGAAGATGCTTTACTCTAGTTCTTTCGACGCGCTTAAAAAATCATTAGTGGGTGTACAAAAGTACATCCAGGCAACGGACCTTTCGGAAGCTTCCGAGGAGGCTGTCGAAGAGAAGCTCCGAGCCACCGACAGGAACTAAAAGTATTCAACCAGTCCGAATAACTATTACTCAAGTTTTTAAACAAAAAAAAACCAAGTGCGACAACAATACGCCAATCCCCTTACTCGGACATAAGCTGCTCTGCGCCAAACGCACAGGGGTTCATCTTTTTACATGTTTTTTTTCACCTTCGAACACACAAATTTTCACTGATGTATCTCAGGAGGGGGGATTCGCTGATTAAAAGTAAATAATAAAAGGTAAACAAGGAAAATAAAGTTGAAAAGGAAAGACAAAACGAAAAGCTTACACTAACTTACAACATACACAAACACGCGCGAGTAAATTCAAATGAGGTCATACGCATTTTCCATGCTGTGGGCGTTGTGTGAATCTGTCTGATAAAAGTAATATTAATAATTACTATATATTAATATAATTGATATAAAATAACGATTGTAAAAGAGTGTGCAGTTTGCTACAACCGGTCAAGCAGTAAGAATGAAAGCATTACATTTTTCTCACAGACTGTAAAGTGTTAAATTAAATTCATTTCATAATGAATTCCTGGATCTGTCTCTTTTGGATAAAACCTCTCATGATCTTCGAACATTCACTTTGTATCGCGTGATGAATTAAGAACCGATTTTGTCATTCTTGGAAAAAAATGCATACATTATGAGTAATTCCTGTGTAGTTTTATTGTTTGAAAAATCATCGTTCTTTTTGTTTTATTTGCTGATCTGTTGTTCTTTTTTTTGTTTTCTTCACCAGCTGACGTTTGCTCTTCTCAGTATAACTCTTGGATTAGCGAACTTAACGATAACAAGAACAAGTTTTTAATGCTTCTCAAAATTTTGGCATTCAATTTTTGTTTTTTCTTTTACACAACTTAATGATTTTTTGTGTTGTTTTTTTTTTTTTTTTTTAATTAAGTAGGATCAGAGAAGAAACATGTTAAACATCAACCGTTTTATTTCATATAAAATATTATAAACCCTTTCATGTTATTATTCAACATTATAGTAGTAACTTATTTAAATTTATAATATCATTCACAGAAACCCTTCTAACTAATTTTAAAGTTCAAATATTCCATACATGCTCAATACAATGTTACATTGTGTCACTGATTTTTCATAATGAAATAATTATTATATTAAATTAACAATATTAAATCGTTCAAATTACTCTTCATGAGTTAGTTTGTTTTTCAATTGCAATTTAGACCTTTTACGCATCAATTTTTATAAGAGGAAAATTTTGCTAAATATGTTTTTAATTAAACTTGTTTTTTATTTATTTTTTTACTTTTTAAATAAAGTAGAATAATATTTATCATTTGTTTTGTAAGATATGAATCAAATTGGTTTAGTTTATAAGATATCAACTCATAAGGAGACGAGGAAAAGGATCGATAATGTGCAGCTGTGTCCTAAAACGTTGAAGATGGCTAGTGGATTTTTTTATTACTTGGTTGCAAACTAAGTTTAAGTATAAAAAAATTAATAAAAATGAGTTTAAAAAATCGAATAAAATTTGAGAAAAATCAGTGTTAATTTGATCAACAAATATTGTCCTCTCTTTTAATCCCTGTGATATTCACGATGGCCTCACCTACAACTATATATTAGAATGAAAAATATTCATCTCATTAAAAATATTCCTATATTTTTACCAATGTTACGACGGCATCAACTTTGTCTCTGGTCTGATCAAACTGTAAACACCAACAGCTGAAGATACAAGTCCAAGAAGACCAATGGCACCAGGACTCAGCCTAGTAAAACCCAAGGCGGTTAACGGAATGAACAGATCACAACCGTTTTTCAACGTATCCAGAATCACATCTTCATGTTGTCTATACGTTTCTAAATGCTTATGTATTCTGTCGTATTTCGTGAAATGCATGTTAGACAGATAATAATTTCTGCTTCTTGTTTCTAAAATGTGGACTATCTCATGCAGATCTCTAGTTAAATTTAAGATTATTGTCATCAACCAATATCTGTTGGCAAAAGTGTTCCATTTGTCCAAGTTGATTTTAAAGATACCAGCACGACCACACCAGATTATATGATCAGCCAGGAGGTACAAAGAGTACGCTATTTTTGACATTGTTAATGTCACTCTCACGATCAGGTCTGGATATTTCATCGTTTGGAGGGCAGAATGTAACGTGTCCAAAAACCTCCCCAATCGAAGAACTAAAATGAAAACATATTTTTTCTGTTTATTTTTTTTTTCAAATTTAATATTTTGCATTCAATGATTTGACTTACGTTTTCTGAACGAACTGAAAGTATATTCCAAACTTTTGAGTAGATTTACGGAATGGACTGTGCCATTCTTTTTTTGCGCATAATACCAATATGCCCTGCTCCCATACTGCATCAATCTAAAAAACATAGCAATCGAATTAAATTATGCAAAATTTTAAAACTTTTAAAATCATTTTATAATGAAAAAAAAACAAACAAAAACAAAAGAAATCAATTAGAAACTTCATTATATCAGAGTATAACGTAAATCAATTAAAATTTGTTATCAATTCCAAAAGGATAATTTTCTAATATCTCGACAATACTTTAATTGTCTCAAGGACTTATAGATTCAAGGCAATCTAGAATTTATTCAGAAAATCATAAATTAATCGTTTCTAAATATATGACAAGTCAGTAAATGTTTATTCTAAGATTAAAATAAATTGCCTTTTTTTAGAATAATTTCAATTTTGAATGAATGAATCATTAAGGAAAATGTCATTTTGTATAATCGAAGGTACAAAAAGTAAATCTTTGCAAATCATACCCACACTAACCTTATTATTTTATCCCTCCCGGCAGTTTGATTATTTAAATTAATTATAATATCCATTGTTTTAGAGTTATAGGTTTCACTGGATTTGTCTTTTTCAACAACCCATTGCCTGATGAACGACTCCCTGTCCACTAATCAAAGACCAATGTACAAACATTGATGACATACAAACAAAATACGCCACTCATTATATTTCCTTCCCCCAAGTGGTTTTCTCCATGTGTGTTTGTTATCTCAGCTCCTGGCTAGGTTATGCGATTTGCGCGCCAATTGTTGTACTTTTTTTGCAATCAAAATTTGCATCAAACATTAATATTAAATAACTCTTTTTCAACTCTTTCATTGACATTTTAGGAAACTATATTTTCAAACGAAAAATTTGACATGAGTTAATTTATAATTGTATAAGTTTGTACGCGTCTTATTTTTGCACTTGGCGTGTTTGAAAGTGCGACCGCTAGAGGCGCCACTGTTTTTTCCGGCTATTGCGCTCTTCGGCTCTGCCACAATCTGGAATCACTACTTGCTTTGATACATCTCACATGCTTTGAATACGTGTACGATGATTTGTGTTATCATCTAAAGATCAATATTGAATTATAAATTGAACCAGGAAACAAATCCAAGATGAAGACTTACATGCCCTTTTTCGAAAAAAACATGACAATACTTGTCCTGGCGGCAATATGGCTGATCTTCCTTTGGCAGTTCTATTTGAATTTGAGACAGGTTAGAATGTCTGCTATTTCCATTACATTTTATAATTCATCTTGAATCAAAACTTGACGTTATTTATGATTTATTATAAATATTATATTTTTCAATTGATGCATCCTCATGATAATTTTTAAGTTATGTTGTAACGTTTGATTGGCTATTTACAGGCTAAATTGATGAGGAGATTTGAACATGTACCAGGAGTCGTGAGTAAATTCATGACCCAAGAGGTGTACAGCAAAGCTAGAAGTTATGGCTTGGATAATAATAAATTTGGCAACATTAAAGAGTGGTTTTCCACAATTATCACTACTGTGAGTAATTTTATACCTATGTAAATCAGTTTTCGTTGTATCAAAACTTGAAATCTAATTATTTTTCATTTAATATGAAAATATTATTTTTTGTATTGATTTTTCAGTTAACAATTGTATTTTTTGGCTACTATCACTGTTGGAGACTCAGTGAAATAGTCGCAGAAGCTTGTGGCCTTGATAAGAATAACGAAATAGCAATTAGTTCGTTCTGCTTATTTTTTATGAGTCTTATCATGACGATCATAGGTCTTCCATTTTCAATCTACAAAGAATTCGTATTGGAACAAAAACATGGCTTCAATAAACAAGTAAAAATTCGATCGTATGTCATTAAATTGATAATAATCAAATCTCTTGAGAAATCATTATTTGTTTGTTTGTTTGATTTCAGACACCAATGTTCTTCGCTAAAGATCAGGTGAAGAAATTCGTCGTAGCACAAGTTTTGTTAATACCAATAATGTGTGCGTCCATTTGGATCATCAAAAACTGCGGCGATTATTTCTTCATAATATTGTGGGTTTTCCAAGTAGTTATCACGGTTTTTATGATGATTATTTATCCGGAATTTATCGCTCCTCTGTTTGACAAATACTCCCCACTGCCCAAGGGAAATTTGAGGACTAGAATCGAGGAGTTGGCCGCCAGTGTTGGGTTCCCTCTGTTCAAACTGTTCATTGTTGAAGGATCCAAACGGTCTTCGCACAGCAACGCCTATATGTACGGCTTTTTCAATAGCAAACGCATTGTTCTGTATGATACTTTGGTGAAAGAATACTACAAGCCAGCTGAAGGCGACGATAGAAAAGACGTTGGGTGTGAAACTGAAGAAGTTGTAGCCATTTTGGGCCATGAGTTAGGACACTGGAAATACAACCATGTCATGAAAAGATTTGTCCTTGCTCAGGTGATTTTTCAAAGTCTGATAAATAGTTATTTAACTTTCCGAGATGATTTACAATTATAATTTTCGATTTTTCAGTTAAGCTTCATGCTCAACATTTTGCCTTTTGCAAAACTGATGACCTTCAAACCAATGTATGCTGCTTTTGGGTTCACCCATGTTCAACCTGTATTTATTGGATTGATTATCGTGACGTCATATTTTCTCATCCCCCTCAATACGGTAAATCTAGAAAAAAAAGATGTTTTAAACTAGATTTTGAAAACTTCATGGTTGCTTATTGTCGTTAAAATTGCTTCTAACAGGTGATGAGCTACTTGGTAACTGTCCTCAGCCGTAAATTTGAATTTGAAGCTGATGCTTTCGGAGCACAACTGGGTTATGCTGAGCCACTGAAACAAGGACTGATTAAATTGTACAAGGATAATTTGGGTTATCCTATCTATGATAAACTGTACTCCGCGTGGTACCACGACCATCCACCGTTACTCGAAAGACTAGAAAATTTGGAGAAGGACGATTAAATTGAAAAATGTTTTTCATTTGCGCAAAAATACATATAAAAAACAACAGCTGGTACTATTTACTTTTTGAGCACAAATTTTGCTCTTGCATTTTGAATGATAGTTTAGAAAAAACTTCAGTCACCGTTGTTTTCAACTTTGATTTCTTGAATTTGGATTGATTTGTAAAGCGTAACTTAGAGTACCTTAATTTGTTTGAACCTGTGTGTTTTGTTATGTAAGGAACAACTAATTGTCCTTCTTTGCGAGAAAGACTGATGAAAAGTTGTGAAAAATGTGATCAGATACTTATAGGTACACAAATTATCAAACATTTTCACCTAGTCTGTAACTAACAATTAAAATAATTTAGATTTTTGATTGGATAGTCTAAGATGTGTTCATATGAAGGACATTTTTACTAACACAAATTCTTTACTAATACAAAATCTTTGATGAGATTTTCACATAATTCAATTGATATAATTTTTTTTAATCAATCTAATCTGTTCAATCACTATAATACTGCAGTATTAAAAAAAAATCAATATAGAAACTGAATCAGTTTCTATTTTATCAAAGTTTACTTTAAGATTCTTTGCGATTCAAACAAATCTCACTAATTCTGAATATGAGATGAGTTTTTTTTATCATAATGTGAAATATTGAGTCTGCACTAAAACGATGAATAAACTTGTTCAAAATTGAAAACTGAATTTATACATTGAATTTGAGTTCTAAAGTGTTTTATAGACGAATTTAAAAGTATGTAATACCAGTAAGAGGATTATACAAATTACGTAAAGGTAAGTATATAACACAAAATGCAACTTTAATATTTTATGAAAACAACAAAGACAAACAAAAAAAATGAAAAAATCTTATTCAAATTTTAATTTTATTTTATTTCAAAATACAAACAATAAAAAATAATCGCGCAATTAAAACTAATAATAAGTTTAACTAAGATTAAAAAGGCGAATATTTGGCCGTCATATTTTTCTTGTTTTACAGTATTTTTCCTCTCCTTTCTTGATTGAAAAAATGCATCATCTTAGTTAGCATTAAAATCATTTCACTAAATTAATGCAATGATTTTTCTAGTTTGACGCGAACAATACAAATCACCATTTTTTAAAGACAAACTTTGAAAGCGTGTAACTTTGAGAGTTTTTATTTTCCATTGATTTTATACATATACATTTTACATCTTTTCTTTCTGTGGTTTTTTTCCTTTTCTTTCTCATTTTTTCTTTTTCTTTCTTTTTTTTTCAAAGTACAAATACGAAAAGTATACGAGACTCGGATAGTCACTGAAATGCTGGTGCCGCGCTGCTCCTGCAAAATACTTAGATGTGGCATTTTACCGTGAGAAACAGTACTTCGTTTTCTTGCACGACTGAACAGTATGTCGATAATTTGGCAAACGTTCGACTCATACACACACTTCCACAAATATTCCATCGACAGTTGAAATCTTGAATCTGCGTTAGTCTAGAAGAATCTTATTAATAAATGAAAGTTGCCTCATTCAAATTTTTGCATTACTTTTTCGCTTTGTGTGTTTATATATATATATATATATATAATTTTTACAATGTAAAAAACTGACAGAATAATGTGAAAACAGCGAATACTAAAAAAGCAACTTTCATTTACACGATATATTACAAAAAATCGCTAGAAAACATTACAATTTCATTTGGTTCATATCGTAGCTTGTTTTTCGTGTGGTGTTTAATGCATTATTTTTCTTTTCTTATGTTGCTTAATTTTTTCTTGTCTTCTTTTCTTTTTTTTTGTTTTAAACGGTATTTTTTTTGTCTACTTATCCATTCTTTTTTTTAACGTTGAGTTAAAAAATTATCTTTTTGAAATTAATCAAATGAATAATTGTGCCCGTCATTGTCCAATCTTTTTTCTTTTGACACGAAGTTTTTTCTTTTTTCCCCGTCGTGAAATTTTTTTCTGTGGACATATCATAAGAAGTTACGTGAATAAGTCATTAACTGAGTAAATAAATATTTTTGTTTATTAATAAATTAAATTTGTATTTTATGACAAAATCAAAGCGTGACTTGTTTCGATTGTTACAAAAAACGAAACAAAATAACTAACAATAAATAATAGTCACGATTTAATTTTACATCATTCAGTGCACTTTAGTTATTTAACATGATTCATCAAATTTAAAAATCTGACAGCTGATCCAGTCAAATCCTAAATGAGAGTATTGTTTGTCTAGACTTGATAGTGTATCAAATCTTTACCATGCAATTTACAGATTTAACTTGAAAATCATATAAACGTTCGCATGAAATAATTTTTCTCGTTGATATGATGAAATAAAAAATATAAACGTGGAAAAGATTAGTTAAGGTGAAATAATGGGCCCTGTGAGACTTACCTTCGTGTAAAATCAGGTGGTAAAAACTCTAAAACGGTCAGTACGGCATGTAAAATCCACGTCTGTAACTCCTGTGATAAAAAAATGTACTCAAGCTTTAATGAAGTCCTAACGAAAGTGCAGGTAATATATTTTGAATGAAGATATACAATATTGTTACAAATTTCAAATAACAATGCACAATTCATTATTTCGATGAAAGATTATATGAAAACAATGATCAGTTGTTTACCTAGGTCGTCTTGTAGGTCGATAACCAAAGTAAGCACTGCCACGAGAAATGCCTCGCGAAATGCCTCTGTACCCTCTTGCTCCTCGCGGGGCTCTGCAAAATTGATATTTTTCAACTTTTAATAACTGTTTCAATAGTTCAATTTATACTTTCAAGTGATTCAAAAGTAACCTACCGATTTGTCATGGACATTCCAGGCTTATTCGTTCGTTTTAACATGACTTTTATTTGCCGACCTCTAAACATAGACTCATCCATCGCCATCGCAGTTTGTACGGAATCTTTTTCAGCAAATTCGATGTACGCAAAACCTTTGGGATGGCCATCAAATTTGTTACACAAAATAGTAACTCGGTTAACACTACCACAGCCATGAAAATGTTGCTCTAATTCTTCAGCTGTCGCTCCATAATCAACCTAGATCAGAAACATCGTTATCATCCAAATTCTTTCTAGGATCATAATTAGAAACTAAATAAATGATACAAAGCTTACATTCCCAACATAAATCGATCTGTTGTCAACTTCAGCCTTATCTTCCATAGACATATTTAATGGACTAGCTGTAATTGTTGTTGAAATATAAAATTAATTATCTTTTGCATTTTAATTGTTTTCTGGTTCTAATAAAAATAAATCAAATTACTTATGCCAGGAGGACTACCCATGTTCATTTGTTTATCTACTTCCGATTGTAATTGTTTTAGTTTCTCGGCCTCTTCTTCCATCTCTCTTACTCGAGCCTTGATAGCTTCCAGTTCCTGTGAAATCAGAAAAACCTCAGCAATCCTTCGAAACACAAAGAAGTCAAATAATACCATTTATAAGTATACTCCGTTAACTTACCGGGTCATCAATGTTTTGTTCTCCGAACTCTCTTTTAACCCCATCCTGCATGATAGCGTCGCCGTCCTGACCATTTTCAAACCCATCAAGACCGTCTATTTGTTCACTCGACAAAATGTCAGACTCAGACATCTTCTAGAAAAATAAAAATCACAAGCGCTCATTATTAAGAAAGAATGTAGCAAATGATATCGTCATCTTTTCAATATTTTTGCCATCAATTTGATTGTATCAACAAACAAGATAAGAAACTATGTAGATAATTGAGCATGTAATTTTGTGTAATTACACGCAACATTATTTCTACAGACTTTTATATCGAGCTAAAGAGTCATTAAAGATTTAACCCTTCGTCGATATTTCAATTGTCACTCACGAGTGTGAGACTATAGTTATTAGTGACTTTTTTGTCCTTCTTAAAAAGTGATGAACAAAAAAATGTTATTAATTTGATTGGTTCAGAACTGTCATATTAATGATATTTAGGTTAAGTATTTATAGGTTAGCGTCTCATTGTATACTGCTTTCCCGGACTATGAAATCTTACAAGCTATCACCGGATAAGGACAATCAAATGAAAACAAAACATATAATATTACAATTTGTACATCATTATTGCGAGCGTATTTTTACCCTCGTCAAATCAATGTAGGTGTTCTAGGTCTACTAGACTAAACGTGCTGATGCAATGGAGGTTGAAACGATCAATTCAGTATTTATCTTACCACTAAATTGGTCGTTATTAGTTAACGATCAACTCATTTTTGTCGAGCCAAACTTGTTTGATATCAAACTCGGCGGACAAACATGGACTACTAACGCGGGACATCGATTACATGGCATCGTTCGGAGGTACGCGTCGTTATGAATTGAAAAAAAGAATTGCACCACGTCAGCTGTTCAGATTCAGCAACAACCCCGTTGGTCCGAGATTTGAGATAAACAAAAGCCGGACCGTGAAGTCATACGGACAAACGCGTGCGAATTTCCGTTGAGCTGAGCCGAGTGTGCATCACACCGCCCGGTAATCCGATTCCGCGTGCAGTCGGCTCGTTTATAATGGTAAATAAAGCGAACTGGACGACGTAAGTATTTGAAAATACTTACTCAAAGATTTGTTTGTCCTTCCGGGAAAGTTTGAGGTCAGAGCTTGCAATACTTTTACAATAACGGCTTTTTAAATGATTACGGAGTGTTTTTGTAGCGTTTCACACACTGCCACCAGCACAAATGAATATGGCCGACAGCCATGAGGTCGATCGCCGCACACGACTGCAGCGCACCCGTCGTAGATGGCGCGCATATTGGTGCGAAATTTGAAAAAACAAAAAAAAAGTTTTGAAATTTTCAGTTACTTGCAAACAAACGTTTTTTTTTTATTGTTTACAACTGAAGATTAAACAATTTAATCTATTTTGCAATAACAATTCATTGTTTTCTTATTATTTTGTCACTCTTAAAAAAATAGTATTGTTGAAGTTTTGTTTATTTCAATTTTGTTTCGTTTTCCATGTTTGTTTTTTTAAAATGCAAATTTATCGAGTATGATAACTTTGTTATCTTATCTCTTTCTTCATAACATTGACCTAAAAAACTACCTTACCGACAATCCAAGTAACTTCTTCAACTTGAAACAAAAATGTATGAAATATAAAAACTTCTCAAAAAAAAAAAAAAAAAAAAAAAAATAGTTTCATCCTGACTTTTGCAAATCCAGAATTTTTTAAAGGAAGAAATAAATTAAAAGATTTATTTTGACTAATCAGCCCAGCGCCATCTGTGCGGCGAAAATTGTAACCAGTCGTTGCATCAGCTCTTGCGCCAGTTCTCGGAGTCCTTGACAATATCCAAACTCTCATTGATCCAAGCGTATTCACGGTCGAGCAACGGTCGCTTCACGATCTGTGATAATTTCTTCTCTAATAGACAAGACTAGGTGAGTTCTTCACTAAAAAATACAACTTTCGTCCGATCTCATGAACCCCAGTTTGTTTAACAATCGATCCTCAGTAATTGTCAAACTATTGAATTCATGTCGCCAATTTTCCCTCCCATCCAAAGTGCATGGCATTTTTCCTCCGTTCACGTGGGCACGTGTCGCTTAGTTAGCAACATTTTCAAATCTCTCCACTATGTCAAACCTCAATCGCCTTTCTTAACAATTCAACAATGCCCATTCACTTGTCCATATTAAACGTTCAAATAAAATTATTATGTAACGTTGTATGGCCACGTGCCAACTTTTTTTGGAAGTGGGATAACATTTTTTTTGTGTTTATTCTCTTGTATTTATTTTCTATTTGTATTTTATATTGTTGTTCTCGGTTGATGAAAGAGACACTTTGTGATTTGCTAGAAGTTTTTATCTTAGGGCTTGTTTGACAAGTTTTGGAGCAAAAGTGTTAGTTAATAAGATAAATTGTTTTTGATTTAACAAATTAATCGGTTTTGTACAAATCAATGTCATCTTGATTCAATTGGGACAAAATCCGTCGATAAGTCAACGTTTGGGAATTGCTGCACATGATGCAAGCGCACGCGCAAGCGATCACAAAGTTACCCTTCCTCCTCCGAGCAGAGTTAGATTCGTGCAACTGACTATTTTCTGCACTCGTTTTGCAACCACGATCCGACCTTCGATCAATGGCAGTATGTTTTAGGGTCAGATCAAAAAAAAAGAGGTCATTTCACTGGGGCACGATAAATCAAAATTGTTCTACCCAACGTGAGAATCCTGTCAATGTCATCTTTGACCAAACTCACAGTTTTGTAATAATTGGTACGCTCATTTGCATGCGTCCAATTGTGACAATTTGTTTAACGCGGTTTAACGTGATCTTCAGCTAAAAATCGATGATGCACTGAGTTGAACACATTTATTACACTTAAGTGTCAAATTTGTTACATATTTTTTGTTTCAGCACATATAAGATCCTACCATGGGTGTTCCTGCGGGAGATGTCGAGAAAGGAAAGAAGGTAATTTGACGTATCTTGGTTATAAAAATAAGTTATGCTTTTAAAAATAACCACAAATTGTTCGTCTATTTTTTAATTTTACTCTGTAAAGATTGAAATGAAAGATTTATTTCATTCATTGTCTTTTGGAATTGCAAAGTGGGGCAATTTATTGATGAATCATCGTAAAAAAGACTCATGTGACAAGGTTCATATCTGAATTCCTGATTAAGAAATCTGATCAAGATATTTTATTGGGAGAATTTATTTTTATTTTCTATCGAGGGAACTCTGTGTGGTCTTTATCTAAATTGATTTCTGATTTTTCAAAATTTCGGGGGAACTTATTTACGAGCTTGATTTTACTTGTTTGAAGTGTAAAATAAAACAGTTAAAAATAGAAAGAGTAAACATCAAAATTTCTGTTTAAATTTTATATCTGGGCTTTATACTTAAAAATGAACAGCCTTAATTAATTTTCCATCAGTTGATTAATCAAGAATTTAACTTTAAACAAATACTTTAATGATGAAAGCTTTAAAATTTCTATTATGTAATAAAATTATCGTTCACGTAATTGCCAATATTAAAGTAATCTTTACTGTCAATGAATAATAGGTGAAGTAATTAATTGCGCCAGAAATTTACATTTATCTTCAAGTGTTATCAGGTCAATACCTAAAGAAATAGTAGTGGTTGATCTTACAAATGATAAAAGACAGATACCTTTATGCCCTCAAAATCTTTATGTTTAACTTTAGATTATGATGTTGCTGAAAATCACTTAAACGCTGTATTAATAAGATTGTTAAATTATTTTAGCTCTTCGTCCAAAGGTGTGCGCAGTGTCACACTATTGAAGCAGGCGGCAAACATAAGGTAGGACCAAATTTACATGGAATCATTGGTAGAAAAACGGGTCAGGCTCCAGGATTCTCTTACACCGATGCCAACAAAGCGAAAGGTAAAATTATTATATAATGCCGCTAACTAAATATACAAAAGAAAACAAATAAGAAACAGTTGTCTAACAAATGGTTATGATTATTATTTTAGGTATCACCTGGAACAAGGACACGTTGTTCGAGTATCTGGAGAACCCGAAAAAATACATCCCTGGAACAAAGATGGTGTTTGCCGGTTTGAAGAAACCACAAGAGCGGGCCGATTTGATTGCTTACATTGAATCTGCCTCTAAGTAAAGGATAAACAATTTTAACGATCACATTGCACTGGCGTCAATGGACAACGGCGATGTTCTTAGTACAATTGACATCAACAAACTTCGCCTGTTGTAACGTCTCGACTTCATGTATTCGTTTACATGAGAAAGACAAACGAAAGATTTAGTAAAAATGTGAATATTGTTAAATAAGTAGACTAATTAATCATTTTTAATTGGGAACCAATCAAACAAAAAATCGGTCAGTGATTTTGCTGGACTCATATCGATATTGATTTAAACTTTTTTTGTGTCCTTTTCGTTTTCACTTCGTCTGTATGAGGTAGATCCTCAAGATGGGGATAATTATTTATTGTCATCGTGCTACATTTTTAAATAACTGTTGATATTCGACAGCAACACCGTTTATGTGTCAAAGGTGCAAATATATCATGATTGAAATGTAAAAAACTGTATTATTTATCCAACCTTTCGTGATCACAAATGAGAGGTAGGGTCGTTTAAAAATAGAGGTGCGGCGGGTGTGCCAATTTTCTGCGTAGCTACACTCTATCGGTAGCAACAAGACACAAATCGATATCGCATAATTCAATTAATTTGACCGCTTCTTAGTACGATATTTAACACAGTAAAAACCTAATATCGTCTTATACCTCTAATAACTTATTTTGCCAGGTATAAATTTTATACCCCTTCTATGTTATTGAATAAAAGATTTTTCAAACAAGATTGATTCCAAAGTTGCATTTACAGTTTAACTGATGTAAATATATGAGTATTTTCAAACAAGCTGAAAAATTTTTACTTTCATTCAAGTATACATTCAAAATTGAATTTTAATATATAACATTTTGCTGTGTCGAAAAAACCGCTTTGGAGTGTACGAAATAGAATATAGAATTCTAAAAAAAAATTTCTACTGTAAAAAGAGAGTAAGGAACATATTTTTGATTCAGTAAATAAAATTAACTTTAAACATGTTGTCTTATAATAAACTCGGACATTCACGTTTTTTTTCAGACCTGACATTCTATACTCTTCAACACGTGTCAAGTTGTATTCTGACGTACGAATGAACATCTGTTAATATTGCGTGCCATCTGTATAATACTTTGTCATTGAAAACTTGTGTGTGAAAGATCGTTAGACATTGAAGCTTTAAGATCGATTAAAATCGCAGTTCAAGTTTATATATAAGAAAATACTACTATGCTATTTGAAAAGTTAATAGAAAATGAAATTAATAAGATAACATATTATTTTAAAAGTTTTAAGTTCAAAGTTTCACGTCATTTAGAACTTTTATGAATAACAAATAATAATAAATTCAATTGACGCTCATTAAAATCAATTTTCGTTAATGAAATGAACAATTAAAAGTTGCAAAATGAAACTTTTGAAGCTGGTCTTTTTAACTTTTAAGGCCAAGTATACTTAGTTTATAGTTATGGTAAGCGATAAATCTCATTCGTCTTGATTTTCTTATAAATTTCCTTTTATCGTTATCATTATCAAAAATCTAAAGTCGGAAGTTGAATTTTCAGATAAAAAGCCATACATTACATCTAAAAGCTTGATCGAAACTTTTAATTAGATCTCATCCCTAAAAAGATATACACAAAAGGTACAGAAAAACTGGTTCAAGGATACGAACTCAAAACTTCCCTCCGTTTCTTGCGTCAACAATTTTCGCTCAACTTTATACCACCAAAATCTTGTTTGTAACGAAAATCATTATTCGAAATTCATTCTTGGTTATCTCTTTCCTCTTTTAATTATCATCCAAACTGGTATGTCTCAGCTCAAAAAAGTATATCACATATGACCGTCTGCAATTTGCAAGAGAATCATTTATCTCGCAAAATAATTTCAAAGCTCCGCGAAAACATTTCAAACAAACATATGCGATTATTATTCAACGTTCTATCTTCAAAATTCCCGTAAAACATTCAACACTGCTGTAAAAAAAAAAAAAAAAAAAAAGAAAGAAAAACAGTGACTAAAATTAAAACGATTTTTTAAATCATTCTGCCTCTCGGCAAAAGTGTATTCACATTTTGCTTTCATAAAAATGACACTCAATCAAAAAAGGGGGAAAAAAAAACAAGTTGCATACGAAAAACTATGCAAATTACATCAAAAGTGAGACCGCTTTGTTCTTGCAAAAAATACTAACAGTGACAAAGAAGAACTACAGAAAAGGTTCATTTTTCTCTAATCCGTTTCGCATTTTTTGTTCACTAATCAAATGTTCACAAACAAAAATGTGTAATTCCACACAGCATCGCCGTAATTTTATCCTGGGAACAAAATCTATTATTAAAATCTCAACTCAGAAATGGACAAAAGGGAGGATTTGACGTTTATTCCATCCCAAGTGAGGAAGACGGTTTTGAGAGCAGGGGTGGGAGAGTGACGTTTTGGGTCGATGCAGCGTTTGCGCTGCAAGCGAGCTGTCTGCGTCTCTGTCGAGCGCTTTCTGTTGTCCGCGTCGCGTCCGCGGATCCACCCCACTTTGGTCCGCGTAAATATCGCGCTCCTTATCGCGCGCTCGCTCTTTCTCTGGCCAACGGGTACCGCGGCCCCGTGCAACACAACGTGCATCGCTTCCAACCAGTCCGCAACGATTATTCTCGCTCGTACCTCGCGGCACACGCTAACACCAAAACATCAAAGCTGACTATTCCTCGAGGTAGGCGATTTGTCATTTCAGTTCGCCCCGACCTAACAATTCGTCTCGCTCGTCCACGTTGTTTCCTCAGCTCAAATCATCTCGCCCATTCGTGATAATCCCATTATATCGATTCATCTCACTCATCGTTCATTCAGACCTTTCATTGCCTCGCATCGGACACATTCAACCGATACAATGTTTTTGTTCTCAATCTTAATTTATCTCTATCTAAAAAGTCAAACAAAATTAACAATTTTCCTTGCTATTCAATCAGATGTCAAACAAAAATTTAAGTGGTCAAAAATATCGAGTTCAGGCACTGGTGTGTCAGATTGTTTTTGTCTAGTTAGTAGTTCGCCGTTTCAATTTTTATCTCAAGGATGATCAATTAAAGGTCACTGCCTAATCTCGAATCTTATTGTATAATTTCTGGAGTGTTAGACTGTGCACGTGCACCAAGTGCGACTTTGCATCTCATTTTTCATAGTTTGAAAAAGAAAACGAAGCCAAACAGGCTGGTTCAACGAAGCTTGTGTTCATTTTTCTGCTACAACCTGTGCCCATTCAATTTCCGGTGTAAAAAGCAGTTAAGAAGAGAAGTAAAAATTGCCTGCGTTCGTTTGCTCTCTTGACGCAAGAACTGTTTCTTGTTTTACGACACAATAGGTTTCATCGTTTGAGATGTAAGAAAAAAAAAAACAGCAAAGAAAATCATCAGCGTTAAAAATAATACCAAGCGACAATCATTAATTGGCAGATATCACCTCGCATGATTTGCAGCGACACACGCGGATGTCGAAATCGAGAGGCCTTGTTCAGTTCCATGAAAAAAAGCCGTGATCTCATAGTCGCGCGCGCGGTGACATCACAAGTTTTATTTCGCTGCAAGCAATTTATGCATCTTGTGGGAACAAAATAATGATAATGAAAAATAATACTCGCAATCGATTGTCTCTACCTGTGATTTGAGTATCGTTACATCACGCTTGACTTATTGCCCGCTTGAGGATCGCCATGCATCCATAAGGTTGAGGTCACGTTGACGGCTTAAAATTGCACATAAAGTCATTCATTTTCAAAATTGGTTCAGAAAATTTGTCACAATTGTTATTCCCCGAATACTCACGCCCTTTTCTTGGATGATTTTGTGATAAAAAAAAATGTTGTCAATAATGAGCACTGAAACCGCGCCCTCGATTCGAGGATCTGCCTTAAACACTGCCCCAAAGTTGTCTATAAAGTCAAAAAGTTCTTTGCGATCTTTTAGAACCTTTATTAATTTCAAATGAATTAGAAAATAAAACTTCGATGTAACAAAAATTTCCCTGTCTTATATTTCCTAAACGCTCTCAACCAAGGTTCAAAATGATGCATTGATGCAATAAGATTTTCATTGATTCAAAGCAAAATCTTTTCATTTAATTACTGATTTTGAGAATCATATATCAAGCCGGAGAAACAAACCTGTCTCATTACCTTGAGCGTGATTACGGTGATGTGAAATTAAATAATGAGTCTTTTTATATGCAATGATATGTAGTTTATTCCTGATAACTGTTTTGTTTGTTTGACATGGATATGTCTTACCTCTGGGGCTTAGTTATGTACGTGACGCCAAGTATTACCATGGAGTCTCTATGGAGTTAAGTTCCTCTGTGGGGTTAATAGCCCCTATGATGCCCTAAACAAATATTTGTATCTAATTATTTCAACAAAAGTTTTTTTTTTTCATTCGAAGTAAAAAAACGGTTTGCATCGACACTAGTTTGCATAGTCGAATTTGCCATTTTCCTGCATCGAGCCCAGCAGGGATTCAGTTGATTGGGATACAAAACTCGACCCAGACAGTTATAAACGATCACACCACTGAATTAGTTTAGCCTTTCAGTTTAAAATTACAGCTTTTATAGATTTTTCCCGTTTTTTTACTGCTTGTTGTCAAAATGAAAAAAAATTCTTTAATATTACAGAAAAACAAAAAATAAAAAGCGACTGGACACTATCTTCTGACTGATCTAAAACCGATTTAAAACAATGTCTAATTTTATTTTCGATTAATTTGTGTCTGGATCGATTATATCAATTGATTTGAGTTATCATTAACATCAATCAGACTTCAAAGTCGGGATAAATATGTTCGTGGCGTGTTGCTTTAATTTTTCGAACTCCGATCAAAAATGTTGAATTGGTGAACAAACAAACAGCGCGCCGTGCAAGTCTCGTCGATGAAAGACCAGAAATGTTTATCTTCGCATGCATCATTTATGAGTGCTTCCTGGACGTTGTGAGAACAAGTGACGTGAAGTCAACAGACGAAAAAAAAAAAAAAAAAAAAAAAGGAAACCAAAAAAAAAAAAAAAAAAAAAAAAAAAAAAAAAAAAAAAAAAAAAAAAAAAAAAAAAAAACAGAGAAGGGAGAGAAACAAAAAATAAAAAAACACAGGGTTGACCTCGAGCGAAATTTAGGGCGCGTTGTATGTTTTCCGACTGTTCTATATGGAACGCAGACATACATGCGGAAAAGGCGATGCTGAGTCGAGGCTCTTCGTCGGGTTCGGGATTCTGCGATCAGCCTGTCCTTCTCCGCGTTACAAAAGTAGGTCTAGGGAATCAGCTGAGCGACCAAGCGCTTGCGCGCTTCGTTCAAAACATCCACTCTCTTCCTCTTCCAGAATTCCTCGCGGGCGAGCCACCCGCATTGACATCGCCCTCGAATTCGTGACGACCACTTTTTTTTCCTCCGACAGGCGCCAGTTATTTACACACACACCTATTAAGCCAAAGACGTCACTCGGACCAATTTTATCATTCGCGCTCATTCATGATAATCATCCACGATTCGTCGATTAACATATCATCCTCATTACAAATAAAAGCTCATCGTGCCCTGCTTTTGTCTTTTTTATCGCACCGATTTCTGTGACCCCAACACAGACAGTTCTTTTTTGCGACTTGTAACTTTGGGGGAAAAACTTAGCCCTAATTTTAAATAATGTTTGTACCCCAAGTTCTTGAATTTGTCGACAAATTATTCTAAATAATAATTCTGAAATTTAGGCTTGAATTATTTTTTGTATTGTAAAATGTTTTTTTTTATTGTTATGACTTATTAGGCACTATTAGGCATTGTATGCTGATGGTTAAAAGATTTTGCTAAAAATGAGGCCACTTCAAAAGGTTTCATCAAGCATTTACTATTTAGGTAGTGGAGAAGCCACTTCTCACAACAACAATTTATTTGACATGAATGACGACTCTAACGATTCATCCTGAGGAACACAGTTCATTGGAATTGAATACATCACAATTGCGCGTAAAAAACATTTGAAATAAAAATGATATGATTTTTGCCTCGTAGGCCAGGTAGTTAACTTTTGATTACAGAAAATCCGCAGCTGTTTGAGTAGTGAGTTTTGACAAAAAGAATGAAAAATGTCATTGTTGGCCGAGGGTATGCATTTTTTCTTCGTATTTTATATGTCATATACGATTGTGCACCAATCAATTTATGCCTCGCAGACGTTTATGATTGTATGCTGTTATCAAAAAGCACTCAGAGCTATCAACGCGTTGATTTATTTTCGAGTTAGTGTTTGCGCTCATATTTTAGTGCCACGCATTAAAAGCACAGCTGCATATATTCTTGTTTCTGAAATATTTTCAATCCAAAAATACAATTCATCACTTTTTGAAGTCATTTGCAAATTTTATGCTTCAAAAGCATTCTTTTCTTTTTTTTTTTTTCATGAAAATTGGGTTCCACGTCCAACGATACTTCTGAATTACCAAGATCTATTGAATGGTTTTTAGTTTCACGAAAAAATTTCATTTTTCCGAACGTTCTCTCTATCACTTGTGCTTTTTAACGTTTCTTTTCGTTTCACATTGATCCACTTATTGCTCAGCGTACCGTGAATAAAGTTCATCTCGATCAAGAAACGTTATGCTCTCGCGAGCATGCAGGTACGGTATTGATGTCTAGCAACCGCTATTTATTTGACAATTTTTTTTTTTTTTTTCGTTTAACAATATAATTTGTTATACGTGTCCACATTGTTCTCTCGACCCTGACCGAACTTGTGTGAAGGACGGAGTTGCATTTACGCAAAGCGATGAGCTTCTTTTCCATTCAGAAAAAGTTAACATCGTTAAGTATGATGTATGAGTGAGCGTTTGTGTATGTATGTGTGTGCGTCAATTTTAAATTAAACCGTTATGATTATGGTTCACGAGTTGCGTACTCGAGGTTGTCAGGCCAAAAACAAATTGTCTTTATTGTGTTAAAGACCAACAAATACGATATTCGCTCACTCCGAGTCCGTTATTTTCAATTAACCCATTGGCTGTATAAGCTATCCAATTTTATTTCCATCCATCTAATGAAAAGCTACAGAAGAGTATCATTTCAAAAACAATCTTAAACTTTTGCAATAATTGTTACCACAGTTGTAGATATCGTTGGTATGAAAACTTGAAAGTTGTATACATTTCCAACAAGGAAAAAGAATTCCCAATGTATTGGAAACAACATCTGGAATACAAAGTATAACAAAACAAGTAAATTGTCCGATATATATTTTCTTGTTATCATTTTTTATTCAGTGGTATGTTGCTTTGTGCCAAAAATGGCAAGAAAAGTCATGTTCGATGATATGAATTTGCAAACTTGTTTTAAATTTGTCGGATCATTTTGTTTGTTTTATTTTCTTGAAAAACAACCAACCAACTTTTGTACTAAATTTTCGTTCAGGTATTCATTTTTTGTTAATTGTTCAAGCTTAAAAAAGTTGCGACCAGTCTGAGTGTAAATTACGAAAGTTTAACGAAGTGAAAATCCAAGCTGTACGGATGCTGTTTACTTTGCTTTACAAAAAAGAGATCCAATTAATTTAACAGAACGCTTTTAGAAAACAATGAAAACAATTTATTAAACCAATATATTTTGGTTTTCTTATATTTTGATAGATCAATCAATCAATGAATTCAACATTTTCATTCATTCATAATTCATCCATCTCATACTATACATAGATGAAAATCATGTATCATTTATGTCCAGATAATAATAAACATATTTGTTTGTGACATATAATTACCAACACGTTTGATTTAAATGTATTTGCAGAATGAAATATTCCCCGCAGCAGCGGCAACAACAGAAGCATCGCAAGTCGGAGAGCGACATGACGTCGACAAACGTAAGTCCTCTGCACCGGATGCGAGCCATGTCACTGGACCGAAAGAACTCGAGCGCATCGTCGTCGCAGTCGACGGTGACGTGCCCGAGCCCATCGACAGGGATGTTCGCCTGGATGCGGGTGTTCAGATTAGCTTCCATGTTACACCAAATCGGATGCTAGTTCCTTTCAATCAGTCAGCGAGATAGATCTATATACTTATTTATTTACGTGTCTCGAGTTCAATGATATAATTAACACTAAGACAACAAAGGCAGAGATAATGAAGAGCCACCCCGCGCACTTGTCAAGCAGCCAAGTCCGCTCCTACGGAGGCTCTCTATCTCTTTATCTCTTTACCCTTCTATCCCTCTTTATTCTTTTAGCGTTGATTATAACGGTTCAACCCTAACGATTACAACACGTCGCAAATCAAACTGATGATGCATTTAGCGATAACAAATTCTTAGCGTTGGTTAGCTCAGAGGGCTGATGTAGACTAAACTTTTAGGGTGTGATTGTTCAACAATCTTCAAAATCTTATTTCAACGAAAAGTAATCATTTACCAGTCCAAGTAAAGGACTGGCCCTTACCGTCTCTGTTCTCTTACAAAAATTGCGCTGCGTTTTAAGCCTCCCGTCAGTTTTCCATTTTATTTTCATTTCTCAATGGTCCTTTCTTATCTTAATACTTCTTTAACAGCGAACCTATTATCTGTTGTTTCGTTCGTCGAGTCATTGGTTTGTGCAGATGTGACAATACCAATAATAAACCAGCAAACGTTTAAGGCAATCCAACGTTACGAGTTTTGACAGATACTCAAACAAACGTTTATATATGACTCCATTTATTTGCCATGTATAGACGACATGTCTCATATATAAAATTCGTGTTCCATGAATGATCCATGTATATTGTTTGAGATGTTGCATTTATGGAAAAACCGTACATGGAATCATGTATGAAACGGTATATGGATCATTAATGTTGTCTATTAAGTAACTGTTTATGTATTTAAAAAACGTAAATGGGTCTATGTATGAGACATCTGAGCTGTATACGGAGTGATATATAAATATGATCTTAGGTGCAGTGTCACTAAAAATATATGCTATGTTGAGATCGATCAGATGTTACATGTTTGGTAAAAGAAGACGTCAAACTGTTGTTCGGTATGGAGTGTTGAGATCAATCATCAGGTTGCGTTCAAGAATGTGATTCGCGACGTAGAAACATAGGACCGCATGCGATGGATGGTATATGACACCGTTGTGAAAATTATTTTTTCTAAATAACTCTATTACAGTCTTGACCGACGCGCATACACTTCCAAAGATTATATTTTTTGTTACCCAAGCGGAATCATTGTTTATCGTGACAAACAATTTGATTCGAAACTTGATTGAACTGCCAAAATAACAATATTGTTTGTGAGGATATGAAATCAAAAAAATAAATAAATGTATGTCGAATTTTTAAGGCGTCGACGATGTGAGATAACGTTGGCAGTCAATTTCGGAGTATGTGTACGCTGTGTGCGATGGACTTGTCGGCTGGATGTGTGAGGCTGCTGCGATATCAACCATTCTATTCAATTATTGTGTTTGTCAATACATGAAAACCAATACGCAATAAACAACGGAGCTACTGGTTCGTTATTCGCACAGTTTCTCGACGTTTTATAATTATCCTGCATTTTTATCGTTCCCTCATTCCTTTCAATGCCTGTAAAAACGTAAACTTTACTAGACAATTCAAGTTGACATTGAAAATTCAATTTTACTTAAAAAATCAACCACAAACTAACATCAAAATACCAATACAAAATAAACAAAAAAAAAAAAAAAATGAAAACGTACAGTATATGTTTGAAAAGGATGAAATTGTCCATAAGTTCATTAAACTAGAAACAAAAACCAAAAAACAAAATCACATTTTGGATAAAACAAACAAATAAAATATATAAAAACAAACGCATTCTTCAAACCGTTCGTCAAAAAAGCAACACTTTCACTCGCGCCACCTACTGAAATTTTCACACAACTCGTCTGTCTTCTCGCATTATTTTGAAACTTGAAAGTTTCTACATTGCCGGCAATCTGGTGACTTTTAGAAAATGTCTGACACATCGACCGACGTAGACTGGCGCCGATAAAGTTGCAGTCGTTACTTTGAGCTTGGATGTTGAACGGGTGGCGATCACACAGGGAGGAACCAAGTAGGTGGTCCCGCGCACGTTCCAAAGAGCGCGAGAACTGTAATCAGTTGTCATTTTTGGTACGTTCACATCAGTTGCTAGTAAACTCGCGGTCGTGCGCGAATCGTGGTAGCGCGCGACTCGGGACCTGTTGAGAGGTATAAGAATTTTGTTTTCCATTTGACATGAGATACCGTGAATTCAAACTGACATTAACTTTTGGTGCAAATATACATTGAATATTCATTATTAGGTAGATGAGATGAGACGACCGCTCGTACGGCATCTGTCCGAGGGGGGCGGTGGTGCCGGTAGCGCGAATGACCGAAGACAGTTTATGAAAAGTGGCGAGGACGATCGCGCCGGCGGTTACAATCTTAACAGTCGCGATTATCGCCACCACCTGTCCTCTTGTGATTTATTGAAAGTGCCGCCGACTAATCATCGCGGACGCATCTCCCCGGAGCCACGTATTACGTTAGCCGGCGTCTTCAACAGGTACCGTTCTGCGCGCTCTTGCACGCGAGTCTTCCCTTCAATCTTTGTTCATTTTCATTCTTTGTTTACTTCGGCGGAAATCAATTTCAAACGGCTGTTTGTTTGTTCTTTTCTTCTGCGAGACAACAATTAAAGATACAAGTATTTGATATACACAAATATGCTATGTATTTGTGGCCATTATATACCACAAATGTGCAATTCGTGTTACGTATGAATGTTGTGTTTTTTTTAAAAATTCGGTATTATTTTTTGTTGTTTGTAAACATCCTCTTGTTCGGATGAACCAAAACAGGTGGTATTTATCTTCGGAATACTTTTGTATAAAATTTGTATATAATGTTTGTTCAGTGTATAAAGAATGGAAAAATGAGAGAGAGGTTTAATTATGAGGATTATTATTGTTCTTATCGATCGTTGTATTTGATTTCATTAATGTTTTATTATACTTATAACGTAATATTTTTGTATGTGTGGTCTGTGAAATATAAATTCATCAAGTTTAAAACCCGGTCATACATGTGATAGGATTTTATTGATGATTCGTTTCATTTCTTCATAAAAGTAATGAAAATTTTGAATAGTAAAAATCCAATCTAGTTTTTTATGATGGCGATTAAATTTCATTGGCGTTAAATTTTATTCGCTTTATTTTTCAATTTTTATTGTCAATATTTTAATCGAAATAATTAAATCATGAAACATCCGAAACATCATAATATACAAGAGCAAATAATAGCAGATGCGTTTGAATTCATTTTCTACCAGCGGCAGGATATCTATATCACAATATAAACAAACGTTGTTGAGTTGTTTATAGCTATAGCCAAACTCATTACTTATGTTCGAAACGTAATGTTCGAATGTTCGTTTAGAATTTCTCTTACCACGTTATAGTATTATTTATTATATTTAAAGTTTCATCAGTTCGCTTTTCATAAAAGCAGATGAATTTGTTATTTGAACAAACAACATAATTTGTGAACTGTAAACATTTTGGCAAGACATTTTGAATTGCATTAATAAATTGCTTTGGTATACGAAAAAGGTTTCTTAGAAAGAAAAATGTCACAAACTAAAAATGAAAGGTTTCTGAAAGGTCTGATATAGTCGAACAGTCAAATAAATACCAATGTAGAATAGTTCTTTTGAATTACATGCAAGTATTTCAGTTGCTATAGAAAAATTGAAAAACCAAACCGAAAAAATGTTAATAACTGAAAACTGTCGCGTTCAAATCTTGTGTATCTTTGAGACACGAATGTTTCAGTTCACAAAATAAAAAAGTATATTCCAACCAGAGTGAGTGTGTAATCAAACTCTTTATATGATTAAAAAGCGAACTTCAGATGATAAGCTCTTTTGCTGCAGTGTGGTACGCGACAAATCATCTCCCCGTCAATTATAATCGCCACAGAATCATGCCGACGTAACTAATTTAAATTAAACCCTGGAGCCAATATGCATTCGAATTAATAAAACTGAATGACGCAAATGAGAATGAAAATAGGAAATACGCAGTATCGCATACCCGAACAATATCATATACTGTACAAATATTACAGTCACAGTAACAATTGTTTAACTTTACATTTTTGTAAATAATGATACCATACAATTTATTAAAGTCAAAACTTGAGTAATTTTACTTGAGTAAATTTCATAAACAGTTCAGTAATGTTGACTGAAGAATAAAATTGCATGGCCAGTTTTACTGTACTGTTAAACAATTTTGAGAATCACAAAGGAAATTAAAAAAAATTATCTTCCCATTTAAGGATATGTTACCGGAATAAAAAACAATTTTTCATTTCAGATTTGTTTTTAAAAATCAGAGCATTTTTTGGGCTGCCGATTTTTATTTGCAACTATCCTGGATTTCTAGGCAGGCGAAGAGTGGAGAGGCGTGTGTTTGAGAGCCAGTGCATCCTATTTCGCAGCAGCTCTCCCTGGGCTGCTGGCTGCAGGAGCCGCACTAACGCGCTCGCGCACATCTTGACCTACAGTTGATTATAGTATATGACATATAGATGAAACCCTGGTCAATCCATTCAAGTTTCTTTTATGATTCGCACGACTCCAAGTAACATGAATGTTAGCACAGCGCTTGTACTTGTATGAGCATGTGTCACTTACAAGGATGTTACTTTGTAAACGCTGTCGAGTATTAGCCATTATAAAAAAGCGATATTGTTAAAAATCTTTTCAACTTGAACAATTTTATGTACTGCAAATCTCAAAATGAAGTCAAAATGTTTTGTGATGTTGATGATGGAACAATTTTTTATGAAAATGTTTTAAAATAATTCAGAATGTTGTTTTATGTTTGGCTCGCTTTTGAAAAAGAACATGAATTATGCCGAATATGAAAACTTTGAATAAAATATTATTCCACTTCATTTTTGTTAACGAAAATTGTATTTCCAATTGAAAACTCTGATTAATTGAATGATGAAAGAATTTGAAAATAGATAGAAAAATCGAAGACCTATTTTGTAGTTAACAAATATTTGATAGATTCGATCATTTTTGATGATCCATTGTTTATAAATAACCAGCGGGATACAAGTATGCAAAACGGTTGAATTTATGAATTGAATTGTCTTGTGTAGTTTAAGCTAAATTTCAAAGAGGGGATTGCACGGCTGACGTTGGAGGTACCGTTAATAGCTGCGAGAAACTACGGTCATTTTGTCTGCAAAGCTTTTGCTTTAACATTAAAGTGTACTTTAGCCAATTGGTTTACTCGATTTTTTCGCACGAAAATTGAGTCCGAGAATATGAGAGATGCAAATTGCTTATACAAAATGCAGTCAAAATCCTTTCAATTCATTGCTTATTTTAGATGCAAGCTGAAATCAATTTCACTTCATCTGGCCGGCTGCAAAATAAATTGCAACTTTGCAGCTAAACGTGCACAGACGTCTCGCAGAGTTCTATTTAGTCTTGTCGTGTAAATGACATGGTGTTAAAGTGCTCCGGTATATATACGTTCGCGTTAATGATAGATGCTTTTGAGCGCGAAATTCGTAAGCGCAATGTGACATAGGAATCTCGACAGATGAGGCTGCGGCGGATATCACCGCTTTTATGAAAAGGGAACACGATTACAATTCAAAAATGTAGATTGCGTTAAGCTATTGCGCGGCCAAGAGTCACAAATTAAAATCAAATCATCTTTATTCGGGATGAAAATTCTGGAAATGAAATAACGTGTCTGCCAACTGAACTGACTTTAGAATTCTGAAAGAAAAATGTCGTTAATACTAATGTCGGATGTAATAGAAATCAAACAAGAAAGTGACGTTGTGGTTCCTTGAAAAAGATTACCACTTAATTTGAAAGGAAATAAAATGATTTCTAGTATTTGATCGATTGCAAACCTAAACGTGGGTCAATCTTTTCAATTTCATCTAAAGTACAAATTATAAAAAAACATTCTAAAATGTTCAAAAAGTGTTTATGTTAAAATAGTATAATAATAAGTCGAGGTATCTTCTCTGCGAATTTAATCATTGTAACGATAAATTACAGAAAAACAAGCAATTAAAAACTCTTATGAGAAAACTTAAACTTTATATAAGTATTCGTTATAATTCATTTGTTGTTTCTTTTGAAGCATTAAGCGGTTGCGGTAAGTTAAAGTCTTATGTCTTTATTTTAAGGGGTCTTTACAGCAAACACTTTAACGAAGCCAAATGAATACCACGATTATATTATACTTAAGCGCTATCTCTGTAATCTTCACCTGCGTCCTGACATTGTTCGTCATTTTGAATATTCTCTTTATCTTTACTCAATTTTATTTCTCATTGAACCTTTGGAAAAGCGCTACATCATTACCAAGTGCAATTCAATGATGTATAAATTAATAATTTATCTCTATCCCCGTTGAAAGATACATTTTTGTAGTTGTTCCTTATTAATATCATTAATATTCTTTATTAGTTTTAATTTTTTTTTTTATTTCAAATTGATTACTTTTTAATAAAACTTGAGAAAATTATTAATGCTTTGATTGGTCGTACAATTTTTGTTAACGTTTTACTCAAATTCTTTTTAGTATACGAAATTATTCACGACATATATGGGAACAGGTTAATTAATTTTATCTCATGCATAATGCGCCGGCATTGTTGATCTTTGAACTTTAATTAAGATAATAACTCGATGGTGTTATTGGTATATTGATAGTTTGGAAAAATTCCATCATATTTTTGAGATCCATCAGCAAAAATGGAGTATTTTTTGAAATTCACATTTAACGATAAAACTTATTATAATTCAGTTATGACAATGTCCGATTGCAATTAGTATTTTAATAATATTTAATCAATTGTTAATAAGAATTCTTACGAATATTGTTTTCGATGACAAAATGAACCAGATATATTATTCATAAACTCGTGACAATTTTGAAATGTATTTCAACAAATTATTGACACAAAAGGACAAAATGCGTAAGTGCTCTAGTTTATAATACGAGCGAGTCGATCGTAGGGGGCGAGAGGGTATATACAGAGGACATCCTCATTTTCATCACTATCGAACAAGAGCGGAGATGATCGTTGAGTAATAAATTATATCTGGAAGGTGGTAAAGTGATGTACGAGATTGTGCAATCACTGGTGACGGTCGCACGCAGAACACGCGTTGCTACATCTAAAGGACACAATCTATTATGAATTGGCAACTTTTTAACAACATTTTTACATGAGCAAATGCAATCAATAAATTTCATTTCATTTCATTTTTAAAATGTTAAAATTACAATAAAAAAAAAAGATTAAAGTAAAATTTCAAAATGAAAAACAACGTTGATATATGATTTTTGCAAAAACGGACATTGAACAAGTATGTGAACGTCGACTTTTTCAATGTCACTCTTTGAATTATGAATGATGATTTTTACTCTGGATGATTACTTACAAGTCACGAAAAAAAAGGCTCGTTTAATCCGGATAAAAATAGATCAGTATCAAACCACAATAACCCTTCCATCTTGTCAAATAAATTTGTTGCATGAGCCAGAGGGTCGCGATCGAGAGCGACAACTATTATCTGGTTTTACAATTCCGAGCAAACATTAATGATAAATGGTACACAGAAGGCGTTCCAATAATTCGGCTGAACATGAGGCTTACAATAGTGTAAGATTAGAGTTTAACAAACGGTTTTGATAGAAAATGCAGGCGAACCGGGTGTTTATTAGTAGCCAGAATGGAACCCAGCAAACAGAGAATAATTGACTGTTAAATTCGTAACCCCTCAGGGCGAAGCAGTGCTATATTTCTCAGACGCACACGCATCTCCCTAATCACGTGCGCCCTATGACGTGCACAAAATAATTGAATCATCCCAAAGGGGTTGCCCGGTGTTTGACTTTTGTACCAGCACCCCGCACGTTGGGTACTTTTTAATTTTAATATTTCATCCGCAGACACTACACCGATTGTGTTTAAATTTCTCGCTTTGAATTCAAATTGCGTGGATTTTCGGTTCAAATTGAAATTCCGCTCGGACAAAATGTACTCGTTGCAAAAATGCGCCATGTCATTTGAAATTATGATGTAATGTCCACGATTTGCCACTTTACATTCCAAAGTAGATTCATCTGATTTCACTCGTAATTCCGGCTCTTTTAATTTCAATATTTTTTTTATTTGTCTAACCAACATCACTGTATTTAGCCGTTCTGTATCTATCACAGAGAGTAAAGAGAATTCAAATTTGTATCAAAATGAACATTCTGATTTAAGAATTTGATATTGCCCATAAATTCGAATTTTTATGAACTTTCATGTTGATTGTTTTTACGCATTTCACAACGGATCGTGGCATAATTTATCTGTGACCTTCATTTTACAGCACACATAAAAGTGTCACTTTTACGATACTCTTGAAGTGTACCTGCTATAATTAATCGATCATTAGTAACGTCGAGGGGGAAGGCATTCTACACGCTTCGACGTGTAGATTTTGAACAGATGTTTTTTTAAATCCACAACGAGAAATCTGTACAAGTTTTACTAGCCGCACGCAATAGAACATATTTATAGTCGGTATTCGAGTAATAAAAAATGACTAGTTTAGATGCTATACACTTGCTGTAAAAGGAAATAAAAAAAAAACTGATTGAACCAGTAGCTTACCGAAACATTTGAACTGTAAAATAAGGAATAAGATTTTTTTACCGTTTCATGCACAATAATAATAACAATAAAGATAAGATAATTTTTCAAAAGATATTTTCGTTGTAGCACATTAAATTGTATCATTTATATTTTTTTTCATCTTCAATGCAAAACATGTGAAAAAACGACCGCAGCTAAATAATTCTTCGTTATTTGAAAAACTAATGAAAGTTTCATTAAACAAAAATGAAACACCACATTTCCATAGCATAATCAGAATGGAGCGCACACATTTTTCCTGTGCTTCTGCAGCATCGAAAATAGCCCCTCACTTATCATATTTATCTGTTTGTAAAATAATTGTTGAATAAATAATAATGCAAATTGCGCTTCGTAATAGAGTCAGTTTTTTTTTTTTTTTTTTTTTTTTTTTTTTTTTTTTTTTTTTTTTTTTTTTTTTTTTTTTTTTTTTTTTTTTTTTTTTTTTTTTTTTTTTTTTTTATCAAATCTCGTTTCAATTGTTTGTGCATACAGCATTACGAATCTCGGTAATAACTTTTTATTCAAGTGTTTTCTTTTTAATTTCATTTCAAACTTTATTCTACGTTTTGCTAAGGGAATTAATATTTCACGTCTGCTTTCTAGTCGCGTTATTTAGTAAATCAACGCGCGTCACGTCACGTTGCGTGGATTTTGCAAAACATACTTGAGACGCGCAACAATTTATCTCGCGTGCTTGTGGTTTCAAATGCGTAAAGGCGCATTTTCTCGATGGAGAACTCTGTTGATGTTTGTTTTTATATACGCTCCACCTTCACATTCAAATGTAAATTCAACACATTTGCGCCCTCCTCGTATTTGTCATTTTGATTTACTTCAAACTCGAAAAACCATTTTCGCTACTTACATCAACAGACTTGGCTTTTTCTGTCTTCTTCCATCCAACTAAACAGATTTCTTGTCTTTTATTCGATATTGTTAATTTATGACTATCAACTTTTTTCATTGCAATGTGAAAGTTATTATATCAATGATAAACATGATATATAGCCATAGTGATTAAACAAAAAATGTTCCGCATTCGAATATGGCGTTGATCATCTCTCAAAGAACCTAGATGTCAATGTCCACATTTGAATGATCGCCTTTGGATGATTAGTTCAAACGGTACCATACGGCGGCAATTTTCTCATGTCCGTCTAACGATGATCAAAGTGTTACAAAAACTATAATTCCATTTAGGAAACAACAACCGTACGCTTCTCTGATGTATCCAAGATGTTCGATCGAATAATTTTATAAAACTATACCGGACGACTCATATCAATGCAGTTTCTCATGATCGAAAGCTGCACTGCGACGCTCATTCAATTATATCAGAGAAAAAAAGAAATGAAAGTCCATAGAAATATTATACAGGCGCAGTCATACAACTGGAAAAGGAAGTAAACACGGGCATGCACGTGCAACGACATTTGCGTTTGGTGCCGCTCCCCGACACTTTCGCGCAATTGCCCGACGTTTTAATTTTGCTCGCCCAGTTACGATTGGTCGTTTTCAAGGGAGTCGAATGCGCACGTTATCCAAACGTTTACGTAACAAATATATTTGCACGCATCACTGCAATTGCGGCACCAAACCGTATCATCGTCGCGGTGTCCTACATTTTCAGCGTGGCTACGTCTCTGTTTCATTGAAGAATTAATGTTTGTGCACACTGCGTGTGTTTCAGACAAGACGCTTCATTGACGTAAATAAATGATGGGCTGATCTAAAGCCGGGAAACGCGACAGTAGCCCTCTTCGTATACACTTTTTTCGACCGTGCGACGAAAAAGTAAACCCGTTCGCTGCGTTGCAGTCCCGCAAATGGATCTATCCTGATGCTTTGAAAAAAAAAAAAAAAAAGGACGCTAAATTATTTATTTGTGCTAGTTTCGTTTCGTGGGAAAGCTATAGCGCGATGAAGTTTCATCAAAGGAATACAAAGCGACGTTATTTTTACAATTTTTTTTCTAAAAGTCGAATTTTATTTATTTTAGACTTTTGAAACGGAAATAAAATAATATCAGTCGTATATATGTCACATATACATTAGACACTTTTGGCTTTTGCTTTTTGATTCAATGCAAAATTAATTGCACAATTTTCAATTTTAATATTCAATTTAACTTGAATTTACATTCTGTTTTTGATATTAAACTAAATGTTTAAATTCAATTATAAATTAATTAGCTAAAAGCAAATTATAATTTCCTGATTACACCTTATTTCATTATAAAACTTTTGTGTTGAATTTTTTTTTTTTTTTCATTTTGGAATTAAGTTACATAGTTATTCTGGACAAAAACTGTAATAAAGTTTTATTCAATTTTGTATGTAATTTTACAATTATGTGTAAGTCGTTTGAATGAAACTTTGTCATATTTAAACAAGATTTTGGTTGATCGTTGTTTGTTTTTCATTATGAAATATGATGGCACACTGAAATAATCCGGACAAAATTGTTTCTATTGAACTTGGAGAGTATAAAACTTCCACGTGTTTGTCTTCGACGTTTAGCGGCATTTTATTTTAGAGATCTCCGTTTAAGATAACGATAAAAGTTGTTGTTTTAGATGCGTTATAGATAATACCGTCACAAGTAAACCAGGAAAAACATTTCAAATTGTACACAAGCAATTATTTTTAAAAATCCAAAACCACAAAAAAATTCATACGATTTCATTCGTCGGGTGAGAATAAATCATGGAAATAGAGAAAACCTAATGGACTTTCATTTATAGCTGTTCATGAAGGAATATAATGGCAAGTAATGAATAACCAATAGAAGTGAAACGTGCCCCTTTAAAAACGATTCTTCATTGTATGCGTATCACAATACAGATCAATACGAAAATGCGAATTGCCTGCGCACATTTTGATCATATCTCCGACATTTTTTTGCAATAATTGTAATTTAAGACAATAGTTGGAATATGACTGTGGACTGTAATGAATTCGTCGACAGCGTCACACATTCAATATCTGTTTTTTTTTTCCTTTTCAAATCTCTCTCAGATAAATTGCAAAGACGTTTCATCATCTCAGCCTGTGCAATTTATTTTGAACGCTAAAAAACATACAAGTTAGAAAAACAACATAAAAATGTAATTCAATGAATGCCATATATGATTTCGAGTATTTCATTTTTTCATTGAATAAGATCATTATCAGTTACACAATTTGTCATTTATTTCTTTTTTTTTTCTCTGTAAACACACGCATCTAATTTTGGGTGTTTTGTACCTTGCGTTATCGGTTACGGAACCGTTCAAAACACAAGTCCTATTGTGAAGTTTTCATCTATTCCTATGAAAGTACACAGTTGTAAGTATGAAGACAAAGCCCTGGAAATAATTTATCAAAAACTAAACAAGCTTTCGTATGAATACTTTTAGCAGCGAGTCTGCCTCGCATCAGCAGTTGGTGTTTACTTTGATGATTGTGTCCGTAAAGATTATGTGAACTATGAATACCAAACTTGTTTTTTTTTTATACAAGAATATTAAAAGGACTATTGTGTGAAAAATTACTTTGATGATTTTTTTTTGATTTACGTTTTGTACTGAGTTAATGAAAATGATCCTGAATGATTAGCATCTAACAAATAATTTGAATGTTACAAATCTTTACATCAATTTTTCTCTCAAACAAGTTTTAAGCTTGATTCAAAATATATTTAGACAAAATCAAGTGTGGGTTCTACATTTTTCAAACAAAAAATTTACAATGTCACGTTTGCCTTTGAATTTTTAACCCTATTAACATTTCCTTGTTTATTTTGTATTTAGCCAGAGGAACAGAATCATGTTGTAACCTGATTTTAAATCTCATTCTCATCATAATTATAAAGTAAAAATTACATTAGTCATGGTTTTTCTTTTTGTTTTGTTGTCACATTTAAACATTCACAAGAATATCAGTGAGTTGTAAATTATGTGTGTTACCTCTCGTAACTCTTCAATAATAAAAAAAAAAAAAAAAAAAAAGAAAAAAGTCATCATGCACAAGAAAAGAAGTTAAATTTACTTTAGTGAACAATTTAATCTCATTTGAATAAAAACTACATATTGAAATTCGTGAACAAAAATAATATGTTATAATTTAAAATAATCTGACCGAGCAATTATTACCTGAAACAATGGAGCTCAAACGCTCTGACTTCAAAGGTTTTTAATAAGACATTAAATTCGCAGACATTGACTCAGTTAATTAAGTTTTATGATTCATTCAATGACTAATTATAAAATTAGTCGCAATGATCTTTTACGACCTCTTCAACAATTTTAGTTGATTATACATTCGTTCATAATCTCAAATCCTAAACTATCTCAAATAGTTGAAACACATGTATTCCTTCAAAGAATTGTACAAAATCTTTCTTATACAAAGTGCAAAAAATGACAATTTCATTTTGCAAACAATTTTATCCACACCTGAAACAAACATTTTTCAAACTAATAAAACATTTCAAAAGTGATGACAAAACATTTAAAAATGATGCAACAAATTGTGGTGTGAATATTGTTCAAATTTTCCTCTGACGTTTTAAACATGCCGTTGTCTTTTCAAACGTCATTTGAAATTACCATTCGCTCTGACACAAGTCATTAAGTATTTTTCAAACTGAACAAAAAAATAACATGCACAAAATAATGAAAATAAGAAACGCGAGTTCGAGCGCATTAAATTGTCATCATACCGCAGTTGATAATTAACTTAACGATAACAAATTAAGTTTGATGAGGTCAATCGGAACTAACATTCCAGCGTGACGTTTCACCTTCATTGTTCGGGAATGTCTATGCTGGTACCCAAGAAAGCGGCATAGGAAGCCGCACCAGCTATGGCGAACAATTTTCATTCCAATTTTTTTTTTTTCCCGTCGCCTTAATCGTTCCCATCAATACCGATTAATGCTCTTCTCTAACGCCAGATGTGAATACTTAGCCTACAAAGCCAACCTACTTATCCGACCGTAATACAATTGGCCTCATCAGAGCCACAACAAACTTTCAGCGATGCGAAAACTGCATTTCCGTCGTTTAATCTCAATCGCTTGGACGTCATTCGACACAATCGCTTGGACGTCATTCGACACAATCATTACGGCGAGAAAACAATGGAACGAAAAAAAAAAAAAAAAGAATTCCGAGGGTCAAAATAAAATGCAAGTCGCGTCTTTTCTCGCGAACGTCCGTGTGGCCAGTCTGCCGGTGCCAGCTCCTTTATCTCCTTTGCGGAAAGTCGCGATCGCGAGTCTAAAAGAGGGGGGGGAGGGATCCGATTGGAAGGGGCCTGGCGTGTTATCGCTCTCTCTCTTTTTACCTCGGTCTCGGCTCTCTCGCGACTCTACCGATGCATCGGCTCGCCAAACGTAAAACAGTTCCACGCCACTTCCAACCGCTGACGCTTCGCGGCCTCTCTCTCTCTAGTTTGTTTGCGTCGCGACGCCTCGATCCACGACGTGAAGGAACGCCGCGGGATTACGTGCCGAGTGAAATCCAACCGAGAAGTGATTTTAAGTGCCGCCGCACGATCGGCAATACGATTTTGAGTTTCTTCGGTGTAAGTTGAATTCGCCTGCAAATAATTTTCACTCCTCTTTTCTCATCAATTGGTTTTATAATGTTTTTCTTTTTTTTTTGTCTATAAATTTTTTGTAACGATCTGGCGAATGTTTGAATGTTCCCTTCGTTTCGGCGACGGTCGAAATTAGAAGGAAGAGAGGTGTGTGCAAAGGAAACGCAATGTTTCGCGAAACTTTGGTGGATCTAAAAGTGAATGACAGTTCAAAGTGTCGACGACAAGGAATTTCGCTTTTCAAGTTTATTTCATTTGTCGGAGGATCGTTTTGTCCGGTGACCCAATTCGTTGATTTTCGTGGTTAATAATAAGTGATCAAAGTGTGTTATGGTCTGTTAGTGGCTAAACGCTGAGCACACGATTTTCGCACGAATCTGGAGCATTGCGATTTTCGCGAATTTCTGCGGATGTTGGTGTGTTCGGTTGAATTTGTTCAGCCAGCTCTTGTTCTCGTGTACCACGGTTATTTTGTTTTCCACGTTGCGAAACGGCTCAAAGATCAACGATCGTTTCGCGATTTTATGCATCCGATACTCTAATTCGTCCGAGTCACTTCTCAAGTTTTTCACGCAACCAGGTGGAGGGAAAGTTGGATCCGCGCTCGTTCATAATTCTCTTTATGATTTTGCCAATAAAACTTTCACGGATTATTATGTAGGCTTTTAATTAATCTTTTGTGTTGGATCACCGATAGTGCAATGAGAATTTTATCCTATTGTGAATGAAAGCAAAATTTTTTTTTTTCGTTATTGTATTATGGCCAACGTTTCAAATAAGAATTCATAGAGAATTTTCACAATTTGTCGGAATATTTTCATTACAAATTTCAACATCTCTTTCATGAAGGTGAGTCTCACTTATAAAGCTGAGTAATTACTGACCGGATGATATTTAGGTACCGTTATTGATGCCGATCTGTCAGCAAATTTTTCTTAACGCGAAGGAAAAAAAAAGAAGAACTAAGTGGCACACATAATTTTTTTTTTCTCCTATTGTTTTTCATTGATACGGGTACACTTCGATCGCGGCGTAATTGGGAAGAGTCGAACAGAAATTATCAAGGACGCCGACAATCGATTGCGTATCGACAAATTTAATGTTTTGATGATGAATGCTTCTTCGATAAGACAGAGACGCGGGCTGTTTTTGTGAAAATAGTATAATGTAGCAATTTTGCTTATTAACGAGCCGATGATAAAATCAGCGTGATAAATTTATATTGCCGTAATTTATTTGTTGTTAAGAAAGCCATTGATTAATGAAAGTCATTGTAGTGTTCAAAGATTCATGTTAGTGGGAGTAAAGAAAGGCGCTTGAAATATAGGCTTAGGTTGATGATTCTTTTGGTAATGAAAAATACGGTAAATCCGGTCAGTTTGTTTTTTTCGTATTGAAGCGTATCTGAGATTTGTTCAAATACGATTTCGTTTGAATCACAATTTTTTACTAACGAGATGAAATATCAATCGAATGAAAATCAAGTGCATAAATGTGTATTGCAATTCAAATATTATCCAATTAAAATTGTGTGGCTAAAAAAGTACTGAATTAATAATTAAAATTTTTAATTGCTTCAAAGTTTTGATGCAAAAATGATGCGATTGAAAAATTTGAATGCACCAAAACAAATTGGCCACTGAATAAAATATATTCACTAAATCCGAGTAATTCGCCATCGGACTTTTTCAAACATTCAACTTAGTTTAGTAGAATTTATAAGTAAAAAGAAGTGTTTATAAATCACAAAGTGGAAAGTGAAATGGCATTCATTAGAAATGCAATAATTAAAATGTCTGTACTCAGTATTAGATGGGTGATTAAAAAGATAATATATTTACAACTAGTAAAACATTAAACTGTAGAAAATCCAAGAGACAATGAGGATACTCAGGTAAAAGTAAAACCATTTAAACGTTGCATACATGTGAAATATATAAGACATGTATGCTAGAGTATATGTTCATCATATATGTCTTACATATGTGAAATGTATGTCACATATATGTACTCAAAAGTTCACATAAATTTCGCGATAATTCAAACAGACGCTAGACCCTTATCAGAATAGACTACCACATTGAATGGATTATTATTGTTAATCAAATTTGAGCTCAGTTGGAATGAGCAGATCATATGGCGTAAAACAATTATTATTAATTGAGATTGACAAGCTGTAATTAGAACAAGAGTCGAAATTTGATTGGTTAGGTGTTTAAAATCAATTGCAAATCGAACATTAATTATCAATTTTCGGGTACTTGAGACTAGTTGAGTAATTATTATTTAACAAGGTAGATAGCATACCGCTGTATCTCGAATAATGAAAAATGTTTAAACAAGACAGTGATGAATATTGCACTTGACGTTAATGTACATAGGGAACAGGCGAACGGATAAAACGGTGAAGTAATAGAATGTTGCGTGATAAATGGTACAATACTGCATGCATCTGATGTTTGACAATGTCGAAAATAAAAGAATTTTTAAGGGCACAGAAAAGTGCGTCAGTCAAGATTCTATGATCGGCGCATGATCGATCGAGACTCCGATTGATTATTCTAGTTATATAATTCATGATCAGTTCATTGATTTTTTTCTTCTCCTATTTTTATTTTTATTATAATTCGAAGAAGACAAAAGCAAAGGAATTCGAATAATTCTCAATTGGAATGACATTTTGCGTCTGACATTAAGTGCTTGGATAGAA